>SJOL01003739.1:156654-206547 GCA_004794785.1 Opisthorchis felineus | reverse complement strand
CATCATTGGCCTGACATACGTCGGTTTTTGGACAGCCCCGTAACGGACGTCACATTTAAGGTCATTGGGCTGGGATGTGCGATTCCCTGAGCAGCGGGATTCTTTTCAGGCCGGCCAAGGAGACAAAGCTAGAACGACGCCGATAGAAGATCGCAGGTTTTTTCGTCCGTTTGGGGATCCTAAGGATGTACATCATAAGCCAGGTGGAGTGGATAACAGCCAACCAGGTCTTCCATACCTGATACTGCCGAGGTTCAATGCTGGTATTTATTACTTGAGTTGGGCAGTACGATAACGCTTTTCGACGAACACCCATTTCGTCCACATCTGTTGTGGTCCATCGATGGCTGCGGAGAGCAGCTTGTATTGATTTGGGTCAACATTGAGAATGGGTGCAAAATCGGAACTGAGTGCGAAATAACAGATGTTATCACGTAAATGTCATGTTAGAGTGAAAAAATTCAACAGATGACACGTGTTAACTCTGTGAATAGATTGAACGGTGAAAAAATTCTTCCACAAGTTCGCACGAGGGGAAAACGAAGCCGATTTCGAACGTAGCACTACTTACATATAAGTCAAACTGGCAGACACCGTACACTACAGGAGTGTCCGACATTCATCACTGGCGGTTATGGGTTTGGCGGGATTCACAAGTTTCACAGAAAGACAAGGCCGTTATCGGTAACGTTCGCGTCCTGTTAATAGGGAAAAGCGTGGTGAGGCAGCTGAACAATGGGGGTTCGGCCCAAATACCGTAATTGTTTGTTGTAGTAAGAAAGCGTCCATAGTTTACTACTCAACCTTCAGCAAACGTCCAAGCCACTCTCTCTGTCGAGACGTCAGACCTGGGAATGTTGCCTTGCCAACAAGCAAAACGATCGGAGCACGTCAGTAGATATTTCAGAATCTTAAAAGATGATAAGGATCCGAAGGCATCGAGGTAGCTGTGGTTAAAAACGGGCACTGGGCTTTCTGAAGTTGCCCATTGTGCTAGTCGTATATCAGTTGACTTTAGTGCGTTGGATATGCAAATATTGGTCGATTGACGGGGTTTGTGCCAGGTATTAGGTCGAAATAACTGTTAGGTGACAAGCCGAACGCGAGCACGAGCGCTACGCTTTGGCAGACCATGCATGGTCTCAAAGACTGTGTCTCGTGCCAGTGGGTACCAACAAGCAAGGGGTTGTCAGAGACGCATTACTGAGGACGGTGCGTTCAAAACTTTGAGGGGGCATTGAACGCATGTCCGGGAATGTGGACGATGGGATCAGCCCGGCCCTTGCATCCTAACCTTGTAACGGTTACATCTGTCTGAGGCCACTTCTTTGACGACATTAACAGCATTGGTTCGTGTTAAAGTATCTCCATGTGGGAGACGCGCTTGATGTCACCAGCGAACTGTTGGATAAAGTCCAGATCTTGTGCCTACAGAGGTGAGTATCTACCAGTCGAGGTTGCTGGGGCATAAATAAAAAACTCAGGCTCAGTGAATTCGTGAATGGGATACAGTCGAACGCTGGTTGGAAGCGCCGGACAAACTGGTGGAAGGTCAGGAGTTACTGCCCAAACAAACGGTGGCATTTTCTGGCGTCTGACTGACGTCGACAAAAGCGGACCCGCATTGTTCAGGTGTTGCTGAACAACTCCACCCATGAAAACATTCGATGATGATGTCCAAAGGCTTTGATGGGCCCCCGTAACGAAGTAGGGAATTTCGGGCGATGTATTCCTCAGTTATGTTGAAGACATTTAGGGCAATTTCGATAACCAAGATCCTTTCCACCACTCCCCGAAAAGGATCAGCTAGTGGGTGCACGTGCGCGCAGCGCAATATGGTCCACGGTAGCTGTCTACAAGGCCAAAGAACCACCGGAGCTCAGTCGCAGTGGCGGGTGCGAGGATCTCATGAACGGTGGTTACTTTGTTCTCCATGGGCCTGATGCCAGGGAGTTCGATTGGGTGGCCAAGGAAGGGCCACCCAAGGCCGAATTTGCATTTTGTGGCTTTCTTCTTGAAACCATATTTTTATAGACCTTTGAACAGTTGGCGTAGGTGCACAAGTCACTGTATGTAATTGGGGATGGTGATGGTTGTAGCCCATTGCTTGTATCTTACCCCACGCTCTTCACCCTATGCTCTTTGGTATAACCATACTTATACCAACCAACTCCGTTTAACTACCACCACAAAATGTGCCCTCAATAATCCGACTAGGTGCTGGCCTATAACCAAGAGTTTTCGTTGTGCTTAATTCCATAGCTGGCACTCGAAACATTGTCAAAGCCTTTTCAAAGATTTTCTGCAAAGTTTGTACTACAAAACGTCGGACGGTGCCTTCCGGATGCCACACTTCTTATTAGCTTTATATTCTCTGCTCTCGTGAATACAACCAATTTCTAATAAATCGTGCCCGAGACCTCACGAACAAACCCATCTAAAGCGTGTCCACCTGAGAAATGAGGCGCTGTAAAGCAACAACAAAGGCTCATGGCTTTAGGAGCCTAAAACTGATAGATTTTTATCGGTCGAATTTAGGCGTGGTGGTTGCCAGTTAATTAAGAGAAAATGCCTTGATCAAGGAAACAACTAGAGCAAAATTTCTTCCTGTAGACCTGATGAAAGATGGCGTGCCCGGTTTTTATTGTTAAATGAATGACAAACTTTAAAGGCAAAATGTGCAACTGTTTGTTTTAAAAAGGCGAAACAGTAGATCAAGAAAAAACAGAAATAAAATAGTCTCAGCATCACAGAATGAGCATTTTATGAACAACGTTTATCCTATCAGTGAACTTCGTGCAATCGAATATTTTCCCAAGCAGGCAGGGCTCTAGTAATCTCATCCTATCCTTCCCCCTTCCGAAGTTGCCATCATAGTCAATGACTGCTCCGTACGCCTCGTTTTGTCGCTATTCATTCTAGTTTCCAGTCGTACTTATCTTGTTTCACCCAAAGCCCTCCGTCTGAAGAATTGCGCACCATTTATCCAGTCAGCCAGAATACGGCGCCCACTACTGCAATGTGCAAAAGCCACACTATGCCAGGTCAATAATATCATGGCACTGCCTCACCCACTCTGGCGGAACACGGGCAAATATACTTAGTCCTGACTTCTCCCTCAACCTTCCGGACACTTGTTGCAAATATGGATAAAACCTGTCTTCTTTAACGCGGCCGCCAAAGAGTCCATTCTGATCCGCTGAACGTGCCCTCGGATTTAACCACTTTCAGCTTGTTCTATCCACATTCAAATGATCTTTTATCTTGTCCACACGGTTCCTTGCTTTACCAACACTTCACCAACCCGAAAGACATTTACTTATGAATCCCACCTAGCAAAGAACCCGGCGGGTCTACCCAGTTTAGATATATACCATAGTCCTGGGTCGCCATATCCTATTTTTCCCTACTGCCAATACTTCCACTTCACTGTCTCTGATCACACTTTCCGTGCGCCTGCCTATCAAGTCGTTTGTTCAAGTAGTCAACAACAGTTTTAGTTTTGGTTCAGATCGGCCGGATTTATGATTGAGGTGCTTGTGTCTACGTCGACCTTGGATGCAAACCGAAAATGATCTTTCCAAGGACATGGGTTTTTGTAATGGATAATTTTACGAGGGGTTGGCCCAATGTGAATGCGAGTTTCATTGATATGTTGCTAACAGCAGTAGGCAAGCTTTCAAGCTCACCACACAATGCCAATTAATATATAAGTGGAGTTTTACTAACAAGCCCAAAAACCAAAAATTGTTGCAAAGTGTAATTGTCCGTAGTGTTCCCAAGAGCTGAGAAAACTTGTGTGTGCTTTTCGACTCATATTCATCCGGGTGGAAATTTGAATCACGCTTGGTTGTGTTTTGTTGATCTGAGGTAACGGGCTGTATCACGGAATTGCGGCAGGAACTGTTGTTTGTAAAGCTTACTTTGTATCCAGTACAATATCTGAGAGTAACTTGATGAGTTTTTCAATGTTGACGCAAATATGCATCTTTGCCTGTAGTAGCCACTCTCAGGTGTGCGCAAGTATTGAGTACATAACGAGTTCCTCAACGAGTCGCAAAAATTACATCCATTCTGGCGAGAGATCTTGAAAATGCGAAGCATCACCTCGACGAGGCTTGATTCCTTCAGTAAGAATAGGCGATTTGCCAAGAACTATAGCCTTCAGCATCATGTAATTGTGCGTTGTCGCGCTGACTTACCCAAGCCCGTATATTGTGAAACCACCGCTGGTGCAGGACCATTCCCATTTACCTGAACTAAATATAGGGTCAGTGACTGGGCTCTTATTTTTCGTAAACCACTTTAATTGGATGATGATTATAAAACGAAAAAGGTATAGCATATTTAATCCCGCGTGTTTCTTAGGCACAAGCGTTGAAACTTCCTAATCTTATTCGACCGCTGCGTTAGTTCTATCGTCAGCAGAGAAGTATCGTTATCCCCACTGGCGATATCGGCATTCGAAGATCATTTGCAAGATTCCCAAGACGTTCATGTAAGGAGGCATCCGCCAACTCAAGTTCGTCATCGCGGTGATCGTTCCGCGGCTATCACACGTAGTGTGATGGCTTGCCCGTAGCTCAGCATATCCTTGCTATTCCCTGGCTGAGGGTAATACACGCTTCCAAAGGACCGTCTAACTCCGCTGAAATTACGCAAAAAATCCAAAGAGCTGGCAACCGTATTGCACCATCTCCTTGTTCTGTCAATGAACCTATTTGTTCGTCATATGATGCTAATCTGGTTCTGTGAAATGTCAACATACGTTTGGCCCGAAAAGCCCAAACATTGACTGCTCACTCTCCTCAGAACCAGTGAGTTCACTCAATTTCAACTTGGCCTATACTCCCATGATAGAAGGTCTCTTTCTTCCTCACCCAGTCTAACTGCGGTTCCTTGTCCTAGTTTTCCTCAAGGTCTTCCCATTCGTGCAAAGGTTACAAGTTTTATTTCAAAACCCTAAAGAAGCTGGTTTGATTATTCTAACTTGCAACTTTCCTTCAGTCCCGAATACCCGCGGGCACATTGTGTTTCACCGTCCCCAATGTCCACGTCGTCCAGATCGCGCCAATTTCGGCAGGACCCCACCTGCATTGGACAGTGCCGAATTTTTATATGACCACTCCGCTTCCACACATTGCTAGACACACGCGATTGACGTCAATCTTGCCTTTATTCTAACTGCACTAGTGTGAACATGCCTGAGGATATACCACCCACCGGTTTGGAACAAGCATTAGTGTTATTGAGAGGGGTGTAGAGGGGTGCATACGAGGTCTCACTCCATCCTTGTGAGATTCGCTTTCTAGGATTCGAGGACGTCAGGCAGCTTCAAACGCGTAACCATTATCGTCGCCGTAGCGACGAATTGATGAATAAGTGCGTACCTAATGAGGAACCTGATTCGTCAGGACAGCAAAACAAACTGCGCAGGACTTGAAGACATACGTGAGTGGATTCTTATTTCATTTCAGTATTTTTCAGTTTTGTATCTGGCATTGTGATGTCTCTATTACGTTTCACTGTTACTAAGTTTCAGCAACTGAACACATAACGGACGACGCGGTGGAACCACTTAGTGTTTGTTGCAATCGGTCTGCCGGTCATCTGTTGGCCTTCCCAGTACGGCTAAATCCGGCAGCATTTTCGTTCGACTAGCACAGCCAGCAGATTTATGGCAGCGTGCAAGCCTGACTACCGCGTCAATGCAGTAACACAGACGGGTGATTGGCCTTAAAAGGGGTATGGGGGATGTTTACTTATTTGGAAATCAGGTGAAGTCTTCATCATCACGTAATCTGTATACAAGATCTGGAACACGTTAACACACCCACAATCTGATGCATAGTTGGGCAGAATCGTTGAAACGTGACAGATTTACGGGATAACCTTGGCTAAGTTTCCAAGGCTCAAGACTTCAGAGGGAATCGTCTGTTGGTGTAGATAGCCACATAGGTTGGAGACAAGTGTCCCCAGAACTGAGGTCCTACCTTTAGACCAGTGGCCCAATGCTGGCATAACATCCGCCGTGTCTGCAAAATTAGGCGCTTAATGCAGCTTTTGGCTTTGCATGCCTCCAACAGCTTTATTTTCCGGGCCTCTTTGTCAGAGTGCTTGTGTAATCATTCTGTGGGTGACGGCTACGGCAACGAGACTGGAGGTGGAGGTTTACATTGCACTAGTAGGTTGCATTCGGCTTGCCAAGTTTGGCGAACAGGAGACTGACCCATGCAAGGCATACATAAAAGTTTGACTTAATGTAGGGAATACCAAAAACAGGACCACCCAAGAAACCAACATAGATTGATATAGGGTGCACGTGCTGGCAATAAAGACCATCTGTTATTAGCACCGTGCTTCTCAAATTTACACTGGACTGCCTGGTGGTACTTCAGTCTTAGATTGTTTGTGCAACCTTGCCTTGCAATCTGGCTGGCTGCACATGCTCTTGTGTGGTAAATCGGACGAGCATAGCTGTTCCACTCCGGATTTTCTTGCTGGTCAAATTCGTAAGTGGTGTGCACACCATATTCTTGCATGTGCCACTTGCTGTGCAGGAAGGCCTTCTGGATGGCATCTTCTAGACAATCGGCGCGACGAACCCTTTTCCAAAAGTAAGGTTGCGTTTGCAAGACGCACGTGAGTCACGTGTCCAAGTTTAGCTTACCGGCACTGCGCGTGAAGGACCCATCCGCGAGTGATGTACATCCAGTGGACATTTGAAAATTAAAGAAAACTGAGTCGGTTCTCTGCAAGATTTCATAGTCATGGCGTAATCTGCTCGGTTACTGTTTGGCGAATCGATACTTGTTATCAATGCGGATAATGCGATTGTATAGGCGTTAGTTGCCGTTGGGTGTATGCTGCAGGAAAATTGATGGCATTTTTATGGAAAGGTGCTTCCTCACAGCTCGCTGTGCGGAATAACATCACAGAATTATGTCACTGCTGAAAGCAGCTTTAGCTACCCGTAACCATGACTAGATCTGTCCATCACAAACGCTCTGATGCAGTTGAAATCAGTATACATCTATGTGTTTGCCGGAGGCCAGCCTTGTAGTTGAATGACCCTTGGGATTCTACGTAATTCGAGTGCGGAAGATCATGGTGGTATGAAAAGCGAAGTAGTGGACATTCACCATTGGTGAGAGGGCAGAGAAACTGAATTTTCAAGTTTTGGTACTAGAGCACCGAACGACTTGACCGAAGTTTCTGCTCCCTGGTTAGCAGTTATGTGTGGGGTCGAGGCGGTACCGCCAGATACCCGAAGGATCAAAACGAGTTCTTGATTTATTTCTGCTTGTCGAAGAAAGTCATTTGGATCTCCTAATAATAACTAAGATCTCTATTTTAAACGAAGCTTCGAGGCCCAAAGTCACATCCTTCATTTAGCAGTCTACTATTCTTATTGAACAAGGGACAAGAGAAGTGGTGGCAATCTCCCACACCGAGATCAAAATGAGTGTCAGGCGAATGTGAAACGTGAATTAACACATGGGGCTTGCATGGTGTGGTCATATTTCTAGGTTGTGGAGGATGACCGGAAAGATGAACTGTGTGACTCTTTTGACCTCTTTGCTTGGGCCAGCTGCCTGTACCTTAGAGGAAGCTTTCATTCTGCTACGAGGGAAAGTCTGCCAGAAATGAGGTGACATCCTTGCTTCCAAGTCGGAAAAACCAGTGCAAAATTTTCCTTTTTAGTTGGAATAGTTGAGAACAAACTGGCGTTTCTTTCGGGGAAGTTTAGTCATACAAACAAAAAGAACGCAGTGGACGGGAAGAAGACTGATAAATATTTATCGCGTATCATCCAGACATTTCACTAGGGCAACTAAGCCCCTTGATACTGCAGTCAAGATCGATAAAGCTTCGCCAGCGGACGGCCACACGATTGGTTCAAGAATGATCATCTTGGGTTCGACTTCCAGAATGAAAAAACGGCGAAATCGCACGTTTGGGCTGTTCTTACAAAAGCCGAAAATGGAAATCCTCCACGCAGATTGGTAACGCCGAAAAGGAAACGAATGAATAATCACGTTTTTGACACAATCCTTTCTCCGACAGCTTGCGGAGAACCAGAGATATGTCTTCGTGCTTTCAAGAAGCCTTCCTGGAGACCAAACGTATACCGAAGATTGTTTTTTAGGGACGCGAAATCTGGGGCACATCGGTTCGAGGAGGAGTGCGCAACAAGCTTAGCCTCGGCGACAATGCAGCGGATCCCAGGCTTTTGACCAACCGGATAACACCTGCGGACTCTTGTGCCTTTAGAAGCATACCGATCCAAACTGCAGCTTCTACTCCCATGCCAGGCCCGTTGACTACCAATTACGGAGACGCCAAGGATGAGGCAAACCTTGCAAGGAATTGCTGTTAGTAATTTCCCTAGCGAATGATGAAGACGCTGCAATGAACTGCACACTCAAGTTACGAGCCTTTAAATGGCTCGGGTCAACTCTGGAGGGACACGCAGCGAAGCCCACATGTGGATCGGCCGCAGATGCAAATCTTGATGTCGGAAAAGAATACAAAAGTCCCACAACAGCTGTTCAGGCAACCCTGATGAAACTACCGCCGGCGCTTTTCATGCGGCAGCGGTGGAACAGAATCCCGGGAGATCCCTATGGAACTGCCAGCCTCCGGTTTCACTCCGCCAACAGGAGTTAGTCTGATAGTAAATGCGGTAATCCCTCCTGACCCCGAGGGCTAAAGATGCAAGCCCGAAAACAATGCATCTGAAAAACTTGTGTACATAAATTTGGTCACACTGACGGCTGACCAGCCGGTAGTCAATATGAACACAAAACAGAAGCGACCACGGAAGAACAAGACAGGCTATCCCCAGTCAGTCACGAAATTGTCTGCTGGATTCACGGTGACAGTCTACGAGAAAAACCCCTAAAGGTTGTCAACAAACATACACCCCTTGGTTGTTCGATGCAAGAACTTAGCGGACCAACAATCTTCCTCGGGGGCACTGACATCCAAATAACGCTCTAAAGCTCATGGACTCAAAGGAAAGCATATTCTCAGCAGATCTTAGGACATAGGCGAACCCAGGAGTTCAAAACGCTGCATTCTGCTTGCTAAAATAAGCAAACATCGAAGTTTTTGTACACGGGCGAAAAAACAGCACATTCACGATACAAATTTTTTGGTGAATACCGGACTCTGAGAGGTAGAAAAACGCCGCAAGGATGAGTAAGTGGCTTTAGACTTACCAAGACAGGAAGCAGACGAGTGCGCCTTCAAAGTCTTGGAATCAAAGCCAGCCTGGAATCAACTGATCGACTAACCTATCCGGTGGAACAAAAGCACTACTTCCCACCTTCAGGTTAAGCATAAATGGTGTTGAAGTGCCTGCTCAAAAGCCGCCTTGGTCTTTCCAACAAGCTTTCCAATATTTAATAGTCGGCTTGCCTGGAACGACCGTCCACAGCAGCGAATGCAGAGTCCTGGCTTGGACTAATAGTCCCTGACGCTGCGATCCAGGTAACCGGCTGCTGCATTTTCCGAGCTTACTCGATATTTGGAAGGGCAGGTGAGGTTGCACAATGCTTACCTGCGGTCTTGCTCACCCCGGCAATTCTCTTCGACACCAATCTTCATATTTGTGGATTTAAAATCCACCGTGTGGGACTGACTATCTTGACGCCGAGGCTTGTCCAACAACAACAAGCCGACAATCCTCCACACGACAACAGCTCTATCTTGACGCCATTTACCGTTGCCCCTCAAGCCCGCGGGAAGGCGAATTGTTTCTTTTACAGTCGTTTAAGCGACAATATCGTAGTTGCCACTTTACTCATCTTTTCCTAGTAGGTGGCTTTGATGCTCCGAAGGCCTCCTGGCTGGAGTTCTAGCACACCGGGTCCGGTAAACTTATTGCATAAGCGCTGACTGAAGTGGTACAACGGCCCGATTTGACGCAGCGTGTCAGCGCACCCACCAGATATAGCGCTATCCAAGTGCCTGTTATCCTGTTATTTCCCATGGTGGGCGCCTCGTTTATCAAGAGGTAATTAAGGCTCCCGTGGAACGTAGCGACCATTGTATGCTGACTTTTGATTTCATATGCTACTGGGTGGGGAACGCTGAACTCAAAACGTTGATTCGGAACTTCTGCCGCGCAGACCACTCAAGACTGCTTATTTCCTTCAGCTTGAACTGGGATCGGCTTCAGTGAAAATCTTTTACGGGACCATCGTCCAGAAATTTCACGAAGCTGGTGTAGTTTTTCAGCGCGTATTCGAACAAACCGTTAGCTACCCGAAACGATTTTGCGTGTTCTGGAAACGCGATCCAAACTAATCCTTAGAAATATAACCACAGGAGAATAAGGAGACGAACCGGAATACAAACGTGCACTACTTAATTATATGAGACACCGCCGAAGAAACGAGCCAACGCAATTCTTCTTGGGAGACAGAAAAGGGAAACCCACCGGCGGCCAATGGTGGCAGCCAAAGCGTGTATATAATATTTTGCAGATTAGCATTTCGCCTCAGCGGCTTAATCGGACGCAATCTTGACAAGGCGGAACTACAAGTAGCCTCTGACTAAAATGCAATTGCCGGAGGAAGATTCTGTTGAACTCTTGCGTGATGCGAATCAGTTTTTCGTGCTAGCGCCAGAATAAATGCTTCCAAGAATCCTAGGATGAACGCCCCTTTGCTTGGCTGAACAACTCTTATGTTTTTACCGGAAGGCAAGTGATTGTCGCGTCAATCCATACAACTGGTGACGCTTATCGCCAAGGAATGTGCAGGTCTGTTCGCCTTATGAAAATACCGTGCAAGGTGATAGGTCGCGTTGTAACCTAAGCCATTCCAAATCACACCGTCGCCAACCAAGACTAGAGGGAGCGCTTTTATTAAAAACGGTTATTCCTATTTCGGGTTTTCCGCGCAGAATGACCATCTTCCGACTGTTGTCCACGCTACATCTAAGACCCAGTTCAAACAATCTTTATTCACTTTTTATGTAAGACTCAGCTTGCCGCCCAAAGCTGAAAGCTTGGGGAGCGGTGCTGTGCTTTTTTCAGCTTGTACCTCTCATGTAGACAGAAGCCAGTGAATGACAAGAACAAACCTAACCTGGGAAGCCTGGGTAAATGCGTTCATTGTGTGTTTCATTTTTTGACTCCATGAATCACCACTTTTGATGGTCTCATCTATTGGAACTCAGACACCTTTTTGTGTCCAACACATCGGCGTAATCCCTTGGGGAATTTCTGAGCGGTAGAAGAACCTAGTCATCATGGCTCAGTGAACACATGGCCACCGGTAGCCGGAGGTGGCTAATTTTTGCAATGTTGTTACCAGTGATTCCCCTTATGAATGCAAACCGAATATATTTATTGTACACAGAAGCCTTTTGGAAGTCAGGGAAATAGGATAGGTTGAATATTGGTGTCCTATTTACAAAGTCATCCTTGAAACTCATTTGTTTAAATGCACCACCGATTCAATATATCATGTATTTTTTGGGTCGCCACCTCTGGCTGACGTAACGTACCACCCCTATTTGCCACCCTTGGCCACCGGTGAGGCATATTCACGTTGACCAGCCTATAGTTCCTCGTGGAAACAGCCGACTACTCCCAGACGGTTGACACGCATGCTGGTAAGTGCACATGCCCCTTCTACCAAGTGACGTGGTTTCCTTGTATCCATTTGTTTTTCGTATCCAGAGACCAATCTGTTCCAAGCAGTAAGAAATACTATGCATAAGTGATTTCCTAGGTAGCTTCCCATCCAATAATGGTGGTTGTCTGATTACGAACTACCGGATCAAGGGATACCCCTTGCACGTTTTCCAGAGCCACCGCCATCAGCGTTCAATGGCCTGCATAGACAAATTAGCCGGGTGGCGGATAAACTGGAGGCGCTTGAGCCCAGGAAGGCCACGACCATCATCAAGCAGTGGATTGCTCAGGGACAAATGCTACTGCGCTAAGGCAGGACGTCTGCGGCTGGCGACCTGCCGTCGGTGGTGGAGGATGCAGCGCCTGAATCCAGATGGCGGTCCAGGGACACAGAATTGGGTTTATGTGTGCTTTGTGACCTGCCGACTCGTAACAGTAACCACTGGTGTGCATCAGATAGCGTAGTGTCTCATGTCGACTGTTGTGATGGTGAACCTTGGCTGCTGTGCGCTGGCGATCTTCGGGCTTATTCTCAAGGTGAGTGCACGTATGGTTAATTTATTTTTTCTGCCTAGTATGCGGCTCGTCCATAGAGCTCACGGGTTTGTTTGCCAGACGGTCCGCAAAGAAGACATAGTATGATGTCGACTTGAACCGAAGCACAGAATCCCGGCACTGTGCTTCCCGGAAGTCTGTATGCGTCCGCATTTTCTGCTCCAGGACGGAGCTAATCGACATCCCTGAACTATTAACATAATGCTAGTACCAATTCTGTGGAGTGCCAGGTTGAAGAAAGAGACGATGGTGAGTTCGTGTGACGCATGTAAAGGCCACCAGTTGCAGTATGTTTTTTACGTGACATCATTCATTTCAGATAAGTCTCGAATTTCTTGAGGCCTATTACTCAGTGAGCATCAGCTACAGGCAATAATGTGAGCACGTACCTAAGAGATAGGCGCCGCTGAAATGCTCGCTTAACAGAGTGTTGTCCCCGGTTTGTCACCCGCCTGCCCCATTGTGATATTTCGGTAAACTAACCCATTTTTCTCTCACTTCAGGACGTCAAAAGCCCGCTGCGCACTACGCATTAAGAAGACCATACACCTTCCGCCATGACATATGTACCACTCAGAATGCTCAATAAAATTCAACTTTTTCTCTCGTCCAAGTTGGACCTGTGAATTTTCCCGGTCGGGCGTGGTGTCCGTTATGATCGACGTCGATTACATCTAGCTAGTTGATTAGGCATCGTGGACCCTGAGCCGCATGTTATTCGTGTGAGTCAGCTGGGTTCATTCAGCTGTCCACTGTGACCGACGACATGATCATCCTGGCATATTTTGCCAGTTGCAGTGGAGAACTGCGCTGCAGTTTACCACAAAACTCGACCTACGCGCATAGGTCATCATCATGTGCAAGCCTTACATTCTTCAAACCTCACACTAGTTATCCGAAAATAATGAATGTGTCTGCGGCGATGATAACGGCTGATGCTGTTGCCACAACCTCCAAAAGTGTGAAAGTCGGAATGGAAATACTTACATACTCCTAGTAAAATTAAAAGTAGTAAGTTCATTATGATCCGCACACCACCGTCAATTTAGCTGACCAATCAGATGTAAGTGCCTCTAATGAAGCCCCTCTGGGACGTCTAGGTAGGGGTTGCTAATGGCAGCGTGACGAATGACGCTCGTGGTAGAGGGACACAATAGAAAACGTGGTCCAATTCAGCAAAGACAACCGAAAATGCGAATGTCTGGAATATATGGGATATTTGTTAACCACACGACACGTTGACATTTGGTTAAAAAAATATGTGATTAACCACATGTAAAAGTCATACTACCGTAAAGGGAATAAGGGGTTTTGCTTGCAATTAAATGTAGTTGGTAATATAGAACAATGAGACAGGAGCCTTTCTTCCAAATCTATATTTTCTAGGTCCACCGCATAAAACTAACCCCTCTTCAACGTGGTGTAATCAGTGTTTAACTGGGCCAACGGGGCTCTGGTACCTAAATTATCCGAAAAAATTGCCTCATATAATATTTATGTTTAATTTAATTTCAGGATGGATGATGGTTGCCGCAGAAGAAACCGGAATGAAAATATAACCAAGTGTTTCGCGGATGTACAGTGGCCGATGAACAGAACATCAGTGAAAAGAATTTCCTCTTGCTATCTCTCACGTGAATTGTACGTGCACAATAAATACCTCTCGTACGACTGCATGGTTATACATGGTCGCTGGATTGAGCTTTGGGAATCACTGATTTATGTTTACAATACTGGCATCGCGTGCATTTTGAAACCGGAAATTACGTAATGAAATACGTTAGACTTTAAGCACATACGACATGCTAACTGTCACCTATTTCGTGTCACGCCTACGGAACAAGGTGACTGATAAACACAAGTCGGTAGTGTGTACAGAAATGGTGCGCCTTGTTGCAGTATGTACGTGGAGTGTGCTGACGCAGTGTGAGTCCGCATCGAGTTGCAGGTGTACTTACTGTTCTTAATGTGAATACTCTGGGCATGGTTCAACCGTGTAAGTCGCCGAATATTACGCAGTAGAAAAACGTTATGCCTTTGGCAAAAACGGAGTGTAACTCGAACAAACAAAAAAACGTTAGCGGTGCACATAAACCAACTAAGGTTACATTTTTTACAAAGTCCTACGAGGACTTTCTTGAACTCCTCACTGGTCACGAAATATAAGAACGCCGTCACTAAAAGCATTGATTTAATCATGCTGGGAAATTAATTGTGCAATGTTTGCATCTGCAGGCTAACAGGCTTAATAATGTGGTAATTTTTGATGAACCAAGCGAAGAAGTAGTGCACTAATGCATTACGACGTACGTATCATGCGGTGTTGGTTGTTTCGTACTTCCCACCATTTGCTAATCGGAAACGTAATGTTGCATTTGACAGTTGATGTTCATTGTTGGTCATGTTCTCCTTCCTAAACCCACGTTTACAAATGCCAATGTTGACTGTTGAACGTCTAGTCAGTTTTCCCTCCTGGGGTGGCAAGCCTCGATGGTTGCTGCTTGCAGCGCGTGGATTGTCACAATTTGGACCCCTGGACTCGCCACTGTATGAAGATTGGCGGTAAACATGCTTTAATTGAGTTCTTCGGGTATCCGGGGGTGAAGGAAAACAATACCAAGAGAATCCTATGTAAGGCCTTTGGGTGGACATCACACAGCTTGATGAAAGGACTCGGTGCTGTGTGATAACTAAGCACCAGTAATTCGTACTGGTTCATTGCTGCCGATGACGATGATGATTACTTAAATGACTGAGGAGCGAATAGCAACTGTACTGGACACAGTGATACTTGTGCGGGCAATTTTGTATTTTTGTATTCTGCAATAAGCTTTAATGGCCGAATGCCGAAAAAAGCGTGCAGCAAAGGGTACTGGTGACCATCCAGGGACGTGTCAACTTATTTAACATATTAGAGTTTCCGGTTATTCCGTACTCAAGATATTCAAAATCATCTGCCGTAACCAAGATATTGGTCATGCATCTGTATCTGCTGTCTACAGATTAAGCTTTCTTCCTTAGTGGAACAGTCATGCGACACAAGATATCGACGGAGATGTGTGGAAATTTGTAAAAGTGGTATACTTCAGAAATCATAAGTAAATCGTATGTTACATGAACTCCAGTTATGGTCAAAAATTATTGGAAGTTGGTAAAGTTGCAGTTATTTTGCTAATGTTTCACACTGCAGACACCTTAATAAATGAACTCTTTTCCATACCGACGTTAGAATGAACTCAAAATTTATTGACACAAACTTAATGCCTGCGTATCACTGCCTTCCGGACACCACAGTGAGTGCGGTCTACATCGACGTGAATGCAAATCTGGAAATGACAACCATCGTAGCTGGGGACAAATAAACTTCATTCCACAATCAAATATTGATATTAGCGTGAATGATTCATTCCGGTTGTCCGTTCACTTTAATGGTATGCAGAACGTCAGCAGTGAACGGATGCAACTAAAATGCGTGATAAAAGGAACCGGTGCTGTATGAGAAGTACGCACTAGCAATTACTACTGGTGTAGTGCTGTTCTACCGAAATCATACGGAGATTTTGTCCTCCTATGCATTCGCATGGATAGCAACACATGCGCTGACAAAAATACTGCACATTTGTAGGACTAGATAATACAGTTTAAAGGCTACGCTGATTGGAGCCTAGGCCAAAGTGGAAAGTAGATGGACCGGATTTTAGTTCAGCCTACCTATGCTGAAGTACTCATTGTTTCGGTAATAACTTCGTGTGCAATCACGTTTATGCGGAATAAATGGCTGCTCAAAAGAGTAGGCGGATAGGTAGACAACAATTCGGATTCCATTTTGGAGTTGGCGTACGGCATCAGTCGACGGCATAAGCTGTCCAATTCTGGATGGCCGACAAAGCGGAGGTCTCGACGAGACGCATCTGATATGGCTTTCTGACGGTTCCATATCAGGTACGTCGCGCTCATCCGTGACACTCGTATAGCTTCTCACAGTCCGATTCACCCGTTGAGCAAATCCATCTTGAGGCATCGGTGCATGGCCTCAACCATGTTTTTGTCGTGAATTCCATAGTTTGCATCACGTGGCATCCTACAGTTGGCCCATTTCAAAGCGTTCGGCAGGATGAATGCGTTTGTGTACAGAAAAAAGGCGGGTCATTTACTCGAATAAGTTCCAGGGAGGCTAACTACCTCCAAAAGTTGGATGTGTGCATGACCGTAAAAAACGCCCAAAGGAACTGGATCACGGAAACCGTTTAATAATGTTACGGATCATGTGAACGAGACACAATAAAAGGGAAATACATTACTTATTGCGTCTCCGATGGCCAGCGCATCGTCAGACATGATGTACTTGATGTGAGAACCACCACCAACAAATTCGAGAAAAGTCAGGAGGAAAGTTTTCACACCATTCTCAGTCTCTCACCAATGGCTACAGGGAGACTTTTATGACAGCCATCAGCAATGAGTAGGTGATACAAAAAAACTTTTTTTGGTTGGTAGAAAAAGCGCTGTCAGTTAGTGAAAAGTCTGGAAACCTTCGATAGAGTTCAACCATCTCGGAGGTTGAATACACAAAATGCGAGATTCGATTGGTTTCATCCCACAAACACCGGGCACGTCCTTGCTCGTTGAACTGAGTCTCCAAATCGAGAATGTAAGCTTCGAAAAGTTCATATTTTTCAGCATAAATAAGATTTGGATTGTTGCGCCCGAATGTTTCCAAAATCGCTGTTGGTAAGATACTTGCTGAACTTGGATCTTACACATAACCGGACGTTGGAGCAGCGGCTTCGGCATTCAAGCATTGGTCAGATGGTCTCCAGTTCCCCGGAGATCAATCGGCTAAACCACCGGGATGATTTGCCACTTAGAAGCCCGCGATTGTGAATCATGTTAAATCTAGTTATTCTGAAGGAGTTGCCCAGCCTGCCCACGTTGAAGCACGTCTCACACTGTGTGTGATCGAGTGTTCGGCGTCGTTTTTCGTCGTTAGGACGACGTGCAAATCCTTTCTGGTGGCACTGGTACTTGATGAACGTTTTCTCACCGGAGGAACTTGCTTCCGAGGTTCGCACGCTGTAGTACGATCCTGAAACTCGCTGGAACTGCTTGATGTAGTACATGAGTTCGTGAGCGTTGCAGAATAGGCGGCTGCTCAGGTTTTCCCCGAACAAAGTGGCAACGTTCAGTGCGTACCCTTCAGCAGAGATAGAGGCAGTTGTAACTACCGCTTGTGTATTTAAGAAAGCCATAACGAGTGTACCTCACAGGGGTGAGCGGACACTTATATAGATCAGGTCAACCAACGAAAATGGTTGTCACGAAAAGCCAAGCACACGCGTTACGTGCAGCAGACGAGGGAAGCACTTTTCATCAAATGGAGCGACGTCTTGTAGCCGGATTCAGGACACACAGTTAGTCAGCCGAAGATCATAGAGCACAACACTCCCTGCCATCGGATGCACAGATTGCGACACCAGATGAGGAACGATCCAAGCAATCAGCTCCTTCGCGAACAATGGTCCGCTTGCATTTAACGAAGTATTTCTGTCTCATGACCAGGTAGATAGACGACCAAATTTTCCCATTGTTCTGCTCGTCCCTCGGAAAATTGGCCCGAAAGTGCAGCTATTTAATCAATTCTGTGAGAGTTAGTGGGACACCTCTAACAATAACAAGGCAGAGTATTAATTTAATCCAGCTGCAAACCACGCTGATAACACTATTCAGGCAATTAGACTAAGATTAGCCATGTACACTCAGTGTCACCGCGTTCTGCGGCACGGCTAAATGCTTCCCACATATGTGGATATCAATTTGTTTTCGTTGTGAGCACAACTCGGTAAACTGCCGATCCAGCAGTTAATTGATCACTTTCCGACTTCACAATGTATGTGTCATTGCTGGACCCAGCGAACCCGCTCTCCCCTGCTTACTTGTGCTTAGGATGACCCAATTAAACCAAATTTGTTTGCAAATGAGTGTATTTCGCTAATTTCGTACAATTTGGTTTCAAGTATAACATAAGGTTGACGGAAACTCGGGGACTGCGCCTACCTGATGAGCCCCAAAAGGGCGAAACCGGTCGTGGGCTGTCGAACAGCTGCCAGCAACCATATGGGTAGTGCATTACGTCTAAGCGTGTCTAGTTCGTGACCGACGTTTGACTGCTGGCTGGAAACAGTGGGGTAACGTAGGTTGGCCAGTGTGATTGTACTGATAGATATATTAGTCCCTACTCCCATGTGAGTGTGCTGTGTGTACCACGCTCGCAAAAATAAAAAATTAAACGTCAGCTGAATTTCTGGTTTATGATATGCTGTATTTCGCCAATTTCGTGTAAAGTGGGTTCAAGTAGAACATGAGATTGAGGGAAACTCGGGGACTGTGACCACCTATGGACCCCCAAGACTATCGAAACTGGTCGTGGCAATCGGGGAGTTTTCAGCAACCTTATGAATTGCGTGTTGCTCCTATACAATTAAACCTCCTTCCGCCGGCCTATTTTATATGGCGAGGAGCAATCGATGAGCTGCGAGTAACAGCAGTGGGATGGGGTTTTTGCTCTTGAATGGACTGTCCCTACTCTCGAAACGGTCATTTCTGCCGTCAAAGTGATAATCCTTGTTCTTGAAGCTATAATTCCTTCAGTTGAAATTGAGATGGTATAAAGTTTGGCCGACAAATCCGAGTCGAAAGGGTTTTTGCCACAAGAACTGTCCAACAGAAAATTGCACGACTACTTCTCTTGAGTTACCCGGTCAGTGAAATAGTATAGAATAGTTCTGAGAGACGATACTTCAGCGGACGTAAGTAGGTTGGGTCACAAGGTCATAAAAGAAGGGAAATGATTTGCAGGCATTAGCGAACCAAGCTAATCCCGCTCCCATGTGCAGTTAGATCCGAGAACAGCGAGACCTACTGCGTTTTGTGGATTGAATTTCATCCATCCAACCTAAGGACACCTAAGTTTGTCGTCAGCTTACACACCAACAAGAAACCAGGTCTCATCTTCATCAAACTCCTAAAATGGTCAAAAAATCAATAAAATGTTGAAGTTCCTGGTGGTGATTGACACTGGCACTTTCTGAACAGTGATCATGAAATTTTTTGTTCTATTTTCATCTCCTCAACGCAGCCCACACGTTTTCCATAGGTTTCGCTTGGCCACCCAGACGCACTGAGTAGGACGCAGACACAAACTGAACCATTCGGTTGTTTTGGTCAGCGGTCATTGACTGCTCACAGGAACAGACGAAATAAGCATTTCCCTATTCAGCTGACTAAGTCACTCTCCACATTGTTGCTCATTTTTCAAGGAAATTGATATGATGTTGATACTTCATCCTAAGGCACACCCACTTCATGGAAACCAGGTAAACAGAGACAATATCAAATTTGTGAGCTTTCGAGGACTGCAAATAAACAACTTGCTGCTGGATAAATAACCCACTTAACTTCGCTTTAAAAACAGTGGCAACGATTGATTCAACTGTATGTATCAGGATGATACCCTGCTTCACCGGTGTTTAGTTTTTTAACACCGGTTGCTCTCCGACAATGAATACTACCCGCGCGAATTGATCAGTGAACGGCAGCTTTGGTTAGGTCATTAATAAGTAGGTAGAAATTGTGGTCTGAAGATCACTGGAAGGGATTTCTTCTCGCGAGTTGCATGATTAAAACATGATTTCGTTTCACAACTTAGGATTGCACCTCAAGGGGTTAGAGTTTGCAGACAAAACAGAACTGTGAGCAAATAACACCTATACTAGGCCCGTCAAACTCGATTGAGTCCAGTGATCACTTCCTGAGTAGTTTTTTATGAGCACAATCAAATCGTCACTGTTTCCGCGGATTCGAAATACTTATTGGGATCAGTAGCTGAAGGTTAATCCCCCGTAATATTATGCACGCTAATACTGTTGAGGAAACACCCGTGAGGGAGCGAAAAAACAATAATCACGTGCTTCGGAGGAAGGATTCTTCCAGGTTGCATGGCGTTTACCATCAAGAACGAGTTCGATTGATCTCTCAGCAGCGGACTCTCTTAGCTTTACAGTGTTTTGTGACTCAAACCCTAGTTAATGGTTATATTAGTAGTTGTGGTCCATAGCAAGTCCAATACATGAACAAGTTTGGCGAGGGAAAAACAAGAAACTGGTACACTGGTTCTCCGATTAACAGTCATCCAAAATCTCCTATAAGAGTCCGACGCCAATAAGGCAATTAATGCTTTCCTTCATCCGAATTTTCTGTGGGACTTTTGAAATTTGCTTTCACACCACTGCTCAGCCCGGCACAACCATTCCGGTCAGCCTGCATTGCTGCGGAAAGCGCTGGACTCAAAAGTTTCTTTAGTTGAAATCATCAGCAATGTATGCCCTTGGATTTTCAACCCGGATATTTCACATTCCGGGTAAAGCCGTTGTAGGGCTTGAGAGTAAACATGTTCGTCCACGCAGAGGTCATAATCGAGGGTCGTTCGGTATGCCCTGGTGGCATACCGGTAACACGATCGACTGGCATGTCACTGAGGTCTGATAAGAGAGAAAAGTCGAGTTGGCTGCTTCCCACTTTGGAGTGGGCTCACCAAAAAATCATGTCAGAATTCGAAGATAGAAATGAAATGAAAACTTTAGGTTATCTCTCGGGTGCTCAAATTAGGGTTCAAACTCTATAGCGTTTTCTGGCTGTGATTTTGTCGGTTTTATAATTCTATAAAAACGACTCAGCTCGAGATGGATCATATGTTAAGGTGCTTAATTACTGACCGGAGAGTTCTGGCTCTGCATCTCGACAGCTTCTGTCTAGGCTTAAGCAACCTGTGTCTCACATCATTGAGCGAGCAGCAGCAGACTTTCTTCAGTTTCACAGTCTAAACACCCTCTGACAGAACACTGAGAAATTTGTAGGCCTGGTAGATCTGTTAACGTGTTTCCAGTTCTTGCGGAGCTCCCTGGGAGCAACAACTTCCTTAAAATTTGGTTACGTGTGACCTCCTCGACCTAGTAAATCAAAACCGGTAGCAGAAGTGGCGTGCGTTTCAAATAATTTTCTCTGAAAGGGTGACATAATAACGAGGTCTGTGAGGAAAACATGAATCCAACACTCAAAGGACCCGATTTCGCAGCAAAACTGCCACTATTAATGCTTCTATAAATAAAAAGGATAATTCTGCGGTCATCCCACACTATTTGCTTGCAGTTGGAGGGGTATCTATGTGACGAGAACTGAATGGTGGAGCAAAACAGATACACCGAATCATCCCGACTTCGTCGACCGCCAACCGTTTGTCAGATTGCGGTTATCGCGTTCGCACAAAAGCGGCGCTCCAGCTTATCACAGCAGGCTGATCAACAAACCTACCAACTTAAGGAAAGCTTCAATCGTTATGTGTGTCAAAGACCTAGTTCTTATGCACAAAAGTGTAATCCTGTCAATTGACTGCCTCTACCTGCATATCCATGTTTCAACTCTCATATTCTCACCGTTACTTCGTTCTGCTGATGTATGAAACCTCACTCCGCATAGCTCCGGTTTCTATCGGACTGGTAAGCCAGTTGAATTGATCAATCGGCGTAAGCGTGTGACTGTGAGACCACCTTGTACGTATTAGAGAGGGCTGTGTAGTTAATCAGTAGCATTGGGAATGTGAGCAAATATGAAGCGTGAACTTTTGCAGATCTACCCAGGGTAGTAACAGAAGCAAGTGAGACTACGTTCCTGGGTTTCACCATGCAGAACCTTCCGGTAAGATGCCTTCGGAGGTGCCAACATGACTCCAGTGCCTGCTTCCAGCATTCATTAGTATAAGATATTAGCGTCATTCCAAACTGAGCCGTTTAAGGCATTAACTGGAATAACGTAGAGGTGTGACGCAGTAGGCAATGTATTTTTGTGGAAACACAGTTGCGCAAACACACGGGAAACAGCAAACACAACAATTACGAAGTTTGGCTCAAAAACTTACCTGGTCGTTAACTCAGCTCAGCTGAACAAGAATTTCTAATGAAAGGACTCGACTCCAATGTCGAGGACGCATCCCACAAAGATTACCTAGCCAGCTTAGAACACACCTTGAGATCAAACGAAATATCCAAGGAAGTTCAACAACAGATTCAACAAACAATCGTTCTGGTGATCACACGGAATAGAAACATGCAACTGATTTCCAAACAAGAACGAGACACACTCAGAAATCCACACAAGGTTGAAGCAATCATAATACTACCAGCAGACAAAGGATGCATCACGGTGGTAATGAACAAGCCAGATCACATGGAGAAGGCCAAACAACTAGTAAATGACATGACGACCTACAAGTCATTCAATCATGACCCAACTGTGAACCTTATCAAGCAACACGACGCTCAGGAAACTGCAAGCAACACAAGAGGTGATCAGCCAAGAATGATGGAGAACAAAAGCCAATGACACCAACATTGCACAATTCTACGGACTACCAAAGATGCACAAAGAAGGAACTCTACTCCTACCAATCGTTTCACTTGCGGGAACTAAATCTTACAAATTAGCAAAAGACTTATGGAGAAGACTGGATCGGAACACACAATCAATAATGCTGGTCAATTTCTACGCAAACTACGGAAGGTTAATATAGAAGACGACGAAACGATGCCTTCATTTGATGTCACATCACTGTTCACTTCAATTAACCACACTCTCACCGGAGAAACCATAGAAGAACTGCCTCGGAATAATCCAAACACGAAAGTAACCATGAAGCTCGAAAGTCTATTCAAGCTGTTGGACTTTTGCATGGGTACATAGTTCAGCTTTGATGGACAAATAGATCAACAGTTGAAAGGGACTCCAATTAGATCTCCAGTATCAGGATTTATTGCTGAGGTGGTAATACAAAGATTAGAGCTCATGGTACGACCAATCATCAATCCAAAGTTATTAATCCGCTACATAGACGATACCTTTGTCGTCGTGAAACGTGATTGAGTACAAAATGTGCGTGAACTACTCAACACCACGTTTGAAGATTTTAAGTTTACAATTGAACTGGAAAAGAACAACCGATTACCATTCTTGGACGTTTTAGTGAACAGGAAGGTGGATGGGACTCTGGAAACTTGTGTAAATCCGGAAAGAGACATACGGATCAACAACTTAACTACAAAATCAATCACCCAAGGAACCAAAAGAAGAACAGCTGCTTCCAAACCCTGTTCAAAAGGGTGGAGACATAATGCAGTACTACAGAGCTATGGAAGAAGGAAGAAAACCATCTATTCGGGGCATTCCAGAGCAATGGATATCCAAGGAATTTTATCAAGAGAAGCTCGAAGAAGAAGAAATCTCGACAACAGCAACAGCAAGAACAAGCAACCCGACAGGTAGTTCTACCTTACATCAAGAATATATCTGAACTCACAGCCAGATTGTTAGCTGAAAATTGAATCCTCGTAGCCCACAAACCGAATGCCACTTTAGGGAAACTGACCCCAAGCCGAAGGACAAACAAGAGCAGTGTGATATACCAAATCAGCTGCAACAAGTTTTACTTAGAAATTATGCACACGACTAAAGGAGCACTACGCGGCCGTCAGGAGACATGACCCCGTATAATTGACATCCATACACGAAGATCAAGAAAACCACAAATTCAATCTGGAAAACGCAAAACTCTTTGGCGTACGGAGACACAAGACACGGAAGGGAATTTCTGGAAGCATGGTATTCCACGGTGGATTCTATCAACCGATTCATTAAACTGGATCCAATTTACGCACCAATACGTGCAAAGGACCAACATCTCAACCGGGAATACTCAAGGAGGGCCAAATGTCGGCCTCACAAACCAATAAACAAGGAACTACCTGGATTCGGATCAACAAATGTCACAAGCCGGAAGACAGAGAGGCCAAGGAGAGAGTTCACTCCAGCATCGACCGGAGTACGAGGGCAGGGGAGGCCAAGCTCAAAGGTCACGTGGCCATAGATCAATCAGGACACAAGATAACAGAGTATCCAATGGAACTTACCGACCGAACAACCAACCATGATCGAAGGTCAGCCCCGGCTAAAAGCACGTATAGTAACACACACGCAACGCCACTGAACGCACAACCACCCACCCATAGCTACGCTCCAATACGCCCCCTAACAACGCACTGATGATGTCACCTCGATTGGTGATGAAACGTTTGCAATCAAATCGCTTAGCTCAGCGAACAAACCAAAGACCAAAAGCAGTGTTATAGTGAGGGAATAATTGTTCAACTACAGACTTAAACAATTATTATAGTACGTATAGCAATATGTAGCTGTAAATGATCATGTTGCCCTTGGAACCACCAGATTTTCTTCAGAACACTAACTTTCCTAGGAATCAACATTTAGTTATTCCGCAAGTGTATATGAATTCCATTCGTTCTGCGCTAGTTAAATTAAAATGAGGAGCGATGCAGCGGGTCGGACATCAGTTATCTATTTGGATGGTAGAAACGTCCAGTGAATAGCCCTTGTCTTGACTGGCACTCTTCTCAGCTACACAGACTGCGCAAAATCAGGCGTATTTGTCGCGGAATTTGTAAACTACACCTTTAATACCCAACCTTACAATTATCATATTTTGGTGACGTGACGTCATAAAAACACAACCGTCTGTTGATGCCTGCTCAATGTCAGTTGTCAGGTGACAACTGTCAAATTTTGAATTATCCGCCAACTTATGGTTTTCTCTGGTTTCCTTGCGAGACAACAGTGTAAACAGCCTTCTGTATGCAGTAATCTGTCCGGAAATATACACACGATGGCGACCTGATACGCTTTTTAACTTAAATTCGTCCAGGCAAAACACAACTGTGTTTAAAACGGTTTTATCATGAGGACAGAATTTATGCTGTTCGCTTCGTAGGGATAACATACTAGCGATTACAGTACAATTCGGAACCATTTTCAATCACGTGACCGATATGGTTTCACATCGGATCTCGTTAACTGCTACTGTCACTGTGACGCGACATACTATTGACGAAATATGTGAGTAGCATCTGATCAGATTTCAAATCGTTATCCCTGAATCTGTTAGAAGGTTGATACAAAAACTAATGAACAGCTCGGAAGTGTTTCTTCACCACTGCGCAGAAAAGATCAAGAGGTGTTTGAGAATATTCACCTTTCAAAAACCACGCAAATGAGGTTTTTACTTTCGTATCCGCTAACTTGTAACCGCTTATCTCATGTTGGTCTGCGATAAACGCAATCGAAAGCGCTCCTTTTCCCGTCAGTGCGGTGGCGCTCGAATCATGCACGGGGGTACTGTTGCCAAGAAGCATTCATAGACGCATCAATTGAGCTACAACTGAAGGTTGATGTACTGCTAATATAACGCAACAAAGTTGGTCAGGATTTTGCACGACACCTGGAAATTTAGCAAAGGGCATAGGGAGAAGATCAGACCCAGGCGACATAGTAACAGCTTAAAAACTGCCTGAAAAGCCTGAGGATTGCATGCCTTCCTTCCGTAATCCACATTCATAAGCCTGTTGATACCATAATCCTACGACTATACGGCCTGTCTAAGTTTGTGAGAAAGGTGTCCCATTTAGACTCGTTTTGGGTACGTTTAATTTCTCATATCATGTAATGGTCCAACGGTTGGTTCAGATACGAAGTTGACATTTTTTCTACTTGTGTGAAACCGACCCCTCTTCTAAATAACTCTAATTAGCAGCATCCTTGCATTCAGTTTGCTTCTGAAGTTAATGATGACGACACACCTCATTGTTTGGGCGTTTAATTAATCAGACCGTCAAGGGACCCAATTCAAGGATAAGTCTGAAGAAAGCTTATGCGAATAGGACTATGCATGAACCTTCAAAGGTTTGTACCAGTGAGACAGAAACGAACTCTTATTTACACTTTAACGAACCGAGCGAGGTAAATCTATTCTGTTAATACACTGGACTCTGATCTGCAGCGCATTGCTAACATACTCAATGCCTGTGGTTGCCCGGGTAGATTTATGGCCAAAAATGTCTGAACATCCTGTCCGATTGACTGTCACGGTCGTAGCAAATAAGCCGATCTACCTGAGTCTATCCTACAAGGGGGGTATGCTGACAAACACGGTAATTCGCCGCTCGTACCAGTCCCTGCAATGCACCTCTCCAGCTGCACGTTTACACTCTTGGTGGGAGGAAAGCCCTTCGCTGCGAAGTTGTTTATTAACTAATACGAACTAAGCGCTTACAAGCCAATGGACACAAAAGTAAACATCTCATCTGCGCAGAGTTTTTGAGAAGTGAACATTATCAAGCGTCGTCTTGAACTTTCCTGGACGTTCAATGGATATTAAACAGTAGTAAGTGAACACTGCAAAGCGGTTTCATAAGTTCCGTAGAAACTTTCACCTTCCATTGGATGAGGGGGCGGAGCTTGGACAGCAGACCATAGCCTACTTGCTTGCTTCATCTGTAGTGTACCCTTAGACTGGTCTAAACCTGGCTCTCAAAGACAAAATACCGGTCTTCACGGAGCTTCGAAATGTGTCAAGATGACAGACAAGTTGAACGAAGGACCCCATTTACCGTAACTTGCGTGCACTTCGGATTTGTTGTCCTCATAAGTACCACTCAAGATGAAGACAAGATGGCATACACCCACGTTCTATAAAAAAAGTACACAAATAAACACCGATCACTCTGTATATAATTCATCCAATGTCACGTCGACAGGTCTGTACAGTAGACCAGTTTTATTTCCTGTGATTAGATGTCCCTGTCAGCCCTAAAAATCATCCGTGAACTCTTCTGATGTAGATGAACTGGCATCGAAACTAGTTTGTATTAGGTGTAGGTTCTGCTGTATCTAAAAAAAACTTCGTTTCTGAAAGACAGTTAATTCTAGTTTGTTGTCAAATGCTGATCTATGAGCGCAAAGCACGCTCACGCTTTTTCATGTTTTGGCCCCATGTCGAAGTACACAAGTGCCCCCAATTACCGTATAACCATGCTAATATAATCCCATTTTGTTCGGTCACTCTGGTGAAGGTTGACCAAACTTGTTTTTTCGTATATTCGAACAGCATACATTGACAAGACCGATTCGGACAAGATTATCCGGCCCTGCTGAAGCTGTTTAGACCAGCTGCTTGTTAGGCTACGCGGACACGTCGCTTGCCGCAACCTAATGGCAGATTCAACTGATGGTCGTTCAGAGACTACTCTCTGAACAAAGTCAATGTATATTTGGCGACAATAAATGACTGATTTCCTTATGGTTGACTTTCCTAGTAATAACTGGAAAACAGATAACAGTGGGAAAGCCCTCGCTACAAAATATTCCCAGAAAAGGAAGTTTTTCGCGCCACTCCCTGAATAATAATAATTGGACAAGGCAAGATACAGCAACTTTCTGTTCCGAATGATGTAGTTCGAACTGGGCGGACCGCAGTGCACGCTGTATACCGCAACGCGGATAAAGCAACACCTGCATCTCCCAAATGAGTCTAGCAGATGGTATCCAAAGACTGGAAAGATTGCAGTTACAACAAAAGTAACAATCCAGGTATTTCTGGGTCAGTGATATACACCGTGTCAATCAACTTCTAACCGGAATGATCAGATGACTGCGATCGCAATAGATTAGCGCTCGGAGTTCAAGCTGACTTCACGAATGGCCGTGGCTGACAAAGGTGCCTACTCAACATAAGGTCTCAACTTTAACCACGCGGTGTAGACGCAAAAATTCCGACACAACCCAACGAAACAATTTAACTCAGATTTCGGTGATGTTCAGCCGGGAGGGTATGGTCTCCTTTGTGATGGTAAATGGAAGCATAAATTGGCGAAATGACATACAGGGTCACTATCTCTAGAAAAGCACCGTGTGTCCACTGATGCGTTTACATGTTGATTAGCACCGCAGCTACAAAAATGATTGTTGGAATCCCCTCGTTGTGATTTCGCCTTATTGATTTTTAACGAGGCTTTTTAGCCTTATGATTGGGGCGAAGTGCGGATGTTACAAACAACTAACTTTCTTCTGCATTAGCGCAAGCGACCGTCATGACGGTGAAAGTTTACGTGACTTGCTGATCTGCAGTTCGGGTTCACAACACGCGCAGAATGTCTATTTAGACCGTTCTGAAAACTGGTGGGAAAAATGTTTCACCAGATATACTATGATCAAAGTCAACTGTTCATCAGTAGTCTTTTTATTTCAATGATGAATTGAAGTTAATCATTGATGACATTCTGATGAATCTGTTACTCCGAGGTAATCAGATGACCTAGATAAGGACATCCATTTCGCCCAACCCTGACTGGTTTCTTATCGTCGTTTCAGCTTCGTGTAATTCATGTATTGGAAATAAATTTGACTGAGATGAGGAATAGCCGACATGGTGTGGAAAATGCAGAGACTTCAACCATTGCTACCGTGCTGATCGAGTGAAACAGCATCGGATAATCAGACGCTGAAGCCATTTCATGTGCACAGGAAAGCTCCAGCACAGCAACCACTGTTGGGGTGACCGTCGCATTGGACTTTGTTTGGGCATCACAAAGCAAGGAAACCAGTGGAACCAAACCAGCTGATGGGACAAAACAGGGTATTCAAACGTCCTCATGACTTCAGTTTTACCCAAGAGCATCAAAGAGTAAGACAATAAATTGCCTAAAGTGAGGTACAATGCTTTTTCGTCTTTTAAGCAGACTTAGTTCTACTTTTCCAACATTCACGGGTACGCTGACTAGATATGCATATCGAGCTTTCGTCCTATAAGTGAGATCAGTCCGTGCCACAATGCCGAGAGTTACTAGATAGCCGTGTCACTCTTATTGGGAATCATAAACAGTGTGGATCTCACGAACCTCCGGCGAAAGTCAAACTCACGCCAGGTAGTTGGAAACCAAACTGTTCGGCCACGAGTGGCCAGTCAGCAGGGTGATTAACTCATATTTAGAAAGGATATATTGCCATTCATCCTTCAGTCGTGGAATTTACACCACGTGATCACGTGTTGACTGACTTCCTGCACTGCTGATGATTCTCAATGAGGGGGATAGTGTGGTTCTTGGCCTTTCGGCTAAGACTGATTTCACTTAAAGGACAGAAGCTCCATTGAAAAGTTCCAAATTTCCCCGTGGCTCTAATGGTTTTGCCTATTTCTCAATAGTGTGTGTAATGAGGAGGTTGGACAAGGCGATTTACTTCCACGAAACGAGTACCATTTTATCTAGAAGTGACGCACCATTCATAAGACTGCTGCGAACTCTTTAACACCAAACTTATGAGTAGTGTGTTACGCCTACAAAACAGCGTATTGCGATATCTCGAATATCATGCCGAATAAAACATGGGGAGGACTTCATGCAGCACATTCAGTAGAAGCAAACCATCTCAAACGAAATATTAAGCCGGATTCGTTTGAGTCTCCTTTCAAAACCAAATTCGTATGCAAATGAGAGTATTTGTCTAGTCCCATTTTACTTGGGGACCGACGCTTGTGATGGTGGTTCCAAAAATCCCCCCGCTTGACCACCCGATCAGCAACCGAACAAATGAGCATGAGTAGATTAGTTCATACGTAAGTAAGAACAATAAAGTAGTACTGTATTGACTTATTAGACCTCATGTTTACGGCTTATCTACATTGATAAACTCAGCACGATAGATAAACCAGTGTAAAACCAATGGAGTCAGGTGCGAAATCGCATTCGTAGCCTATAATCTTCCGAGAACTAGTAGCCAATCACCTGTTGTTTTTTGATGAATAAATCACGGAACATTGTAATTCGTCGGCTCGTTAGCTGGAGACTGCCCAAGGACGCTGTCAATGTCTGGCTTTAGGAGGCGCATGTTGATAGTATTTTGTTTTACGGGCTTATTGACATGTTTTTTTTACCGGTTCTGCTGCGACAACGAATCTCACCCAAGTCGACTGATTAGTGAAGTTTTGCACAACAACTATGATTACATTATTGGTAAGTAAGTTGAATTTTTGGTTTCTGTTCTGCTGGTTCACGAGGTTAGTTTGCTCATGGTTTGTACATGGTATGCTTGACGAGCACATAGACGCTCGTAGCGCAGCGGGTGAAACACAGCTTATTGGAACTGTATGTTGGGTAGGATTATGGGGTCCAGTTTGCAGAGAACAATCGAAGGTGTACGGACAAACAACACAGGGTTTATTTTTGTCACTTTTACTGACAAATGAGGCCTACGCCGTAACCAGTCTGTGGTTAGCATAATGAAGCGGCTGTTGGTCACATGCGATTCCGGCATGCTTCCTTTCTTTCTTCATATTCTGACTATGGTGCCAAAAATGTTGCATCAAACCATGCAACCTATTGGCTTAATGTTTGGCCTGATAAAATGGCAGACCCTGAAAACTACCAGATCTTCAGAAGTGCCATTTCATCCGTCTCACCAGAGGCTCTTACTTTTGACGGCCTTGCTTTTGTCTGTGTGTACAAATTGGTTTTGATTAGTGGAGTTAAATGTCGCTCAGGGAGCACTAATGAGAGATTGAATAAATCAGTGTCCAAATGTTTTTGGTATGATTTTAGCGCCGAAATAAGAGAAAAAACTGAATTCAGCACGGCTCTCATTGATGAGTCCAAAAATCTGTTACAGTGTTTTCTCGGCTCAAACAACATTACTTGATACTATCGCTAATAGGATTCTATAGCAAGTCGACTACTGAAAGAAGTTCTGTGAGACTACTAAATGCAAACCGCGACTCATCTGGAATTTCGCATGGCACTCAACTTCAGACGAATTTGCATTCTTTTCTCAAATCGGTAAATGGACAGATTGCCATACTAGATAATCAAAGTTTTGATATGGACAGTAACAGAAGTTTTTAGGAGTTCTGTTCACATCATTATGGTTTGGTCAGTCTACCTACTGTTCTGACACATCGATACCGGTTAGTTCACTCCAGACCGGTGAGGCAGTGGATTGGAACTACTGTTAGCAAAGCATATCTTTGGCCGGAAAGCGAACTTCGGGACAGCTTCGTACGCGTGGCCCTGGACAAACCAGTCACATTTGTCTGCCTAGTCTTGGTAATCGAGGTACTTTCAGTGTGCTCCGGTGGAGCAGTGATAAAGCCATAGCTTCATGTGTCGAATTTCTGGATTTCAACTCCTGGCATTGCCAATGAGGTGTACTGCTGAAGAGTTCTGCTAAGAAAGGAACTCTAGCTTCAGAGGCATCTCCAGGAAGAAGGAAAACCCTTCGCTGCGAAGTCGCTTGTACACAGACACCAACTAAGCAGTTACAAGCTTTTGGGCAGGAAAGTAAACTTCCCATGTGCACACAGTTTTTAAAAACTGAGCATTCTGAAGCGTCCTCTTGAACTTTTATGGATATTCACTGACCATTGCACAATTGTAAACGAACACCACAAAGCGGTTCCACATGTTCCGTAATAAACTTCACCTTCCACCAGACGCGGGGCGGAGTTTCGGCATGACCACAGGCTACTCAAATGCCTCAGCAATGGTATACGTCGAGCAGTCAGTTCACTCCTGGCGGTACAAAAGGAACACTGTACAAACCTTATCAAGATTTGCCACTTGCAAGCTTAAGCTATCACGTAAAATCCGTTTGTGCCCCGTATGCAATTGTTCACTTAATGAATCCATCTCTAAATGGTTGTTTGCGGCTTCCTTTGACCCCATTTTGGATGTTTGTCATCCACCAGTTTCGTTGACTGAAGCAAGGTATATGCGACTGAAAGGTTTCCCATATCCGAAGAATTGATATCATGTTAAAAAGTAGGTTTACAGCGTATTCTGTAGCAACTTGTCGGGTAACATTCTGTCCCTTTCGGAACACTATTAGCTATGGTTTGTGGTTCGATATTTTGTACCCTCTGTAGGAACCTTAGACATTCAAATTTTGAACTGTGTAAATTAGCTCGGTTTGTCTTCCTTATCTCGATATCATCGGATGGATTTGGCCAGTTGAATTTGGATGTGTTGTGATCAGGAATTTTGCACAGTGGCAACGATTCAAAGATGCAAAGTCTAAAAACACTATTGGAAGGCCTTCATCCAACGAGTGGCAAATTACTTATAGTGTATAGACCATAAAGCAAAAACTTGGGTGGTCTCGAAACAAAGTATTAAGAAGGGCAGTTCGTGGGGTGCTGCTGGGCTTGGGCACCTGAGGCTAGTAAAGGGTTTGGTGGCTTTATTACATACAGTACTTGATAGGGTAAGGCATGATGGGTTGAAGCTCTTGGGAGGCCTACCCTAGCTGACGTGTTTGCGTCACCCTTTTGGATCATTTTGATTGCCGGTTAATGGCTCGTTTTGATTACGGAATTCATGCCTCGGTATTGTGTACTGGCTCAAGTTCACCAGATAGGCGATGAACAGTGCGTGAACATCAATTGCCGAATCATGCTCTAATCTCTCAGTTAAACACCTGTTGCACGGATTTTTCCAAGCTGCATATTTTTCCATTCAAGTATTTGTTTTTAGAATTTTCGTACGCAGAAAATCCGGGTGAGACCTTGGTATTCCATACAGGTTTGACTATCAGGCTGTTGTGTGATGACTTTTCGCGAATCTGCGCAATCTTTGTATACAGTTCTAGCTACTATCACCACCACCAGCAACAACAACAAGAAGGTGAAATCTGGATATTCCAAAAATTCGTGGATCATATGACTTCTGACGTGCCTCGTTTAAACGCCAAATGCCGCCGATCAGACGAAAATATCAACAGAACTTTTGAGAAAGCGTCAGATGTTGAAGTGACACTTTCTAGTAATTTCATTACAAAAACACGAGTGCTAAAGATGACGACACCATTTCGATGGTCTAGGATGAATTAAACTCATTTGCACTGGTCTCAACTTTCACATCGCGTATAAACATTGCATGTCTTGAAGTGGGAATAATCAAGAAACTCATCGGTAGATGAAGGAGGAGCCATGAATGCACTGCAACTGGTCAAGTGCATGGCTTTCCTTGGAACTGTTAAGGGAAATTAAGTCATGCTAATGAACTGAGTGGATCAGATTGATTACCCTGCGCCATCTTTATCCAAAAAAATCACAGCCCTAAGACGACGGACCTCGTGAGGAAAGTAAAGAAGAATAGCTAAGCCATCCAAAACACTCATCGTGTATGCGCTTTTAAAACCTACTAAATGTGTAGAATCCGAGGTACATATTGCAGGCTGTCGAATGTCTCTCAATCATTTACCCTTTGCCAACTCAGGCCAAATTTTCAATTCCTTTTGGATCTGTATAGTGTATATAATAACTTCCTTGAAAAAAAAACCTTGAGATTAGTTGGATGGTGATTCAATCATCGCCAAACATTCGCTTCTGACTGGTCAGTGAGTGGGTTTAAAGAAGCCCGTCAAGGTCGAGCATGGCATCCGTACTTAAAAAAGGGATGCTGCCGCCTTGTGGTCCAGCTGCCTGTAGCTAGCTACCCAACCATAAGTGTCCACTGAATCAAAAATTAATTTTCACTTTTCGTGCACATCCATACATGTCCAAAACTCTGAAAACCGCAAACTGCTGTGTTCTCTGGTGCACAACCTTATCCTTTCCCTTGTCTTTCTCATTCTTGTGTGTTGAGTTTAGAGACTACCCACTGCATATGTGACACCATCCATGTGAACGAGGCTCTTCAGAATATATTGCATTTTGCGATTGACTTGACCTCTAGTTTCGTGACAGAAAATTACTAGTTCCGGTGTTAACAACTCTGCCATATTCAAACCTTCAGGAGCTCACTAGTTAGGCATAATTCCCAATTATTCATCCCGTAACGAAGAGACTGGACCTTACCGTGGTGTGACGGTTTATGTGCATCACTGACCAACTGACCCAGGCACGGGGGTGTCCATGCGACACTGACAGAGTCTCTCATACCAGGTTGATCAATGGTTAGAAGTCTGACCAACACAGTCTCCTGGTCCTCCAGGTTGCGTGTTTAAACATGTGTGGTGGCTTGTTCTGTAAAACGGTAATTTATTTGTATTTCCCGCCGAACACCACTGCCTTGCGGTGAGGCTTTTGAGCCAAAGGCTTTGGTTGAAGACCCTAATCGCCCTCCTGTCTAGGTGTGGCGCCCTGGCAATATCACAGCCCACGTACAACCATGAATTGCACATGTACAGATAAGCTCATGCCACATCGGCCGTCTCGTGGTGCCATCAGCCGGGTCGCCTTGCTCGTGGCCACCTGCTGCCACTCATTTGGAGCCCACAGTTGACGTATAACCCTGGACGGTGAACTTGGAACCCCTTACGGCCTCGGAGTTTTCCCTCAAGCGCCACCAAGCTTCTGGTCCGGATGACCTCCCACCCACATTGTTCGAAGACGGGGGTGAAGTCTTCAGTCAGCGCTTGTCTAATCTGGTTGACTGCATATGGGAGACCGTTTCAGACAACTGTGAGGAGTCAGTGATAGTGTCCATTTTCAAAAAGAGGCTCGTGTTTAGTGGGGGGATCAGCTTAACCCCGGTCGTAACGAGACTGTTGGCGTCACTTGTGCCTCGTCGCCTTATGATGGCGCGACTCGAGAGCAGCAAGCGGGATTCCGGCCTGGCAGGGGTTGCGTTGACCAAATATTCACACTCCATCAGGTGCTAGAAAAACGCCACACGTACGGCTGACCCACCATTTTGTTATTTTGGGATTTCCAAGGCGCATTCGGCTCGGATGATAGGTCTTCTCTCCCTGTTACGATTGCCGTCAAGGAATGCCCCGGAAGTTTGTGAGCGTCATACGTTCTTTGTATTCCCAGAATTCCGGACATGTGCGAGTATACGGAGAGCTCTCCAGAAGGTACCATACACAAAGCGGTGTCCGTCAGGGGTGCCCACTCTCCATTCTTACCTAAATTCGTGATCGATGGGATAGTGAGACGGACTCTGGAAGGTCTCCAAAACTCCGGTGTTCAAATAGCCTCTGATGAAAAGCTTTTCGATCTGGGGCACGCAGACGATATCGTCCCCGTCTTCGAATAGGAGAAGGCCCAGGCGTTTTTGGATCAACTGACCAAAGTCATCCCGTCCTTTGGTATGCACTTTGCACCCACAAAGTGTAAGGTCATGCTGGTGGATACGCAGTCACTGAACACGCCACTTACAATCCAGGGAGAGGCACTGGAAGTTGTAGAGCGTTTTACGTATTTTGGAAGTTGTATTAGTTCGGATTGCAGTGTGACAGATGAGGTTAATGCAGGGATCTGCAACGCCCGGGTCACTTTTGTTTTCGTTTATGATAGACACCGTAACTTGCAGACTCTGGCCTATTATCGAGTTAAGGTTATGTTGGGAAACTCCCGTGCTCCGGCTATTTTGTCGCTGTGTTGATGTGCTCGAACAAAAACTGAGTTAAAGTTTGAGTGTAAATGAAAAATGTCGTGAGTGACGCAAGCAAATTAATCGAATACGTCTTTTGTGCAACACTTTGAACCACCAAACGGTCGAATCAGACTTCCCAACATGGCTTTCATTCAAGCCTACTGATCTTGGCACCTGCCCTGTTGGATCTGGCTAATGATGCCTGCTACTATAAAATTGGATTCCCCGGAAAAACCGGAAACCAAATCCATTGAATATAACCAGAACTGATAAAGACAGTCCTACTGAAGCACTACACTCGAGATCAGCATTGATGGCGTGAGCAGCCCCATTATGGTAAGGGTTCTATGTAACTCTCTGCAATAACCTGAACGTAACTTACAGGGGCATATAAATCGTGGCTGTCTTGGAGGGTATAATTACGTAGTTTTTCACCTGATTTTGATTAACTTATTGGGCACTTTTTGTGTTAGGTCTACTTTCGTGTGTGGATGAAGCGACCGCAAAACACTGCTCCTTGCTTTTGGTTGAAAAACAATCGGTGGTTCCGCGTTAGAAAATTGATTTGCTCTAGAAAAACGCCAAATCCTCCCACTCGATCGCATAAAGGAGTCATTTTTTGCTACGACTTTTTTCTGAGTATATCTAGCTCAAGACATTATCCTTGTTTTCAGTTGGAGCCGGGAGTGCTGGTTCAGTCGTGGCGCGAAAACTGATCGACGGATTTAAACAGGAAGCGTCCAATAGGAAACTATGTTACCGATTGCCGGAAAGTTCGCACCATTGTCCACAGAAAATACCGTATACCATGCGCCCCAGAAAACAACAGGCTCAATCTCTGAATCTGTGCACCTCCTTCAAGCCCCGAATCCTGATAGTGGAAGCTGGTCCCCAGCTCAGCTGGTTTCAGCGGAAGCTAAGCGATATTCCTCTAACTGGGTCATTGCTTTTCGGAATGGGTGTTGACCGGGTGTATCAAACTTTATTACAGACAGCAGCCTCTAGGCAACTAAAAAAACAGGTAAGTGGCCTGGTCTTCATCAAATTACAGATATGTTTCAACCAACTTAGTTTTTCTTCTGGATAGTGCAGAACCTCACTGAGATATCAGACATATAGTTTGTCATTTGACTAACGAGCGTGAAAATTAGACAATCAACGGAAGACAGTTTGACCCCAAGAATATATCTGCTTGAGTTTTTCTCTTGGTTTATGCTCTGCTATGGTGAGAGTACTATGATCGGCAACCCTCGTATAAAGCAGAGTAGCGCCTTGTATAACTGAGGGTGGAGCAAAAACTAACTCGACTTAGCGCACAACCGCCTTGAAACAGTTCGCAACCAGCTAAGAGGAAATTGTATTTAATCATGAATTGTAAGAGGTAGATTCTTTTTTTTTGGCCCCTGCAAACAAAATAAATGTTTTTTACACCAGTCAGTTGAAAGTAGTTTGATCTGAGGGGCACCGGATGTGGAGTGAAACTTTTTAAGAAGCTCGGTGACGTGTTTATGCCATTCATGGTCATTCAACTCTCGGGTATCTCCTTTCTCGCAGAGTCGACTCCCGGGGATAGTCTGATTGATCTACGTTTGTTTCTGCCATAAAAACACTGGTTTGAACTCGACTGAACAACAGCGCTTTTCTTTTGTGGCTGATACTCTTTGCTAGTACATCACGGATTCCTATGGTGTCAGAAACCAAGTGAATGGGTTATGTGAAATTGACGGACACATCATTGAAAAAGGGGGAAGTAATCTGACCAAATGGTCTTGGAGTCAAGTGCGTATCGTCAACGTCAGTCAAGTTCACGGACGCCGATTTGTCGTGGGGCAGCTCAAGTTCGGGGTTCGCACAAGCTTCCTTTGGATAAAGATTTAAGAGTCGTACAGTTGGATTTTGGTTTCTTCTTCAGTCGATAAATTCTGGATCAAACATCCGTGATTTGTTCAGAGGTGTCCGGGATACGACTTCGAAATGCATGCCCTTTGTCAATAACATGACTTGTTTAAGCCAGATGTGGTGCAGTCACGCTTGAGCAAAATTTGTTCCAATCACTACTCAGGGACTTTGATTGTATTCACATATTCTCTCGTAAATTACCTTGTCATACGACCAAGGTGTGGTGATCGACACACAAAAAAGTCGTTAAGATTGTCCATCAAATGAAATCTGATAGTCAGGCTGGAACCGAAACTCAGACACAGATTGGTCATGTCTGCCGTATCAACAATACCTATGTAGTGTGGAAACCAGTCTAACAACCGGTCCATCCGTAAACGCTTAACTTTGTATAGTCCTCTGCTTTATGGATTGCATAAATGAGCCGTTGGCGCTATCCGTTCCGCAAAATGTATGTCCTGGAAGCCTTAGTGCCCCTAGTAAATAACCGGAGTATGTCCTCATTGCTAGCCCAGTCAAACATCCAAACCTCCTGTGACGAAATCATGTGAATAACTTGGCTGTCCACTTTTGCTTTCTTTTGCACTCTATGACCCCGTCGGCCCCCATTTAAATACCGAAAAGGAAGGAAGTTCTCGTGATCAGTGATTGACCTAACTTTTTCATAATAAGCTTTTATGACTGCGTTCTTCTCTTAATATTGACTTGTTACACAGTTCACTGAGCGGATCACACTGAACTCAGGAATCGTCTACCCTCACCATGGCGTGTGAAGTCATTCAGGTCACGGATAGACATGAACAACTTTATATCACCTGATGTAGATTACTTCAAATCCTCACTGGATACATGCTTCTAAATTTGGGCTTCTCAGTTGGTGTCCGAGGCAGAGCTTTGTGATACACCCAGTCTAAATAGCCTGAATGAACAAAAATGAAGTTTGTTCCTCTGTGAATTTGAATCAGGATGATGGGTTAAAGCGTTTTCTGATAACAGTGACATCTTTAATTCGATTACCACTCTGATGGGCAGTCTCACCGAACAAAGACCATTCACAAGAAACGGTTAAGCAGGTCCCATTCTGAAAAATTCACTTTGATAAGCATTTGAATTCGAGATAGCTCAGTGGTTTTGGCATGAAATTACTAACCGGAAGGTTCGTGGTTCAAACCCAACTCCGATGTTTCGGCTTGGGGTAACTTGGCAGTGGCTCAGTCTTCGCTAGGCACCGAAAAGGTGTTACCACCGAGCTACTGTTCTTAGTATACTGTTCGAACAAGCAGTTTTGTACTCTATACCCTTGGTAAAATAAACACAGAAGTGCGAGTCTTGTAACATAAAGCGCCTCAATAGCTCAGTGGTCCCATGCGAACTCCACCTCCTTTAAGATCCGGTTGTATTACCCACGAAAACTACCAACGCTGAAAAAGTTACAACTAATTTGGTCTAGTTATGAGACAACGCTCACGTTGTAGTCGAGTTTGGAACACGAATTTATCCCGAAACCCATTGCTTATGCCTCACAATTGCGCCTACCTGTACGAGTATATCCTCTTACGTACGAGCACTTCTAAAACAGCCGATAAAATGATTCGGCCGCAGTAGTGGACTCGGGGGTTATGTATTGGGACTTGTGGAATATACTGTTCTCGCAATTTGATAAACTTTGCAAGTTAGTTACCTATCACCTGCTGTCTAACAAAACGCCCTTAATCAATACACTTACAGTTGAACCCACACTGTAGACACGTGGAATTATCGTATCGTGGTCTTCTCTGAAGGAGGTTGCATCGTGGTTGCCGCGTTCCTTGAAATGTATCATGGCGTAGGGATCCACTTATATTTCACTTTCTTGTCCATGATAGCTGCATGACATATCGCTAAAAGCAGTTCTGGGGCCCCCAAAAGCCTGGTGACAAAAATTCATGTCGCTGTGAAAGATTATATGCCTGATTTGTACCAGAATACAGAAAGGCTCATGATATGAATTTTATTCCTGTTTTTTCAACCTGCAAAGCAGTTTTTCCCAAAGAGGTTAAGCTTATCTCTGAGAGGGTGAGCAAGCAGGTCAGTCTTCCACTGTTAGTTGGAAAGTCAGATCCTCCAGGAGTTTCATGAGTTGCGCACTACTGACCATTCGCAATAAGCATGAACTGGCTGCACAGTGCTTCTTGTTTTTTTCGGCATAAACTGGCTTCACTCACACGACGGACGCTTGACCAACAATGATGACATTAGCTGTCAATCGGGATTACAGGAGATATTGTCTTGGTGTGAGTCACTGAATCAACTCCAATATAGCCCCCATCACAGACAAGGGAGATGAACTAGATGAGGCTTAAATGTAACTTGATATGGCTCATTTCGAGTCAACTCAGTGAAACCTAACCACACCTAATGTGACGAGGATCGTATTAATCAACAAGGGGAAGGAAACGAGAAGTCTTGAAAATTAATTCAACCTGATATACCTTCAAAAAGGAGACAAAAAGGAAAGGGCTTGATAAACTGGAGAATGCAACGCGTTACCATATGGACATAGGGGGATCAAAGTGCATTTACCTGCGGGTCAAAGATCCAACCTTTCGTAGGTTAAATTCCGGAAATAGAGAAATAGATATAGGTAATAAAAAATGATGGACTTCCCAGGATGGAAGATGTACTCGATAGAGAGTTCCACATCCAGATTTAGGGACGCCGTCGTTCAGTCGTAGAAAGGCATCTTAGGCACAGAACTTTTGTTAAAATAGAATTCAACACTGAAAGTGCAGGGAAACAAGCAAAAGCTTTAGAAAGACATCATATTGGAATGCGGATTTTTACCATCTTTTGGTACTTTGGTTGGTCTTCGGAATGAAGACAAACGTCATGCCACAAGTTTGACGCCCTTAATATACACCAAAGCACAGTCGACCTATGTCCTGATCCTCTGTTTCGCTATAGCCGCTATCATCCCTTCGCCGGACCACTTACTCGAGAAGACAGCATAAAATTAAGTGGCAGTTACTTTCCATGCAAAGAGAAACAGCCAACAGCACTGTTCAGTCTGCCGCTTCAAGCAATCCTAGGTAGCACAGTGTAGGAGAGAAGCATTTGGTTCTGAACAGCGATTGCAGCATACATAATTAACGATTAGACGAATATGCAAGTCAGTAGTAAGCTTTAAAAACTCAAATATCGTTGGAAAACATCACACTGTGTAACCGGTTTAAGTGAACAAACCCGTGGATACAATTTAGGCTCGGCCTGTGTTTGCGAACGGAACTGAGCCAGACTTTGCGTCTACCCTGATTCACATGACCTGCTTGTGTACCGTGTACCTCTCGGTTAGAATTTGAATTTTGAATATCTAGTTTTCATTTGTACGTTCATTTATTCATTAGTTATGTGACGAGTAGGATGGCGATATCGCTCAGTGGTTAGAGCACAAGTTTACTGACCGGAAGGTCCGTGGCTCGAACACGACCTCTACCTCTCGACTTCCCCTTTCTAGACTTGGACAACTTGGCAGTATCCCAGCCCCCGTTCTTCTTTCAGGTGGCGTGGCAGCTAGACATCGAAAGGGTGTTACAGCTGGACGATTTTTTATTTTTTAGTTATGTGACGCCTATTGGTTTCACCAATCACTGGTCACGGATGAAAGTTCTAAGGACTTCCGACTTTGGTTACGGACGTGCACATGCGTACGCTGAGACCCACCACCCTTAAGGACATTCTAAATTTACATCTAAACATTTTTAGAGCCTGTTCGAGACAGCTTGTTGTGAGAAAGTTAAGAAGTTAATTTTTGATGTAATTATATTCAGCATGGAAAGCCTGCTAATATCCCTCGGAAAGCTAACCACAGCGTGCGAACTGAAAAGCGAAATTTCTATGACTGTTAGGCACGTGAGGCTCTCTGAGTAGCCGTAATGATGACCATCTTAAATGCTGAAAAGTTCAAGATTTGAAGAATTATAGTTTTAACCTGACGAAAAACTTGTTGTTGCAAGTATGCTTGATCTAAATTTGCAAATATGTATGACAGAGAGTTAAAATGAACTGGAAAGAGATGTGATTGCGTCTAACTTCCGTTTTTGTCCTATATAGGTTCCAGTTCTGTACTTTGCAATAAGAGCTTCGCTGGTCAGGTCACATGTGATAAAGCCCATAAAGTGCGAGCACTCAGTGTGTAAAAAAAACGAGTGACACGATTCATTGCTTTCGGTAAAAAGATGAGTAGATCATACACACGAGTTAGATAACTGACATGCCACTGGCACTTCGAAATCCATCAAACCGATAGACAGTGGCCCATAATGCAAACAAACTGCCGACGTAAATTTACTGGAAATAACCACAAAAGTAGAAAGGGAGTGACAATTAAATGTAATGAAAAACGGACAGTTTGAAAGTGATACACTGCACCTAAGAACCACCATAGACCGGGGATTCAGCTGAATTCAGTTGAGTCTCCTGCCAAAACCACATTCAAGCGCAGCTGAGAGTATTTTTAAACGACTGGTAGTTATTTCACCAAGGTGAGGTAATATTTGTCACAAGTGCCTCCATCTGCTTCAGCAATGTTCGATCGGCATATCTGTATGGGTTTAAAAGTAAGCTTTAAGATTGTTTCTTGAGCCCGATTTCCACCAGATATTTCGTTGTGGTAATTTTCGGATTTCCATTCTTGAATTCCTGAAGCCTATCCGTATCCCAAGATGATTCATTTTTCGACCGATGAGACTGGACAATTTTTAGTGAAAACGCTCTTTCAATCACATTGGCAGTGTTCACATTTGCAGAGATAGATAGCCCTAGTGTTAAGGTAATATAGAGAAGAAGACGAGAATCTGAAATATGCCAGTGCACCCGAAGAAGACTACGGTCGTCCAGAGACTAATGGTGAATTAATTTATGCAGCACATTTTATCATTTTAGTTGAAAATTTTCCTTCCGAAAGATTCAATACACTGATAAGATATGTCCTGCTATCGAGCCCCACTTCTTTGTCACCCACTAGACATGTTATTCTGATCACATCTCCATTATCGTGTTTCGGTAAAATGAAAAATGGCTGGAGTCTCGTTGAGCCTAACACCGTAGCCAACGAGGAATCTAGACGAAATAAGCTCAGGAATATAAATTGTTCTTTTAGGACGCAATGTATTTATCGTGGTTACTTTGCGCCTACTACCCCACCTCACGAAATCATCGGTGAAAGAAACTGTGGCAGCTATAACCACTGTACGACAAGCGCGCGGTTAGTACAGCTTGTGATGATGATGATGATGATGATGATGATGATGACGATGATGATGATGATGAGGGATGATCCAGAACTGCAAATGAGGCATATATCTTCTTTCTGGATTGTTCCGGTTTACTGCAGAAATTGGTTTCCTCTGATCATTAGTAAGAGATTTCGTAAGTCGCATAAAACAACCGCCATGCTCGGCGAACAGACCAACAACCGATCAACTAATCTAATCCTAACCCGTAAGTCATATGCCATATCTCAGTTGACTTCCTTGTTGACTTCACCAGAAGGTCCTCCACCTTTGAAGATGCCATGTGCAAACCATCAGACTGTTTATTTGTTTTATGCACGATGATTTGCAACTTTTTGGAAGCAAACTACTCCATTAGTTTAAACTGTTTTTTTTCCAAGCTACCATCCCAGCTGAAACTCTGGTTTATGGTATTCTTCAGCTAGAATGTGTTGCACAAAGACCGTTTCATGCTTTATTTGGCGAGATATTCGATGTATCATAAACCAGTTGTACTTCAGTTGTACTTCCTGTTAAAACCAAAGCAGTGAGCAAATGAGTGTATTTCGCAAATGGTGTCCAATTTGAGTCCAAGTAGAACATAAGGTTGATGAGCCTCAAGAAGGTCCAAACCGGCAGTGGGCCATCGAAGAGTTTTTAGCAACCTAATGAGTAGGGTGTTCCGCCAAGTTCTCAATCTCATTCACCGGTTTCAGTGTTACAATAAACTATTGGTTCAGCTTTTCATGTTCTCTGTCGCCCTAAAAAGTACATCCGTTTGATTCTCCCTGCTATCCAATCAATAAAGGAACTTTTGCTTCCAACTGGTCGGATGGTTGGTGGTACGGCAATGCTGAACGCTATGCTGTTCTCCTTTGGGCACCCCGAAGATGAGACTTTCCGGTTGTTTAACCAATGGAATCCGCGCTTTTTTAGCGAGCTGTTTCAAGAACCAGGACATGCAGGTAAATTAACTGGGGCAAGAAATCGGTTAGAAATGCTGTTGTTTTGCTATTATCATAATTATTTATACTCCAAGGTTGACACAGACCCGTGACGAGCGAATCTTAGCACACCAAGAAGTACTAACAGGAGACTTACAGACCTTTAACATGTCATGGTCATGAAGAAGCAAAACCGGCATCGTAATCACTTGTTAATCTAAGAAGCATCTGCTCTTTTAGATAGATTTCGTGCAGCCTACTCTGTACCCACGTAAAAACAATAAACCTGCTTGAAACATTGAGTTTCTCGTCCGATTATCGATGAAATCAGGTTCTGTGTTTGCTGGCTTATTTCGGTTTGGAACTGGACCCAGATAACCCTACTTGTGACAAATTATATACCAGAATGTTGCGAAATATCCGTAGAACCAAACTAGGTGGGTGCCAAAAAAGTTTGCTGGCCACGATTCAGGTTGGTTTACCACTGGGTCCAGCTCCGACTTGATTCAAATCCTGACGGGTCTGCAGTCTACACGGCTATGAAGATGTTTTCATCAAAATTCAATCCAGACTGCCGACCGATCCACAATCTTGGCAACAATCACAATCTTGGGGTTTGAATAGCGTTAGGAGGTCATGAACAAAAATCTGGTCAGGTTCCATTCTTAAGCTGAATGTCTGCTTCTGTTCCACGGAATTATATTGACTCCGAACATGCACACAGCCAACACGTCAACCTCAAACACTGGATTCAACTTATCTTTCTCTCAGTCATGGCGGTAATCAGTCCGTCTGAGGCCACTTAAGTTAAAATGTATTACTTACTAAAGAACCTTTTTTTAGGTAACATGATTAGTACTTGTTTTCATGTTTTGTATACAGCTGCTATTAATTCAAAGATCGTTCTCTACTCCATACGTGGTGCAGACCACAGCTTATGCTATGTTGATTGAAAATTGGCATTTAGCCGACCGATCTCTACAGGTCTGATTGATCCGTCACTTGTGTAGTGTCTTTGCACAAACTCCAGTCTTCACTTTAAAGAGGAGCGTTATTCTATTTATGTGTTTACTCTTCTAAGCTTGTCAGATGTTACTGGTCAGAAAGTTGGAACTACAGTTTTCGAGTCGTGTTTTCTCCATACCTGTTATGAGACCCTATTCCTAAGTCAGCAGATGTTCGTGTGCTATAGTATTTTGGTATAGCCACATTGGCGGCGGAGGAAATTCCGTGTATTACAAGAACATGGTTTGACACAATGAGTCAATCTTGATATCACAATGTGGCATTACCCAACAATTTGGTTTCAAACCTGTAGGATGTACTCACCTAGAAAATCATATTCTATTTTCGGACCTCTGAGACGAACTCGTTCAAAAGCCGAATTTCCCATTTATCTATTTTAATTTAAGCAAACCACACTTTTGCCCTCCAATGAGTGAACAAACAGCTCCAGTCCTGTTCTCTCCGAGCTAGCAGCATGCACCTGCATTGTCTTGGTTAGTTCACTGTGCGTTTGTCGTAGATCTCGGTGTGCGCCAAACGTTACTTTGCTGAGGTTTTCGGAGTCCGACCTTAATCTTGCTTTAAGCAGTGCCGGTGTTTCTTTCAAGAGGAGAAACTGGAAATCCAAGGTTTCGGAAGGCTTGCCTAACTGGTTTTGTGTTGTAAATCATTAGTCTCCTAAATGTAGTTATCTCTCCTGGCTAATGAATAAGTCGTTGAGCTTTGAAACTCTTGGGCAAACCTTCCGTTCGCACTCACCACCTCCTGGACGGTGGTGAAAAATGTACAGAACCATTACCATATGAAACCATAGTCTGGAAAGTACCCAGCTAATAATCCTTCTCAGCTATTGTGTCACTGAGGTCAGTCTGTCTAGCTCACCGATTCTGTGGAGATCGCAAATCATCGACTGAAAACGTCGATACGACACGCCAGCTCTAGTTAGGGCTAGAAATAATATGACTTCTACTCCTTTGCTACTTCGGCTGCTGTTCATCAGAGTCTTTCAACTTTCTATTTGAGTTAGTCATTTGCAAAATCCAGATCGGTTCAAGCATTGCCATGCTTCTGGCAGTAGTTTTTTTGTCAGCTACCCAAATTGTTCAGATTACTCGCATAATACCATGGTTATATCAACGTCTGCTTTGTGTTTAGTTCCAGCTAGTCCGGTGGCATAAAGTGCTGTATTCTGCCCAATTACTCTCTTTGTCTGCGCTGCAGTTGGTTCTGCGGCAGCGCTGCGCTAAACTGTAATGACAAAAAACCATAAAGAGCAGCACTGTTCTGACATGCCCCATTTCGTAACAGATGAATGAATATGTTCTCAAAATGTTCTCTATGTATTGAAAATCGTTTTTAGTTCATATATATCTGACCGTACACAAAGACCTACATGATTTTAGAGTTCATGGTGGCTCGGATGAGAGGTTTTAACCGTACGTTCAAATCCGTTCCGAACATACGTTCTACTTCCATCTAAGCTTTTACGCTTTCTCCATGTCGCACAGTATCCTGACGTGATTGCCTGCTTTTAAGCTCTGAAGAAGAAAGGTTATTACTATCTGTAGCCATTTCTCCTGTTCATCAAGTCTTTGTGAGAAAAAGCACTTTGAGGTTAAATTAGCTAACCGTGATGGATCACAAAGTTTCGTAGGTAAAACTATGGCATTTCGTGGCTCTAACTGTGAGGAAGAAATAGTTTGTAGACACCAACTGATTGAATGAGAAGGTAGGCTATTAATTTTGGTAAAGCAGAGTTTTTCCTAATCTTTACTTCCAATATACTTGATTTTCATTTTTGTTTCAGTAACAGAATGCCACTTTACTCCCGCACCTAATTATCGTCATCATCTTAACGAGAAATTCCACGTAGCACTTTCTGAAGTTTTCAAATCTTTGGGTCTTCCCGTCAGAGACAGTCCAGATGGCTGGGTTAAAGAAGGTCTGCAAACACCATTGGGTGAGTTTCTTGAATGGGAGATCTTGTTTTACACGATAACGTGAGAGTTCACTCGATAAGATGTTAGCGTGCATTCTAAAAATATCGCAACCAACCACAACTAAACAAAATAGTGTCCAACATATTTCAAGCGTCTGTGGCGCCACATGACTGGAGGTCCCAACAGGCAGGCCAGTCGATCGACACAACCAAGGTATGTTACTGGGTCACCGTTGGAGGGGTCCAGCTTACTGCTCACATCACTCAAACATGACATGAAAATTCAAATGTGTCTAGCGTGCGCTTGTGGAGAAGTGATAACACTCACACCTCGCAGTTCAAACCCCGGCGCGGCCAAGGATATACACTTCTGACGTGCTCTAATAAGAGCAAAACCTGAGTCCAGTACATCACTTCTTTGGTGTGCACTCACCAAAAAGATCGCGCCGGGACAGGAAAACGACTATTCAAACGAGAGTGATGTCAGCATTCATTCTACAGATCCCGCAGCAACCCACAACTTAATCCGTCCTAGTTTGTCCACGGCAGCGTAAGGATGCACTGGACTAGATTTTTGCCTCAGCTAAAGCTCCCTCGCACTCCAGACGTTTTAATCCCCAGCTGTGTTGTGTGACGCCAGTGCACACTGAACGCACCCAACTTATTATTAAGCCGGTGGCTCGAATGGTGACTCTAAATATCATGGTTCTGTCGCACTGTTGAACCGCCTCTCAGAACTTTCTAGCCAATTAGAACTGTGGATGGTTGTAAGCTACTGCAAAATCTCTTGTAACCTGTAGGTGTAGGTGTGGGAGATCCGTGGAATTTGATTTGAGATTACAAATTTAGGTACATTTAGGAACTCAAATCGAGATTGGGTAGCATCTTATGGAGGCGCAAACAAGTACTAAAAACATCTCGTAGACACAAGTGGTGTAAACCATGTTTTGCACCACAGCGTCTCCACTGACGAATGGGATGGAACCACTTTTTATGAACAAGTGACAGGTGAACGCAAAATAGACCGGAATATGTGCCTTGAACGAACTGGAGCAAAGTGAACAAAAAAGTCGAAAGTGGGTACGAGTATACCATGATACTTTCAGGCTGGCAGATGCCTGAATGATGTTTTTTGGTAACTTCACATCAAAAACATCATAAGTATCTGTACTATCACTGCAATAAGTACTTGGATGTGACTTTTACCACCACGTTAATCTAGCTATCCGGTGCACCAATGGGCCCCATGGGTCCTGTTCGGGCTGAGATGAAGAGTTGGCCGGCCCAGCTTCTCTATGCGAGCGAATAGTAGGCGAGTGTAAATGAGGTTAGAGATCTGTGATCCAGCGTTGTCATTAAAATATGCCATCCGGCTGACTACTAGAAACATTGCGTTAGAAAATCTCTGAGGGTGCATATAAGGGTCTCTGACACCGGTCCGCATTTAATATACACTTACCTAAAACAGAAACATCTAAAGTCGGTATTCCCTGACTGCAACCGATATCTGAAAGAGAATCACGCACACCTCATCTACGATTTACCTAAAAGGATTTTTAGCTCATCGTCAATGACTGCGCAGCTGAACTTATTACCCTCAGTGATGGAAAATTCATTTCAGGGTAAACGATACTAAACTATAGGACTTTTTTTAATTTGCTAATCAGCACGAGCTTCTGTGAACAAACTAGGAGATCGCGTTGCCATGTAATGCTGTGACACTGATCTGAGACAATCGTCAACAGAAAAACTGATTTTGAGGTCATTATGAGGCAGAGAATGTGAAATAACACCATTGAATGACCGAAAATCCACCCGCTCTCTTCTACCCAAAACAAAACTTCACACTCAATAGTGACCGTCAATCATTCTCCAAAATGACAAGAAGGAACATCTACTGCTTCGAAATTCCATTGTTGCTCATTCAACTTAACGGTCTCCTGAAGTTACTTACACAGTACTTTATCTTCTCCTCAGTTTTTGTTCAGAAGTACCAACGCTGGAGTTCATACACGAGTTGTCTGGAGCCTCTTCTAAAACACAAAGATGCACAAATTACCATCCTGCCTGAAACCCTGGTTGAAAAGGTAAATAAATATTTTTGGGAGAAATTTTATCGCTGACATGTTTGACGACATAAAAGCCACCCAAGCCATCTGCTACACCAATCTCTTCCCAACCATCCAGTGAACCGCGAAACTGACTGGTTCGGGAGGCCATCGCTTTCAAAAAGTTTGTTAAATTTTGCTACTGAGCAATTTCCAGTAGTCAAAAGAAAAATCTTTCCACGACACTGTGTTAACAAGGCCTAGAGTATTGGCCGGTTTTGGCCTTCGGGCAGATGACGTAGCAATCTTTTCTCAATTTCCTGCCTGAATGCTAGGTAGGAGCATCAGTGCGTACTGTTCCTATTTGTTTGTTGATGTAAGTAATTTTCCCTCTATGTCAAAATATTTTCACACCCAGAACGAATATTGCTGTTGTTGTGACGAATGAATCTGTGGCGTCTGAAGACGGGTATGTCTAAAGTTAACGTCAAGTTAAATTTAACATCAAACCGCATCATAACGCTTGATTCATTGCCATGTGTAGTACTACAGAGTCAGGTGAATGTCGTTCTACTGCAAAAGCAATGGACAGGCAATGAGCAATCTGGCTCATGTTTGCATGCACATGCCGGTAAAGTCAGTGAATAGTATGAGCAACTTATTCAGCTAGGAAAATGACAGTACTTTAGTACCCGAGCATCACCCAGCGATCACGCTAATGGCTCTTTTAAATGGCCAGTATTACCAAGCTACTGCATTATCAAAATGATTCATTCCCTCTTTCTTGAGGTAAGTGTCGTTGTTCGATGCGATTCAAATGAGCAACAACATTAACATCATCAAAGACAGCAATATCAGTGTTGACACTGATGCTTCACTGTCGCACAACCATGAGGTTCGTCTGATTATATTTAAAGCCCTAGAGTGGGTGAGGGAGGGGACCTATTGCTGGCCTATGTCAAGCGTTCTGAGGTGCCTACACATCCAACCGCTCATTCAGATAGTCTGGAAAGGAACTGACAACGCGAACGCCACTGGCATCGATTAGCCGCCATTTCTTGCAACGTCTCCAGCCAAGCACAGGCGGGGCCACGAAGACCCCATCCTGGAAGGCGTACAACACCAACAACACCCAAACTCTTCGTGATCTCTTTCACGCCCTTCTGCCAAGTCATGCGTTGTTCACCTCGCGGTTTGCGCCATTCTGAAGGAGAACAACACTCGTCTCGGTAGACGGTGTTTCGGCATGCGTAGCACATGGCCGAGCCATCGTAGTCGGTGGT
>SJOL01003739.1:76622-154201 GCA_004794785.1 Opisthorchis felineus | reverse complement strand
TGCAGAGGGAATCCAGCGTACGGGCAAGAGCCACCTGTTGACCTGCTTGCTTCAGTGTGCGAACATTAAAGGTGGCTAAGTAGACAGGCTTTCGGGGTATGAAGACAGACTTCGAAGTGTTTAGGGTTGTAACTGAACTCGGGCGTACAGAAGCTGTAGCTGAGTGTGATGCAGGGCGAGAAAAACGGTCAGTCCTGGAGCTGGGATCTGCGGAGAAAGTATTCAAATTTGGATGGGGGAGGGTGGAAGACAGAAAATGTGAAAGTGTAAGAAGGGAGGCGTCAGCAGCAGCATGTTTTCGCTTACCGGCCCTGTTGTATGCAGCAAGTAAGGCGACCCGACTGATGGCACCACACGACGGTTAATATGTCATGAGAATATTGTTAGTTGTGAATGGCACGGTTGTACGAGGGCTGGGATACTGCCAGGGCGCCCACACCTAGACAGGACGATGAATTGGGTCATCAACCCAAAGCCTTTGGCTCAAAAGCCTGACCGCAAGGCAGAGGTGTTTGGCTGGAAGTGCAAGTATACTACCACTTTTACGGAACACGTTGCCACACATGTCCCAACCCTATACCTGGAGGACCGGAAGACTGTGTTCGTCAGACCTCTACCCACTGACCAACCTGGTATGAGAGACTCTGTGAGTGTCGCGCGGAGACCCCCCAGTATAGCTCAATAGGTCGCTGAGGTACACAAACCGCCACACCACAGTAAGGTCCAGTCTCTTCGTGACGGGATGAGCAACAACACCAAACAACAAAGTGTATGCGTACGATATTCAGTCAGTAAACTTAAAAAAATACAGAAACATGCAAACAGGAAGGACATACTTCTAATCCATCAGCGATTGGCTGTGATCAAGGCTGAAAAATGGCTTTCCTTGAAGCTAAGATATGCTGCTAGTTAAATGGGCACGGAGGTTGTTTTTTCGTGATGTATGGTTAACTCTGTGACTTAGCACACTCACCGGGTCACCTCAGATTTCTCTAGTATTCACTATTGCCTCCGCTATTCAAGGAGATACTGCATTCTTTGAGTATGAAGACACGACGCACACGGGCCACCGCAAAACTATCAATCAGAGAAAAGCATCTTTCTCTGCTACGTCAAGGGTACGACGGAGTAATAGTCGCACCTTAGCTCTGGCGATATCCTAGAAACTAAAGCAAAAAATGACTGTGAAAAAATATGTTCATTCTGATTGTCTGTCAGAACCCGACGCATGGTGCAGTCGATAGCCGTTGTTCAGTTCGGTGAGCTGAGTTATCTAGTCCAGCTACCATAACAGTGGCCATCTACACAACCTTAGTTGAAGAAACTCCCCCAGAAGTTTGTCTCATCCGCTTTTGCTAAATGGTGCGCAGTATCCATTTTCATGTATAAACGGTGGGCTGTAGGATTTCCTGCTTTTATCGGTATGTTAACTAACCACTTAGACCCAAGATTGGAATTTCATCGCCGGTCCCCCAGAATTTCCTATGTGCGCGAGGATCATGCATCAAGTAATGAAATAGCTGAATTTTCGGGTTGCCGCACTATGTTTTATATGTCAAGGCAGATGTATGCAATGTCTTTGGAACTACAGACATCCGTTTTAGTTCAACAGCCAACTTGACCAGTTGCAAAGTGATTGTTTGTTTGCGGATTGTGTGTCACTTGATGTGCTTGGTCTTTTCAAGATTTATGTTGCGTGGTTTCATTGTCTTGCATCTGGTTGGTTAGTTGAGTCAGTTCATTTAATTAGTTCTGTTCCTTTATTCCAATTGGTCCACTCTGGTTTTCTTGTTTGTTCTTTCCTAATCAAGCTTTGTGTCACTTGATTGGTCCACTGAGGATCTCCAACTTATACGGGTTTTCTTTCCTCGATTTGGTTGGTTCACTTATTATTTCGATTGAGTTGTAGCTTTTGACCGGTACCTTGGATACCTTTCTATTTGACGCAATTCCGATCCGTTATTTTATTGGGTATTCTGACTTGCTGTTTCGTGTGCGACTTTAATTTGGTTTTCGGTGTTCCTGATTCTTATCCAGGTTTTTGTGTATTCTTGTGCGACTTTCGGCTTGAATGCCCCGAATTTGACTGTTTCTGAGATATTCGTATATTCTGTAGATCTCAGCGTGTCTGGTCTTCGCGAAAGTTAGTTTTCTGAGGGACTCAGCTAAATTATGCCGCGCCATGGAAACACGGCCCTGGTTCATGAAGAGTGTATGAATGCTGTGCACAGAAACCTGCCAAGTAACGGTTGCTCCTTTATACAGGGCTCCATTGAGAGGTCGTGCAATGCCTTTGATGGGTCTTTCATTGCTTGGTATGTTCATGTATCTGATTCACTGCTTTCATTATTTGGAACTCAAGACAACCTTGAAGGAGGCACAGTGAAGTTGTGTGGGGGGCGAGATGGCTCAGTGGTTAGAGCATGAACTTACTGACCGGAAAGTCCATGGTTCGAACCCGACGTCTGCATCTCGACTTCCCCTGTCTAGACTTGGGCAACCTGGCGGTATCTCATCCCTCTATTCGGGTAGCATGGCAGCTAAGCACCGAAAGGGTGCTACAGCTGAACGCGCAAAGGTGTGCACTGTGCAGACTAAGCGGCTGTAACTGTGGTTATTGGCTTCCAAGCGTTTTCAATCATTCACCAACGAGGTGCATGGTAATCCTGTCTCTTGACGCCAGACCTCCATTTGGTCACCAAATCTCAAGGTACAGTACATACAATGCCATAAAAACGGTCTCATACTCATTACTAGTACTATAGTTTATCAATACACCGTTTTCAGACACTCCCCTTTGTACTGAGCGCACTTAGTCCCAAATACATACGAGAGTTTTTAATTTGGTTTAAATCAGCACTAAATGCTGTATAACTGTAAACTTTTTCGCTCGTACGGGAAGCTTTATTTCGTGATTAGCATACATTTGCTAAATAAGCTGCTCCCAACTGTCTCATGTTTCAATTTTCGTGACCCATTGGTCTACTGGAACTAATTTCGACTTCCTCGGTCATTTTAGCTGATCAAAAGATTTGTGTAAAATGAATTCACAGTTTTCATCGGATTATAATGATCAATTTTATGGAAAAAACCGGTGCTATACTGGCCCCGGAATCGTCATAGCTTTACTGACCTACGTTAAGTTAACTGGAATTTCTTGAAGTATTTTGCCAAATTTATAGCTGCACTACTTTTGGTCAACATTTATTACACCTACTGCGGTTATTTTAAGTGTGCATAATGGTGTTATACCTCTGTACTTCTATTCTTATTGCTCCTCTCAAATGCGGGACGGATGGTTAAAATGGTAGAATTGGCTAGACCTCAGATGATCAACATTTCCCCGTCGTTAACACAATTCGAAGCGTCGTTCTCCTCCTTATTCATGCCTGAGTTCATTAGATTTGTTTGCTTGAGTGCCCAAACCAATCCCGATGACAGGGTACAACTGGCGAACATGCCTCGAAGCCATAAGAGAGCGGCCACTTCAAGTTTTTCTTTCGTAATTGTCTAAAGTTGGGTGACACGGTGAAGACAAGTTGATCCACATGCCGACAGCCTTAGTTCCAATTGAGATCTATTTCCTCACCCACTTGAAATCCGACTCACACGGTGCTTCTGCTAGTTTGTTGTTCATTGCTTCAAATTTCCTGCTTCCTCTACTTCCACAAGATGCCACAAAGTCCCTTACGGACGGCTGGGGAGTGCATTTTATCCAATGACAACCTGGGCTTGTCCAACCACTTTGATTGATCAATAATAGTCACATGGTGGTCCTGCAGAAGTGTTCTTGTCGAACGCTGATTGATTTTCCAGTAGAACAGAGAACTGGGGTGAGACATCGGAAATAGATAGATTTGAGTTCTAAAGTCTTCAACAGATTCGGGACTATGTTCTCCGATGAACAGTCCATAGTATAGGAGTACGCATACATGTAAGTGAGCAGAGAATATAACCTTACTAACAGGAAGTCGAACATTCATTTTGGCTTTCCTCTAGCATGGAATGATTTGACTTAACGTTTGGTTGCAGGCGAGTAAGTACGTTTAGCAAGGTGTACACAATGCCTTACGCACAGAGTAGGCTGATCGCTTCACTTCCTGACTGGAAAGCGGTTTGTTCCTGATTTTACACAACTCATAAAGTTGCTGGGAACTTTCCGGCAGCTCACGACCTGGGCTCATCATGTAGACACAGTCCCCGGGTTTCCGTGAACCTTATGTTCCATTTGACCTTGTGAGAAGTTCGCGAAATACGTTCATTTTCCAGGTTTACTAATTTTGAAGGGAAACTCAGCTCAGTTCCAGCTGAATCCTTCCTTCGTGATATTCTTATGTCCGAAGTTGTTATTACAACACAGATCTTGTTTGTGTAGGCTCATTGTAACGCCTTCAGCCACAAAATGACGCTGCATAAGTATGATTGAACAACCTCAGATTGATGCCACCAGATTTCTCCGGATAATAAGACTGCAGTTCCATAGACACTGGGAATTTCGGCAAGTCTTTTTTCCAAGGACGGTGATTCAGTGGGTGTTGTTTAGATCTGCGGAAGTGAAAGATTGCTATTGCGTTCAAAACGACAGTCGACTGTCCTTTAATTGTAGCATGTAAAACCCAGCAGGTAGTCCCTAATAAGAGAAGCTCCAGTAGTGATTTCTTGAAATATCGAATGGTTCAGAAAAAATCAGTAGTACTCCGAAGAACCCATACCCCATATGAGGTGTTTACTGTTTCCCGAAAACGTTACTCTTGCAATGCCATAGCGGTAGACTCACAAGGTCAACTTACTTTTCAAACCGAGCTAAGGAACGTGGAATCTACGAACGATAATGTAGAAAGACATGTGGTCAGTGCCGTTAGACGCAGTTGATTACAGTTTTCACCGTGCTTGTAAGCTGCTGACGATGTGAAGCAGGACTGAACGATCGATCCTCAAGGTGCAAGCAGTTCAGACTCTGTGGCGAACATGACGGGATTTTTTACGCCAACATGGCCTAAACTACGCTGAAAAGCTCTATTTATAGAATTTCCCAATTTCATAAATACGAATATCGGCTATTTTTTTAAAAAGCATGCAAACGCTCTTCTTCTGTTTTGCTTTTAGGTTCTTTTTGATCCCTATAAGCCTGGATTCGTAAAAGGTGTTATTGTTGTCCACAAATCAGCGAAGTTCCCCATCTGGCTATCGAATGCTAGCGAAGTGAACCCGATGCACCCCATTCCGGAGGTTATTTTAAGTGCAGGCACCTTTGAAAGCCCAGCAATCCTCCTACGTTCCGGAATTGGAATGGAGTCAAAACCCCAGACGACCGATTATGTCACTGTAAGTCAATTATCACAATATGGTCAAACCTTGGCAGCGACGGACGTAGATGATGCGGTGCGGTTTTTTTAAGGTACTGGAAATATGTTAGTAGGCAAAATTAGGTCCTGAAATGAGAAGTTATGGTGCACGAGTCGCGCCCGGAATGAGGCTACTCGGTGTTTTGGGTTTGATCTGTTAACCAAAAAAAATCTGATACACCGAAAGAGCCGTTTTGTTTTGTACTCATTCACAGTCTGTAATATCTTATTGGACCGGAGCCGACTGAGAACAAGCGGTGCGAACGATGGTGAAATTACGGACGGGTTTCAACTGGTACTGAAAAAGTCCATTAATATGGAAATAAACAGATTACTAAGACTACAAATGGATATACGTGTGGTAGGCTTTAGTTAAACCACTAACACGAATTGATGATTCTTCTTGAAGAGGACAGGAATCAAGTTGAATAGGGTCAAACATGAGGTCAGATGAATGATCCGGAAGCATCTAATTCAAAAATGTGCATGAAAGAAAGACACAATTAGGCGGAGTTTTTCGGGAATGAATCTCCCGTGATGAATATGCTGCTCCACTATAGGTCTATACTTCAGTAATGACCATATCTTCTGTCCATAGAAAGCCGTGTTAAGTCATCAGAAAGGACGACTGCGAAACCACAGAATAATGAGATTTTAAAGGCACTTTTTGGCTTCCCTGTAAGGTCATCATGAAAATCCACCTATATCTTAGAGTCATGGCCTTTGCCGAGAAAGTGATGGTGAGTTTAGACCATTGAAGAAAAAGTATCCATTCATAAAGAATATTGGGTAAATGCGTAAATACAACTACCATTCATCCCTAATAGGTGTGTGTTTTTGAACAAAACGCGGTAGCGTGATTTGGTGATTTGACAACGGGGTGAATAACAATCTCGTTCCAAACCGATGCACTTGTGCAGGCTGTTGTTGTCGATTTGTCAAAGCGTGTTTGACTATCGTCAATTATTTCCAGACAGTCTAACCAGACAATGTATTTCACATTTGTCAGTTCAGATGCGACCTGAATACTTTGCTGGAGTAGCGGTACTTGCAATTTACATTTACCAGATGCCTGAGGTTCCGATCCCGTGAGGGCCAAAGACAGACGCTAATGGAGGGCTTTAAAAAGAGTGAAACTCGTGTTCAGTACCGTCTCGTTTTGGTGTGAAATAGACCGAATCAGTGTGTATGGAAATTAGGGAGACTTCTTCAAACAAGATTTATGTTAGGAAGTTCGATCTACGGGAAGCAGGGAGATTAGTTTTCGCTGTATCTCAACTTTTTAAAGCTTCTGTTTCCAGTTGCCGGCCGCAGTGTCTAACCACTTAATCCACATCCACTCCATTTGCTTGGCCTACCAGAATTTGTAGCCAGTGACGGTTGCTGGGTAAGATTAGGGCATCCTGGAGCCATAGACTTATAGGACATCCAAAGAATAAGTAATGGTAACGAAGCTGAGGATTTGCCGTTTCGGTAATTGAATCACGTTGCTCTCACTGGTTTAAGAGTACAACAAGAAACTTGGTGATTGAGAACCAGGTGACCGCCGTTTTCAACTTTTTAGGCTTTTTTCTAAGTGACAGAAAGAAAACCTCGACAGTGGGTCTAACATTAAGGTTATGCAAATTGAAAGTATTGGTTCAACAATGCCGTCACTACAAACCAGCTATGGCCCAGCAATTTTTATGCATATCATACTGGCTATGCCTAACTACATTACCCTCCCCCCATCGGATATGGGAACTTAGTTAGATGCTGAACGTAGTGACTTACGTCCAGTGTGAAATCGAAGTTGATTTCAACTACTGAAGAGTAAAAAAAGACACCTAGGTAAATCTTCTTACAATCTCTCCATGAATTTTGCGAAAATCATCTTGATTATAGTTACAGGTTAGTTGGCAAACACAGTGGCTGGTAGACAGAGCTGATTTCTGTGCCTTAACAGGCAGTTGAAATAATGATATCGGTTGTGCACCCGTTTTGGAGCTTATCAGGTAGCCCAAATCCTCAAGTTTCCATCAACGTTACGTTTTACAGGAACATCAGATTGTACATTAGTGGTGAAATACACTGGCGAAGTGCACTGGTATTATACCGCTGTATTTGCTGCTTATACTTCATTCGGGGGTGATTCTGGACTATTGCTGGGCATTTTCTTGAGAGAGCGCAATACTTCTGACGTTGCTGAGTGGTAAGATACATCACGCAAGTATATTTCGATATATGTCGAATTTCATACCAGCTGAAACATGAGGTTGTCTTTGTGCAGCCAATTCAGTCAAGCAACATCTCAAATGAAAGATTAGGTCATGTCATTTTTTAGCATCACAATATTCTGTCAGTGAGTGCATTCCGCCATTTGCATAAAGTCTGGTATTCAAATAGAACTCAAGATTGATGGAAACTCGCGGACTACGTTATATAATTCGTTTCGTCTACTGTAAAGAACCGTTTTTATTTTGCTTCATGTTTCATGTTTTCGTAAAGCTGTTGTAAAGGGTGTGGCTGTGTACAATATCAAGTGGAATCATTCAAGTTGAATATTCCGGCTGGTGAACTCAGTCTGTCAATGCACCTCATAAACTAGCGGTTCCCGACGTTCTTGATCTTGTTCTTTCATGCATCTCGACAGCTTGATTTTCAGTACGCCAACCAACTGCTTGCTCCGGGTTCGATAATGGTTAACAGTCTCTGGAGATGATTTGCGCCCAATTCTACTTAGTGCAAGAGGGATCCATTTAAGCCTCCCTTTAGCACCCACTCAATTTAAAACTGAGTTTGTTTCACCAGGAGGACATTTGAAAGTGAGGACATGAAAAAGCCCACTGTTTGTTGTTGCGTTGCGTAACGGCCAATAGGCAGTGGTTGGAGGAGAGATGTCGGTGTCAACAATCGCATAATCGGGTATCTGCTGTCGCTCGTAGTTTCTGTGGGCCACTTTTGGTGGAGTTTACGCACACAAACTTCAGCTTTGCATGCTCAGATGGATACCGCCATGGCAAAAGAAAACAGCTGAGGTCACATAAACTTTGAACTATTTGCCGAGACTCGACTAGAATAGAGCTGATCGAACTGGAATTGGGTTATTTAATCACTTGAGTCTCCATAAAACGATGACGGTACGTTTTGCAGGACGGTGAGTTAGGGTAACAGCTTAGTTCATGAGTGCTAGAAGATTTAACAAACTCACAATCCTTGGCTAACTGCGAGAATACAATCGCTTCTGGTGCATCTCGGCCTCTGTATCCAGCACGGCTCAGGAGCACGTGACTGTATCAGTCAAATAATCATTGACAAATTTCAGCTTTCATGGCTCAGTTTCATCACTACCAAGAAGTGTGTCTTCGTTATATTTTTCATGATCATTACACGTCCTTTGATGAGGTTAATTGAGTCGCCACAACATTCATCTTCGTTTACAACTTGAACACTGTCTCCACCAGGCGTAGGAGACAAACTCAGTTGCGTGTTTCCCAATCATTATATTCACTCCTCAATTTTTTTCAGCCCAACAATATCACGAGTTTGCCTGTGGGGTCAAACTTCCACGATCACCCAATGATTGGACTCGTGTGCACGTTCCAGAAACCAGTTGCTATCAACACTAAAGTAGTGACACCTCTGGAGATGCTGCGATACTTCTGGTCCGGAAAAAGTATGTTTTCCGAACTTTGCAGCCGAAGTTTTATTGACATGCCAAGGTGTTTTTCAAAATAATCGGAGTGGACCAGTGCCCATATCTGGTCTGATGAGTAACCCAGGTGTTATCAACCACCATCAAAACAACCTTGAAATGAATGAATATAAAGAGAAGATTCGCATTCTCTAGATATAATTTTCTAAACTAATGATGCTCATTGTTTACAAACACTAAAAGGGATAACATTTAACGAAAAGGTCACATTTGCAAACTGGTGCGCACTATCGATTTGAAACCTAAGAGCTCACCATCATCATTGACAGCCACACCAAGGTAGAAAACTAGGTATTTACCACCATCCAGTCCTGTCAAGTTATTTAAATAAAAATGACGGTATTGTAAGGCGATTTGGTAGTTTCCAATTGGCTTTTCATCATGTCAGTAAAACTAGTCTATGCTGAAAAGCCGAGCAGCAGGCGCAGCAGGCCGAACAGGCCCATCTCACGAAACACAAAAAGTTCCGAACTCGCGACCTTCGTGCCAGTGGCTGAACACCTGAAGCTTAAATAAAGTCCTGTAATAGAAGAAGGCAAAAAGCGAGACGTGCTAACCAACCAAAAGGACTTGTGATGCTTTAACCTTGAACAACAAGTCAAACTATCTGAATAGAAATTGAGATGACACATACAATTGGCCCCGGTTCGCACCCATAACTCATATCGTTTCCAGCCAAGGATTGACGAACAAATTATGAGGCAAAGCTGATCAAGTGCTCACAACTGTCGCGGTTTTTCCGTCCACAAAGCTGGAATTTCGTACAATAACGCATCCCATACTGTAGTCTGGCACGTACTCTCTTAAGACTCGATACTATGTCTCCACTTGCGGGCCATTGTATCTGTGCGTTGAATTTACTCGTCTCACTAATGTCATGGAATATACAATATCCGAGACGAACCAAAGAACAACGAGCTCGTGTGAGTTGTGTACAAAGGCTAGTTCTTGCTGCGCTTTGTAGATACTAGTCAGATAATTAAGTGTGGAATGGCTCGGCTTAGTCATTCTAAGAATGATTGTGCTTCCTCGTCTCCTCTCAAATTGATCACCACGTCGTCTAACTATTCCGGAGGTTTAAAGGTTTCGGACGACCATTTAAAAAACCTTCGGAAGAACACACTTGTCGAACCCCATTGCTTTCAGGAAAATTCGCAAATGTCCACAAGGCTGTGGATCAAAGGAGAGCGTGATATCCATGTAGTACTGGGTAATAAGCTTTGACAAGTCTGAAAGAGAATGATGAATCTGTTGTCAAACTCAAAAGCAACTTTGAATTCGAGTAACGCCAAGACTGTTGGTCGCTTATATAAGCGGATTTAATTTAATACCCGGTGGATCACGAAGTAGTGGTCTTTTGCTTCCCTCAGCAAACGACAGTAAGATATTGATTACAGACTTGAAAATAACTTCATGGTTGCGGTAGGTTTCTTTGGATTCAGTCACGCACGAAATGCCTTATGCACCAGAGGGAAAATTTTGGGCTTCAGACAAGGAATGGTGAGATATCGATGTGTGACCTTGTTTTTTGTAGTAGTTGATAGTAAGTTGCGGTTTGAATGGTGGCGCTTGGTAGATAACAAGGCCGAACTGTCGTTACTGGCCTAGCGGGACCTGATAACCTTGACTTGTCCGCAGTATTGAGTGAAATAACATCAGTGACACACTTGTTCCTCTTTTGTGAGCAGTGCACACACACGCCCTTCGGAACAGGATTTGTGCTCAGCGTATTCCAAAAATATGATGGTTTCGTCCGTATTGTACGAATCGTCAGCTAAGATGGCCGCGGTTGCGGTAGCTCGTATCAGAAAATTACTGTGTTGGCAAATATAACGCCCGTCGACTCGTCAATAGAACTAGGAGACTTGTGTCATAGAGGCCGGCCACTGGTGAAAGGATTATTACCTTCGAGTGAGGAGTTGCGAATCCGCCAACACGAACTAAACGGCTACATTCTATCAGATAGGAAAGTAAAAACCTCATTTGCACAGAATTTTTGAAAAGTGACCGTCCTCAAATGTCCTTTGCAACTTTCCTGAACGTTGTCTCAATACTACGCAATGATGAACAACAGTTCCCGTATTAACCTTCCATCAGGTACAGAAACGGTGCTTTGACATTCGACCAGAGGCAATTCACATGTTTCACCAGTAGTACACACCATTGCACTGGTAGGTACGAAGTTGCCTTGCCATATTCGTTCTGCAATAATGTACCAGAAGCTGCAGGATTCTCTGCGAAGAAACCATTTGCATTGTTCCATATCGACGAACCAGTTGTTTTCACCTTACCAGTTTGTATATGTACCTGGTGAATGGTCTCACTGAGAACGGCAGTGATCCATCTGATCACCACAGTTGTTTTTCCCTGTCTCAGTTATTGCGCGTCCGCTGGTTTTGTTACGTTGTCAGCGTAATAATGAATCCAACTTCAGAAATGCGGACAGCCTGGAGTATGGGCCCCGTTGTGTGACCACCACAAAGGTTAAATGAAAACAAACGCCAGCCGCATAATCTCACATATTGGTCTGGCCCGTTAACTTACGCACACGTAAATTCAAACCTAGTGTTTCGGTTCGTCTGATTGTCCGTCGTGCTTGTAATTCGTTAGGTAAATACCCGACAAAACTTGTGTACGGCGAAATTAACCGATTTAAAGAATGAATACCTTCATCCAGTGCACCATCTCAGCAATTTGCTGGCAAAATAAACATTGCTGCACGGGATGTTACCAATGTGAATAGGTAGTCCTGCAGATTCACCAGCTGAAATACACAAGTGAGTAGATTCATTGCTTAGCAACGTTGTGTCTCCAAGTGGGACTATGTTCAGTTCTCTTCTTCTGGTCTTTACTACTTCCAGCAACTTTGTAGATAAGTTCATGAGGAATTCAAAGGTTTCCTTTATCTAGGGATGCTTTTAATGAAGGTTTTACGGAGATAGATTTTTTTAATTAGTCCGAACACCCCGACTAGAATGAAATTTTCCGTAGATTTGTAAACCATTTCAGGATAAAAACTGTTGGAGTACTTCCTACCATAGACAAATGGCTTCAGTGACTACAGTGTTTAAATTCCGTGTGCTGACAAATATAGCCACAGGGCTTTACCAGTATTTGCAAGGGAGGTAAAAGTTTTTCAGGATATCTGCTTGCTTCGTGTGTCGATAGACTTGTCATTAGTTGCACTGAATGTACCGTTTTAACCCAAGTATTCCAATCTCCGTTGAGTTCATCAGGATCTCCATGTAAGCACTATAACTGAGTGAAAAAGATTGCCATGCCTCACAGAACTGTTTATTGGGTAGTTTGGATGGATCCAACCAGGGTGGTCAGTGCTGTATCAATGGCTCATTCAGACTGAGGTTCAATTAAGGGTCCCACTTGTTTTTCGTGGCTGCACGACTCTTCATACCGGCTTATCGACCCCTTGCATCGCCAGCTATCCAGCTGACTCAGTTGACCGAACTGATGCACTTTGCTCAAGTTTATTGATCTCCGTAACTGTCGGCCGACTGCATGCAATGCAGACCACATTGGGCATTGCTGCGGTTCGCGGTTTGCTGGTTCAAAGGACACAGGAGGCCTGACATCTACCGACTTTTCTCAAGTGCAATTTTTGTTACAGTTAAAACAACCAGACCAGGTGTCAACTCACTTGAATTTCGTTAACGAGACAGGTACAGTGTGGAAGTTGGACTCCAATGCGCAGAGAATCCGTGACCGTTTCTAGTATAGGGTGACGGAGGTAATCACACCGATTCGTGAGTGAAACTTGCGCACATGTGTTTTCTGCCCTTTGGGTGTTCCGCTAGCCGGAATCACTGGTCCGGTTTTGTAAAGGTACGCAGTTTAGTGTCGCTAACACTTGCCGTGCTACGGTAAGTAATGGTAAATTTTTCTATCTGTGTCTGACCGGGGGCACAATCGGTGGACTTGCCTAGCTGATTTCGTTCTACAGACCTCACAAAACAGTCATACACAAGCACGTATACTGGGCGTCGCTTCACCGCGTTGTCACGTGCAAGCGTGTACACCTTTGCGAGCTAGCCCTTCTGGTAAACGTACGGGCTCCCAAGCAAGGCTGAATGTTGATCAATCAACCCCTTTCTCTGAGCAGAACAGAAGCCAACTCTTCACGACAACTTTTCGTATAGAAGACAGCCAACATCTCCCGTATTGCCATTAGCCAGCAGGCCTCATTGTTAGTATTATGGCAGTAAACGATTGGTATTACCTCGTAACATATGTGCACCTAGATACGTTCCAGTTTGATTTTCACAAGAAGAAAGGGCGAACAAGACAACTACTGGCCAACAGAGACTAACACGGTCTCCATCGGTAACCTTGCCACGGGATGAGAAGCAAGCCCGTTTCCAACGCTTCACGCACACAACGCGAAATTTGAAGCGAATAGATAACAAACAATACACAGAAGTCTGGTGGTGGATACCGATCGGCATAGTAACCAGTGACCAATTCATGGACTAACCCATGTTAAAATCAGGTCTCCTATGTGGAACCCTCTTAGCAAACCATAAAATTTATCAAATGTTCAGTGAATGGTCACGGAACTAGGGTGATAATCCTGATAAATTTCATTCCTCAGATAGCAACAACCTAAATCTGATCAGTATGAGGTGATAACTTGAGACGCGGTTGAATATGATTTATTGGGTTCGATCAGAAAAACAGAAATGACAGATGTCATATGTTTTATCGGTATACTAGTAAAAGAAAACTTTCAAACAGGCTTCCTTTAGTCTACCCAATGTAGACTGAGGATCTAAGCACAGAGGGTGGCAGTGTGGATCGGGGCTTTTAACCTATGTTTGCTGAATTACAACTGGCCTGGAGGTAAAGCGACCACCTAGTCGAGCGAAATCGTTAATATATTACCCACTGTTTCCGAAAGGCGGTGGGTAAAAGTCTGGGCCGTAATCCTTTATTTGAATGGTAGACCTTGTTTATAGGACGACTAGTAGCCCCTTGTTTCACTTTTCCTCCCGAGCGTTGCTCGGATGAACCGTTCTGGACAACCAGTCAGATGACCAGCATATTATCCCTAAATCATACCTTCCACACATTTTTTAGCTCCAGCAGGCCCACAAACATGCATTCCAGTTTTATAAGGAATATTCACTGTCTTCATACCGTAACTGTGACATGCGCCTTGAACCTACAGCTACCGGTGGCCACTTGTCCTTTTTACGACTACTCATGAGTACCGTTGTTTCACACTTGTTAATTTTAGCGCTTTTTACCCACTGGTTGCCTATTTCTGCTTCCTCTGCTCCGTCTTAACGTATGTGTAGGAAAAGTAGTAGTGTCTATCCACAGAAATCCGTCACCTCCCGGAAGTCTGAATATGCAAAAAAGAAAAGAAATTGGTATTTCAGCCGCGATTCGCTGAAATTATTGAATTTCTAACACCAGTCACCGCAATGCATTACACATTGGTAAGTATATAAATACCGTGGTCCGTTCATTCATGCGACTAGTCTAAGTCAGGACAATATGTCGAAATATCGGTAGCTCAGGTGCCCCTACTGGGTGAGAATGCTGGCTGATGATGCCTCCTTGATTGGTGACCAGACGTTTGCAAGCACCCTGGCATGCACCACCAGTTGATCAGGGAACACCGGCCCAACAACAAATAGCTCACGTCTGTATTGAGGTAGTAATTTTGGTTACTGAGAACAACAATCCAAAGTGTGCCTCATGTCCCCATTATCAGCTCAGAAAATGCCATGCTTATTTCGAATATATAGGTGAAGAAACTTCAGACCCGTTAAGTGGCGGTTATCTTTCTTTTAGGCGCTGCATCGCAAGCAGGGGCCATTACTTCTATTGCCTATTTGCGAACCAGTCTGCAGAGGATTCAGAATTCATCCAAGCCAGATATTCAGTTCACTTTCATTGCGGCAGCCGTATTTGAGCAGGAAATATTCCAAAAGGTAGGTCACTGTTTATTTCAACTTATCCCTTAAACTTGACATGAATAGTAATGACACCCATTCACACAGCTTGACATACCAGAGTCTAACTCTGTTTGACTACTGTGATGAAGTGAGTTCAGCGCCTTGGTGCCAAAGCAGTGGTACTGCACCTTCCTGAGCACTTTTATGCGCTTTCTGTCGATTACTTATAGCCTCGTTCCAAGACAACGTTGTTTTCAAAAAGTTGCTTTTACACACCTATCCGTAGACAGATAGACACAGATTTTCGGTACAAGGCTCGGCGGCCACTTCAAAAGCGTCCGTGGGGATCTCATTCAGATTACCAAAATGGTGATCCGTAATTTCGGGCACGCTACCAACCAGATTGCAACGCCATATGGGCTGCTGCATCAGTATAGCAACAGTATAGCGCTTCAAGAGGAGATTTCCACAGCGAGCTCAGGCTGACGTTTTCACCAAAGTAATTAACGCCTACATGCTGGTACGCTGACCTGTTTTTGATCGTTCTTTTTGTAATACCTTTATTCCCGTAAATTTATTATTTATGTCGGCGACTCTTTGCAGTCAACGCGTTTGGGTGCTTCAGTGACGGATATAACTACAAGCCTGCTGAGCATACCCCGGCGTGGAATGTCAGCGAGGTACCATGTACCTAAAATGTGTATTAGTTGACCATAAGTGTACTCTAAATGAATCTAGAGTCAAAACCTATACAGCCGTGCATTCAAGTGGTGAACTCTATTCATCTTTCAAATCCCAAGCGTGGGGCAAGTGTTCGCACTGACAGAAGCCCCCCGAAACAACTTTGGATGGCTGTTTGAACCATGTAACCTGAGGCCGATCGATCTTGCGTACTAACTACGCTGTTTTGGACTTCCAAAATGAACTCTTTTGTATCTGTCTTGCACTGTTCATTACTCTTTACGAGGGAAGAGAGTGCGCAGACGAGTTCGTCCAGCAATTTGGTTGTTCTGACTGCCTTATTCAAGCCTGGTTTTCTCATCCAACCCCTGTTTTTTTGCCTCGTATGTTCATTCAGCTGACCAGTGTCTTAATCTGTGGCCTACTTATGGTTCCACAAGCTTTTACTGATAAGTAGGACTTCTGCATAAAAAACGGTAAAGGTAATGGAACCTATTGTTTTGCCGGTAAGCGCACTTGACACAGTCAGATCAAACTGGAAATATTGTGGCAGCAAACATACAACATAGTTTGATTTTAAATTACCTACAGCTCGGTCACTTCACCCAAGACACGTGGCAAAAATTCCTTCCACCTCGAGGTCACGACATGAAAAACACTGTGATTGTTCTGGTCACCTTGCTCCAACCATACTCACGTGGGCGCGTCACCCTCCACCAGACATCGCCGCAGCCTTTCCCATCTATTAGAGTGGACCCGGCCTATCTGACTGCGCCACAAGACTTGGATCGTCTCGTAGAAGGAGTTAGTTGGTTATACTCCGTCCTCACGAACCACGACGTGTTGGTCTCCGCTATCGATTTGCCATCCGCCCAACCTCCACTGCTAAATTCGCCACAGAGCCTTGGCCAACTAGGCGAACTCGGTTTAACGTTTCACCTGCCCCAGTATACCAACTGTCCTCCTCTACCACCACATGACTCCACCAAACAATCACCGTCATCTCGAACAAAGTGGAAGCTGTTTTTCACCTGCCTAGTGCAATCGGTTACGATGTCGAATTATCATTATGTGGGAACATGTCCGGCGACAAACAATTCGAATGCGGTCGTTTCAGACAAACTGTTGTAAGTTAAAGCTTTCCTCCAAATGTGAATATCAGTATCATCTCGATTGATCTCGGATTTGCATTTCAGCCTCCCTAGATCAACAAAGGAGCTTGATCATTGTACACATAATAAATAAGTGTTCAGCTGTGATACCCTTTTGGTACCTGCCTAGCACGCCACCCGAAGGAAGCGCTGGGTCTGAGATGCTGTCAGATTGCCCAAGCCTAGACAGGAACAGTCAAGATGCACATGTTGGGTTCGAACAAAGAAGCTTCTGGTCAGCGCCTTAACCACTCAACCATCTTGAGCTCAGTTTGCCATTAGAATGGATAGTTAATGCAGGATATGTGAAGAACCACTTTAAGGCGAACAACGAAGAAAGGATGAGAACTTTTTTACTTTTGAGAATGTAGAGTTTTATTTATAGAGTCACAGCATATTTATAGTACCCTGTCTCATTTTGGGTAGAGCTTCTGTGTAATAGAGGATTATTGTTGACGTTTTGCAGTTTGTTCTTCCCAAGTTTAAGCGTCTGTTGAATGCCAGATGAAAGGCCCAGGGACCTGAGTACTAGTACGAAGGTTGGTCAATTCGACTTGATGCGAATGCATCATGACACAACATAGGTAGTGAGCTTCTGTTTCCGGCCAGATCGAAAATGTGTTGGAACCAACCGAGAACTCTTCCTTTGAGAGCCGTTCGGTAAACAATCGGTAGATTTACTGCTGGGCAGCCACTTGTTTGCCAAACCACTGTCAAGCAACAAGTTGTGTTTGACTTCAAATGACAGTAGGCATGAACGAGTGCTCGCCCAGAGGGTTCGTACACTGGTTTGTGTGTCTTCGAAGTGGACAGCCCTCATGACAGAACCAACTGGATTTGTAACAATGGCGTTCATTTTTGCGTTGTCTGTCCTTGATGGAGTAAAAACCAGTGGAAATTAGTATTTGTCAGAAAATCGTCAGCCAATAAAATAGGCTTGAAATTCCTGTATTCCTTTCTGCAAACCACAAGAGATTCACAGGAAAGAGTTTCTTATGGACCTAAATGAGAGACTAGGTAATGCATGCCAGAAGTGTGTGGATCAAATGGTATCATAGTTCGCCAAATCTTCGGTGAGTTACCACCACTTATTACCACTATTTCTTCGCCCCTATTTGGTCTGTAGATGCAGTGCTGTCTACCCAGAAAGAAGCGGAAGAATACGTCTAATTCAGTATGACCCAGAAAAGGTTATTGTAGTGAACCGCTGTACACAACACTTGTAAATCTGGCCAGAACCCAGTGTATTCAGTTCCCAGAATCTCAGTAAATTCGGACCACCAGAAAGAAATAATTCGGTAATACAGTTGACGGCAGTAGGGAAAATAACGCATGCATTTTTACATATCATTTCTTCGATGCAAAAAATACTGCGTGAATTTGCACTCACATATGTCAGCGTGACATAACTGGACAGTTCGATGTTTTCATCTACCATTTGGATTTGAAAGTTTTATTGCTGTTAAACGTAAAAAGATTGAGGAGATTGGTGTGAATGATGCTTACCCTCTTTAACTATCTTCGTATACTATCGTCTGAATTTTAAAGTAAATTTTTATCCGTGGTCAGGAAGCATGACGTTACCGGACCTGATCTGAATCATCAGCTTGATCAATTATGATCTAGTTACTGCATTTAAGTAGCTAAACAAAACGTCGAATTCCAGTTTACTGCTCGCCAAATTTTTTGCATTGTGAAACCAACACCTAATTTCCGCTGATTATCGTAATTAAATAAAAGAAGCATCGCCTAAGCTAATCGTGAGTCAATCGAGCCCTCGTAAACAGCCAGAAGGTACAAGTTTCTGACTATGCAATCTGACCAGATCAAACTCTGATGTAAATCCTGGCGAAAGGAAATAGTAACAGTGACCTTGAGGAACGTTTTTACAAAACCACCCTAATGAGCTTGATAACGAAATCACACCAAGTTAATTAACCACGCACTGGCTATTGTTAATAACACAGCGGAATTGGATGGTCCAGAAACGTCTACTTCCAGAGCGTTTCGTCCGTAGTGGCACTCATCTGTTGGACGTAGCACAAGTGATTTCCATAGTCGTTTGGTGGGCATCGATGCACGATCTGATGGACACAACATCGTGAACCCTCTTGAGAAAGCAACAATGAGATGTTATAAAGATCGTCGAATAGTCGGGCGTGCTGGCTTCAGTGGCAGCTAATTCGGCTTTAGAAATTCCGGTCCTCAGTACCCGCAGGATTCGCCAGTCATCATTCCAAAACGCTGCCCGATAGGACATACTTTAATAAAAGACCTGAGATGCTGTGTACCATAACATAGCTGGACATCGTTTGAGGGTCATGCTTTGTAGGGGAGAATCATCTGATATAAGCATAGGATGTAGTCATTTTTGTGAGTAAGCCTCTTTTTCAGGTAACCATGCTTTTTAACTAGCTCGTTTGAAAACTGATCAAATTACACCTAAAAGGCGCTGTGTCACGGATTTGTGGTGAGTATCTCCACTTATATCAAGTGGTGTCTGATGAACAAACTGGTGATTCTGTTGCTTGTTTCGACGAATATTATTGATGATTTTACCCGAGAATGATTAAATGGATTTCATTATCCGCCTTCTTCCCCACCCATATTACCCTAGTTGAATTTTTTCTTGTAAGTAACCTTGCTTTGGTCGTTTCGCTTCACTTCTCAGGCAACGTAACAGTCAACTGGATAGACAAACGAGACTTGCCTTGTGATGTGTGACTTGACCGCGTAGATCACAAGGCTTTCGTTTCGACCGCTTGGTATCACCTAGTCTAACCATTTGTATATGGAATCCAGTGTTCGGCAAGGTCTTTTCAAGTCATAAAGTTACAAGGCCTAAGACAGCAGTATTTAACACAGTTTAACGAGCACGGTGGAGATCAAACAGGAAACCGAGTGAAAGACAATACTGGCTACCTGTCAAGGAACAACTATTTCAGGGCATCAATATAATGACCTGAGTTTTTCAATGCACAGAGTGCTGTGGTGTTGTGTTCAGCACAGGATGTATGCGTGCAAGGGGTGATCTGGACCATGCCAAATTCCAACACGCGAACAAAGAGTTTTCATCATCAAAGGATTGGGTCGCTATGTCGTACGGCGATGGCCTTAGCGGCTGCGATTGTTCGGTACTGTGCCGATCTGTGCTGAAGGCATCTTGTGAAAAAATGGAAATCTTGACTGGGCGGCAAGCTGTGCGCCGCATCTGCTAGAATCTGCGCGACTGAGCTGATTATCGTCCTCTGTTTCAGAAACTCGCCAGGGTGGATAGGGATTTTTGTGCAGACGAAATCATACATTTAAAAATTTCCAACTGGCTCGAATTTCTGTCCACCGGTTGCGAACCGGAAGTGTCTAACCAAATTGATTGTTAATCAGGTGGTCGTTGATCTGTTCGCCGAACTTGGCAATTGACTTGCAAACGTTTCGTCACTATACGAGGAAACAACATCAATGCGCAGTTCTGTGGGTGCTTTCTCTTTGCCTGCAGGCGTTTATATAGCACCTGAAGATTATCTGTTATCTTCTAACGTGATTGTCTAGTCGGGTGATAGCGTTTTTCGTGAATTTATTGGTCCGTTTGTGATCTTTGTTGAGTTGTGGTCCGCATTCTTTCGAGTCGAGTGGTTATCCCAATGTCAATATCCAACCGAAATTTGATGTTTTCAATGTGCCGCTTGTGGAATCACATCAGTTTAGGCGAAACAAGAAGTTTTCTTGTGATTGGTGGCAAATTTTCGGACAAAAATGTTTCATCTGCGATACGATATATATATATATATATATATTTGCGAGATGCATAAACTCGTACTCCGTGCAAACCACTGATATCGATATTTATCGGAAGGAATAAGCTCAGTAAGTAAACAAACAGAGACCTGCAAAGAGACACTAATCAGCCTAGGTATAATGGCGTAACAACTACCAGCAGCATTAGTGCATTATTTCGCTCTCATGTTTACACAAGGTTACTCACTAGCTTCATCTGACAAGTCGTTTAGGTTTCAGAGGAATATCACACTTCCCCTGGATAAATTGCTCTTTGCAGGATGTCCATTTAACTTGGAATGGATGACTAGTCTGCAGACCGATTATCGGGTGGTCCATGATGTTGTAATCCAGTAGTATGATGGCACAGAAGAATATATATGTTGCACAGTAATTAGGTTACAACGGATGACTCCAAAGAACCTCGGCTGCATCCCTCGTTTATAGTATCTTTCAGATGGTAATGCTGCACAACGGCCCCCTCATGTTTCAGCAGGTACGATACTTCAGATACGGCAGCAAATAAGTTTGCTGAAAACTCACCCTCGAAACAGCGTACTGTGATATCTCGAATATCGTCCCAGATAAAACATGCCGCCTTTGTGCAGCACATTCCGCTGGTGAGAGATTCAGTGTGGACTCAGTTGAGTCTCCTGATACAACCAAATAGGTTTGCAAACGGGTGCACTTCACAACCTTAAGGAAGATTTTGTAGTGGAATTTTGTAGTAGATTTTTAGTAGAATGTCACAAGTGAGAAATATGTGTATTTAGACAGCAATGCGTTATTCCTCATATTTATTATCCAGAAGGCACCTATTGGGAATTGACACCCATTGATTGATTGGTGACATACATTGATCACTGAACTAATTTAACGTCGAAGGAGTGGAATGCGTTGTCACTTTCAGCTACAGCAGTGAACTAACTGAAAGGATGTGCTTGGTTGAAGTTGGTCAGGAGAGTTCATTTTGAAGTTGTCTGTCACCAACAAAAAAGTATCATCTATTTCCGTCAATAAAGGTGAGCACGTCTAATTTCTACATTCAGTCGATAAAGCTCCAGTTTACCCATAAAAATGCCACTCAACGGGGGACCAAGAGGAGAGTCCACGGGGACTCCATCGATTTATCAGTAAAATGTGGAATTAAACTGGAAGCGTGCGTTCAATGTACAGCACAATAGTAATTCCTTTAAGGAGACGATGAGGATGGGCTACAAATATAATGTCAAGCGAGGAAAGCCGGTAAAAAAGTTAGGAGCACACAAATTTGGGACTAATATTAACGTCTTTTATCATCTCCAAGAAAACATTATGTCCAAACGTCCGTCTGTCACGACCGTTGTAAAGGAGACAATCTACTTGAATCTACCCTATAAAGGTCATCTGCTGGCAGACATAGTCAATCGCCACCTGTTTCAATCCTTAAAACGCACGTTACCGGCTGCGACCCTGCGATCTTGGTTTACAACCAACGCTTTGCTCAACTTAATCCTCAAAGACAAGATGCCAGCTCTCACCCAGAATATGGTTGTGTATTCTTTCTTCTGCTATTTTCAGCAGAATTTGTTGGGCGAACGATACGGTGACTTGCTAGGAGAATACCTGAGCATCTCTTTTGTCGGAACACCAAAAGTTCAATCGCGTCCTACTTAACTGACACCGGTCAAGTGATCAATCCGAACGTGTCGTTGCATGTCATCTACCAAGTGTCCGGTATCCATCCAACGGCGTTACTTGCCCACGATCGAAGCGAAACCTGGTGCTGTTCTGTCAAAACCGACTCCTACGTCCACTGAGTATGCCTTAGCCCTGTGACAAGAATCGATCCATCCCGTCGCTCAACGGCCCTCTAGACTGTCTCAGAGCGTCCAGTTAGATGCGACTTGGGGTGTGCTGACAAATAGTCGTCCGTTTCGCCTCGTTTTCTAATTCAGTAAACAATCTTAGCTGCCTATTTCATTATTTACCTCTATTTCACCATCAGATACTGACCTGACATCAAGATCCAGAAATCATTAATTTTCGTTACTGTGATCCTCTTACACCAATACAAATTTATTGTCTTCCTCTGAAGATGGTTTTGCCGCGGAAAGGTCCGGTGATTTTGTTCCATCCAAATCGCTGATCAACGAAGCGTTGGCTCGAAATTAAGGGCACTTCGCCGTTTTAATTTCCGTTTAACTTTTCCGATAACAAGCTGCTCTTTAGAAATACAGATGTGGTCAGCAAAAGGGTTCTATTTAGAGAAACAATAGTTTACTGGAGTGACCAAACCCTTTACCTTCGCCTTCAAGATGATCTTTCGCATATTTATTTCCCACGATGCTTGCCATCGCTTATCCTATTCGTTCATCGATTTCCACTTTTAGGGTTCTTGGGACAAAGAACCTTCGCGTGGCTGACGCCTCTGTTATCCCGGTGGTCCCAACAAGCAATCCAGTCACTTACGTGATGGCTGCTGGGAATCATGCTGCACAGAGCATTCTACAGCGTTACTGGGATCAGATCGAGCATGACGGATTGGAACTCCACGGATAACAACGGCTTTCATAAATCTTGACCACATGCATCCAGTCTGTTGGGCAAAGTATATTGTTTTTAAAGCTGTTATACCAAACCCAGGCTATTTTTAAGTTTACAATGGCTTATACAACATCTAAAAAATAACATTTCCGCTTGAAATTTTGGCATATTGATTCTAGCAAATCATATTTATTGGGTGACTAAGTTCGCGAACCTGGAAAAGCTCCAAAACACACAAGTGCAAAGCTAGACGGTGTTCACTTCCACCTTCACAATAACGTGTATATGTAGAGTCAGCTCTATGGAAAGCCGGATTCGAAATGTTCAAGGTGGGTATTACCGATCATTTTGACACCTTGGTATATACGCAAACTAGAGTAGCTTAGCCACAGTCCAAGTTATTGCGGGTCAACTACCGAAACTGTTGAGAAGATCTGATGGTTTTCAACTGAGATTTCATCCTTTTAGTGAAGCCACTTTATGCTGAAAAGCCAAGAAGCACGGTACATATGTTTTATCCTTAGTGGGTATCAGCAGTACACACCTCATGAAACTTCACATCGTCTGGAACGCGCAACCTCCCAGATAGTAGTTTGAACACTTAACCTTTCGGTCACTAGTGGCTGATCAGCATTGTGAGTAAATGGCACCCCAACTGGCGCCATCCATCCTTCTGGCCGAACGTTTAATTGTTCGGTTGTTGGTGGTTGCGCAAAACCACCGACCCATCACCACGCACCACTAAGCTACCTAACAACGCACTGACGATGTTGTCTAGATTGGTGATGAACCGTTTGCAATCAAATTGCCCAGCTCAGCGAACAAATCGACGACCACAGTTGTTGTCGTTGACCCTAGAAAAGTGAGCTACCAACATTTTCCTCTATAACAGACAACAACTGTTTTTTCTGTGGAGCTCAGTCAGCCATTTTTGGAACGGAAATCGACTATGGTGGTTTGAAAAAGGCCACAGCGGACAATTTTCATCTGAAGAGAAACAACTTTATTTTGGAGATCTAATTGCTCAAGGGGAATACTGTGGCTACACAAAATCCAGGCGAAACATCGATGGTTGTTTTTACGTAACACACGATCCGTGGTATTGCTGAAGTCTCCTCGACAGCCCACGACCGGTTTCACCCTTCTTGGGACCCATCAGTTGGGCCAGTCCACGAGCTTCCGTCAAACTCAAATTGGACGAATTTCGAAAAATACTCTAAGGTGCACACGAATTTAATTTCAACGATAGATTCCAGCAAATTCAGCTGAATATCTCATTTATGGTCTGATGTCCTGGTCGCCTCATGTTAAATTTGGTACGATATTTGAGATATTGAAATACATTGTCTAAACGTAACACATTACTTATAAGGCTATGGAAGAATCCTCGACAGCCTACGACGGTGTATTTGGTATTGATGGCTCATCTAGACATTTCACCATCAGGGTCTTTTCTGCTGGCAAAATATGCATTGTTCCGTTCATGGACTCCTGTCTATTACCACCTATCGTCATGCATTCTTCCTGTGAGCATAAGGTCATAGCAGCACACCCAAGCATTCCATGAATAAATAATATTCCACCGTTAACCACTGACCGATCCCAAGCACACCTTGCCAGATGAATCTTAAAAATGTGCATTCTCCTGTTCTCATGAAGCTCACTTCGTTTCTCCCTAGTTCAACCTTTGTTGCTGAAAATTTGACCTAGTATCCAGGGATGGAATAGGTCCTGGAACGTGTTCAAACTCTCGATGACGAGCGCATTTGTAAAATCATATGCATCCTTGGCGGCGGCTTGTCAAAAACGACATGCTGTCTAAGCGACTTTTGAATTGTAGTTGCCGGAAAGTAAACAAGGCAGTATGTTTTAGAGAATTCGGCGTCTTTCAGCTCAGTAACATCTTCATTGTTTGGAAGTTTTCGTGGGAGTGTCTATATAGTGCAACGCCATACAGACGTTTACTAATGGAGATTTCGCCCGATAAGTGGAGCCACTCTGTGCTGAAAAGCCGAGAAGCACTGTACGGCAGTTTCCTACTTATTGAGAATCATCAGCTGTGCACATCTCATGAAACTCCAGAGGGTCTGGAAACTGCTACCCGCTGCATACCATCCAGGAGGATGGATGGCGCTATATCCTGTTTAAGTGCGGGTAAATTACACTGCTGAGCAGCCGACTGTAGCCAAACAGTCAATCAGTCAAACAGTCAAGTCGCGGGTTCGAGACCCTCTTTAGTTTCGTGAGATGCTTACGATTTCCAGCAAGAATGAAACAGCTGTGTAGTGCTTCTTGGCTTTTCAGAATAGATTGGTGTGACTCACAGGATGAAATCACTCCAAGATCTCCAAAATCTCCTCACAATAGAAAGAAACATTTATTAGCAGGCTTTCTGCCGGTAGATCTTCATGTGACCATTCATCGTTTAGCCCAGTTTCGGACAATGGTATGTCAAAAATCGGTACAACTTATTACCTCTTGTTCAGTAGGTTCTGCGTATGCAACCCAATTCAATGCATGTGGCGCCCAAACTCCTCAATCAGAACAGGCTGTTGATTGACTGTAAAAAGGGATTCTCCTCTATACACAAAACAAACTTGATTGAAGGCGAATGAGAACGCTGAAGGGGTATCTTAACACTAACAAAATCACATTCAGTGTTACCATGGTGTTTCGATTAGATCAAATAAGGGCTGTTTTCCAGTCCGTCGGATTAGTTGTTGAATCAGAAACCAATTTTGGAACAGCCTGCGATAGGTTGTGGACATGATCGGTTGAGGATGGAGGGTTTGCGATTTCGGTGCCACCATCCACCAGCGTTCAGTTATTCAGCATCTGTGCAAATTTACCATGGATTCGAACAAGGCATGCTGGCAAGCCAAATAACCGTCATACATGGTGGGATAGGAGAGGGAAAGTGATGGAAAGCGTTCCCATTTCGATGTGTCCAAACACCGGAACTGGGACAGATCTGAAGAAATAGGGTGAAAGTATAGACGTAATTAATTACTCATAAGGTTGCTGAAAATTCTTCGACAGCCCACGACCGGTTTCTTTCTTCTTGGGGCTCATCAAGTAGGCACATTCCCTGAGTTTACGTTAACCCTATGTTCTATTTAAAAACATCATAAACGAGAGATTCAGTTGGGTTCCAACTGAGTCTCCCGTCAAAACCAAATTGATGTGCAAATTAGTGTATTTGTCGAAGGGTGAAAGTAGTTGATGCAGAGCAGAAAAAATAGGAGGTATTTATAGCTCCCCCAGGAGTTGTTTGTTAGATACCTGAGAACCCATTTAACGAATTTCGCATCGTAGTCTCTGTTCAGAGGAGGTCTGCATCCAATGAGTGATTCAGAGTGTTTGTTTTGACGGTCAAACAGTAGCCAATCAAATTCCAGCCAGATTCTACGGAATAAGATTGTAGTGGCCTAATTGGAGGTCCTCTATTGAGTGAAATCTAGTCCTATTTTTCATCAGTTGTGGATGGTTTTTATGAACTAACATGTTTTCCTCTGCGTCAGTGATGTTTTGGGACATACGGGAGATTGCCTGGTGGGAAAAACTGAGAACTTGTCTATATTATAGATTGGCCTTATGTCCTAAAATTTCAGTTAGGAGGAAGGAGATCCAAGTAGAGAAACCATCCCTGCGAATGAATGTGGCAAATGAAGAAGTCATTCATAAAGTCATATTCACGATCCCTCAGCCCTATCATCAAAGGAGTAATCAATTGAAGTGCATGAATTCAGGCCATGCTTGTGCGCTGAAGTCTGAAGGATTTACCGGAAACGTCATCTTCTATTCTAAAGGAAAAATAGCGTTCAGTCAGTTATTATTTTGTATAGCCCACGTAAATATCTCCTATAGATTGAAGATCCTGAGGCATACTGGGCGTGGACAATGATCACAAAGGCAACTTGTAGTGCCGCAGTTTGATGAATTCAATTTCCTCGAGTGTAAGTGTTCCTTACTGAAAAGTAGGTGGCTTGCGTCCATTTTCAAGACTGTACTGTCCATAACTGGACCTCTAAGTTCGAAATAAAGTCACTCCTTTTCTGCAATTTATCAACAGAAGCATTTGCTTTATTTGCTTAAATATCACTATTGTTTGTAGTTCCACAGTCAGTCACGTGGTCTGGTCTACGGATAATGGAAAGTCGGCTGCGTGAGACATGGACAATCACTTCAGCAAAAACAGTAAAACGACAATAATAATAATAATAATAATAATAATAGTGAAAAGTAATCGTGCAGCTATAATACCATTTTGGTGTCCAGGTGCTACGCCACCCGTGGGAAGCACAAAGATTGACATGCTGCAATATCACCCAAGCCTAGACAAGAGCCATCGAAATGTACTGGTTGGGTTCGAACCGCTGACCTTCGGGTCAGTAATTTCGTGCCTTAACCACTGAGCCTTCTCGACCTCAGTTGTCAGATGGCCTATCTCTGTTGCGTCTAACTAGAATTCTTGAAATCACAGTGAAGAAAATTTTTCCAAAAAGAATGGTTGGAATAAACGTACCTCCGATATAGACCAAAACAACACCGATAGAGTAGAATTGTTCATGAACCGTTGAAAGACAGAGAGCTCCGGCTGGGTCTACGTCGGTCATACCGCTGATATCAATAAGCAGAAATCGTTGGGGTGCATATTCTTTTTTGTCGTGCACTTCCAAGTAGAACTCTTCTGTTTTATCTTGAGCCATCTACAAATAAAGAACAGGGTTGAAGAAGATTGGCCTAGAACCGGTGAATGGATCTCAGGTACTAACAGGTACAGGGATGGGAGACCCAGTACGAACAAGTGTGGAGATTGGACAGGAAGCTATCGTCCCTAAACCTTTTGAATTACGATAATGCTATAGCACAGAACTCGTTGAAAGTCAGTTCACAAATAGCAACGTTTTAGCGGACAGGGCTTTGATCATTAAAATCCATGTGTCAGACGCTCCGGTTTTCCTTGGGTCATGGACATTCCTAAGAAAACTCCAAAGCCATGTAGAACTGTTCCCGGGTTCACCAGAGGACGCATCTGATTCATCTGTTGAGGGCTGACCATATGGAAGAATAGAAAATTCTAAGGTATAAGGCTACCCAGCCTGTGAACGACGTAAATTTGCCAGTGACCAAGTGGATTGAGCCTGATCCCTGGTTCGCAGAATCGTGGCTTCAAATTAAAAGTTCAGAACCGGAGCGCGATTCACTCATTTACGTTAAATATGCAATTACTGGCAAGCGAAACCGAGATTGGGCGAATGAGTAAAGTAAGTCAGCCATGCTGAAATGAGGAAAGCAAGCCTGGAAAACTTCGGGAACCCAATCAGAAAGTGGCGCTATTTCGATGAGAAGATGGTGATGTCCCACACGGCGATTTAAAAAGAAAATCGAAAAACATATTGGGGGCGCACTGGGTGGCCCTTAATTTACCAATACCTGATAGGTTGCATGGTTTATTCTAAATCACATCACACACAGCACATGTCAAGTGGTTGAGTGGACCACCCTTGATCAGTTCAAGTTTTGAGGAATTCACTGCTTGGAATAATCCTCTGAGAAACGTGTGACTTGGTGGTTCAGCTAGATTATTTTTTCGTGACTTTCGGTCCCCAAGGTCATGCAAATGAACGTCACGCTAGGGCTGAAACGAAACGACAAGAACTAACACCAACAAACCGATTACTGAGCTTACAAATGTCATCAAGCTAACAAGACTGGTCGAAGTCGCACTTCTGTGGTTAGTTAGTTACGTGGGACTCGGCCGGATGCTCCTGCAGGCGTCCCAAAATGTATGTGGTCATTTGCCTCTCATTGGTCTATTTCGTTGAAGACCTTGCACACCATTCTTGGGCCAGATAACTAAAAAGCTCGTTCCTTTCGGATGATTGCTCGAACGCAGGTTAGTTTACCCACAGGTGCAGCCACCTGTACTTTAATCGAACTCCAATAATTCAACGGCTACGCACTTTATACTGCATGAGTATTCACGTAATAAGCAATACCGTTTGGAATCGATCGTCGCGTTATTTACTTGGGGGATTGCGTGCAGAGGAACTTCACTAAGTACCGATAGGTTTAATGTTTTACAGTGGCATTTACTCAGGCTGTCAAGCATTCATGTATTATCTTGCACATTACATGGTCGCCATTGATTAATTGTACAGGAAAAGGCTCCGAAAGCGTTTTCCTCAAACATCGGAATATCCTATACATTCTAAGGTCAGATAACACCGACCTTGAGTACAATATTGCCTATGCAGAGAAACGCCTCGAAATTTCACAAAGGTCGGACCAAGTAATTCTGGAGGCAGTCTCCGAACTCTATAGTCGGCTGAACAAAATCATAAGCGTGACATCGAATGTCCTATTCACGCTGGTTAGTGAGTATTTGGGGGATTTATTCAAGGTCATTAACAAGTTATTCCCTTCTTATCAAATGAAGCAGTGTTTTATGGCTCAAGTATCCTGCAAACTGTATCCGGACATCCTCCGCCCTTCCTAAACAAAACGCATTGAACTCAGGTGGCGAGGAGCGAAATTTGATTGGCTGAATCAAGGTCACGAGGTCGCACTAGCGCACACATGGTGTAAGGACCCCTATCTAGTCCGAACACATATATTGCATGGATCGGGTGAGGAACATAGTTTACGCCAATTGGAACGAAGTTTGAAAGCAGCCCATACTCAAGCAGTCCTCTCAACTAAGCACCTCACAGACGTACACGTATAGGAGCAGGGCGATGGATGGCCAGAGCAGGCGAATTCTGGCAATTTTAGATGCTCATAATGAATAATGTGACGAATCCGAATCTCATCATGTTATTGAACGTGCTGATTTCAGCTGACAAATTCGCTTACACGGGATTGAGAGTGTGATTTGGCACACTGCTGATTAGGACTGCATGCATTACCTTGTGGTTCCAACGCTGATGACCCAGTGACTTCAGAATTAAGACTAAATGATGATTGCCTGGTCCATATGGCACAGGGATTTCCATGCAGACATGCAGGCAAACTGCAGGATGCGGATTACACCGGTGCGGAATTTTGGATCGTGCACATGGACGCGTGTGAACCTGGAGTTGGAGCGTTTGCCCCAGGTGTGACCAAGACGGAAGTGCAGGTAGGGCACTCGGTCCTACAACACATGGTTAGTTTGACGTGCCAGACTGCGAAGGAGCAGTACATCGGGTCTCTTGTCGTGGTTTGACTGGTAAAACTTTTAGTGAATGCTAGTAGTAGTGAGTAGTGAGTAGGAGTCTAAATACGGCTAACAATAAGGCACTTTGTGTTTCAATCCGGAAGGTTCTGCACTTATTAGGGTTCTATTGTATGACTCATTATGTTGCATAAAACCATTTTGTCCCGGAGAATATAGTGCATTTCGGGGTGTGGTTTGCCGGGAAGAACCACTGTACCGGATCATCAGACCTAGACAACTGCTTCTCATATTGGTTGCGTGTCCCACTGGCTGCTTTATGATTTAGAAGAAGGCCTCATTCTTGGATCACTTGTCAGCATCTCATAATTCCTACGCTTCAGCCATGTGCGGATTTGGTTCACTTATAATTTGTGATCAAACTTGGTTCGGTTTACTCTCAAAATCCCCTATTTCCCGTCACTCATGTTTGCTTAATTCTTTGTCCAAAAATAGAATTTACAAACAGCCCAAATATACGAGATACCGTTTGCACTGCCTGTATCCATATATATATATATATATATATATATATACTGGGTCTCCCATCCCTGTACCTGTTAGTACCTGAGATCCATTCACCGGTTCTAGGCCAATCTTCTTCAACCCTGTTCTTTATTTGTAGATGGCTCAAGATAAAACAGAAGAGTTCTACTTGGAAGTGCACGACAAAAAAGAATATGCACCCCAACGATTTCTGCTTATTGATATCAGCGGTATGACCGACGTAGACCCAGCCGGAGCTCTCTGTCTTTCAACGGTTCATGAACAATTCTACTCTATCGGTGTTGTTTTGGTCTATATCGGAGGTACGTTTATTCCAACCATTCTTTTTGGAAAAATTTTCTTCACTGTGATTTCAAGAATTCTAGTTAGACGCAACAGAGATAGGCCATCTGACAACTGAGGTCGAGAAGNAGCCATCTACAAATAAAGAACAGGGTTGAAGAAGATTGGCCTAGAACCGGTGAATGGATCTCAGGTACTAACAGGTACAGGGATGGGAGACCCAGTATATATATATATATATATATATATATATGGATACAGGCAGTGCAAACGGTATCTCGTATATTTGGGCTGTTTGTAAATTCTATTTTTGGACAAAGAATTAAGCAAACATGAGTGACGGGAAATAGGGGATTTTGAGAATAAACCGGACCAAGCTTGATCACAAATTATAAGTGAGCCAAATCCACGCATGGCTGAAGTGTAGTCTATATCTGAAGATGGTTTTTTGGTTGACAGCTCGGTGAATTTGTTCCATTGAAATCCATGGATCAGTAAAGCCTTGAGTCGAAACTAAAGGCAGTTAGCCCTTGAAATTACTACGTCACGTAGGTAGAACTCAACACCATGAGAAGGAAGTGTTAATCTGCGGACCAGTCGAAAACTGGAAACCACGTGAACACAGCAGACATCGGCCTTCGAACGAACTGCAGATCGATATTTGGAACCAATCAGTTTTCGGAGCTGATAATCACTGCACATGTCTAAACAGATGGTGTGCGTAGCAGCTTTCACAGTCTGGCAGAAGGAGCGTACATGAACAGGTATAGATTGAATATGGGCACAAATTAAACTATTCGGGATATTCAACACGTTGGTTTCTCTTCCTGAAAGTTGGCAGTCCCAGACTTGGTCGAAGTTCAAGTGCTAGCGTTAACGACGACAATGGTGAAGACGCGAGCAAACTGGTTGGACTGATCATATCAAGGCAGTAACACGAATTAGGACTGGTAAAAGACGAAAGTGAAATCGTTTGCACAAAATCTTCCAGAACTTACTGGAGCTCGCATCATGATTGGGATGTGTCAGTAAGTATGAGTGACGATTTCTGTGTCACGCCTTGGAGGCCCCACTCAGAGTTATGATGGTTACTAGAGCCACTGAGTTATCAGATTCAGGGTTCTGATTATTCCATGCAAAGTTATGGACCAAATACCGTTCTGTATTGTAGATTCCCCTTTGCAGATGTATGGAGCTAGGCGAGGCCGATGAACTGCTGGTATACAAAGAGCAAAATTGTACTGGCTCGTGCATCACGTGCGGAGGCACAGCGTTACTGATCCGATATTCCTACAGCATCCATGCGAGCATACATTTACCCGTGGTCTGCCAACTCAAAGAAAGTGCAGTCGTGACTCCACCAAGTTGTAGAAAAGCGAAAGTTCCGAGGTTTGTCTTCGTCGTTTATCAAACGTCCCATTCAGGCGTAGAGCACAAAACCATGCCCTGGCAATACCGAATAGAGTTTTCTTACCAAACTAACGGAGATGATGACAACCGTGTTGTGAAATCCGAAGGAAAGTGAGGTTTCATCTGAAGAATAACATCCCCAGAAAGGTAACTTCATTAAAAAAGCACTGAACAGTCGATACTTCTGTTGACAAGTTAAGTCTGTGCCCCCCACCCCAAGTGGACCCGCGTTGAGTTTAGTTATTGGGGATTATCGGTGTGACAATGATAGGCCGATTCGCGTTCATCGATTACTGAAAAGCACCAAAAAACAAAAAACGAACTGTGGTCCACGACGGCACGTACTGCTTATAGGGATCGCACGTGGACTCACACGCAGAGTGGATTCTTTACTTTGGGAGCGAAAATCCAAAACAACATTCCTTAATGATAAACGCTAAAAACCGGATGCATCCCGCCAGTCTCGTTTTCACGTACACCGATACACTAAGAAAATGTCTGTCTCATACCGCGATCTGACTAAAAACTGCTTTCACCTACCTCAATGCGGTCCAGGTTACTGGAAAATCTCCGGTACGCTTCTTCGGCAGCCGACAACCTTTTGTCGGCGGTGTTCTGCCGCTTCTGCTGTTGCTGGTGCTTTTTTTGTGTCTCCAGAATCGGTTCAGCAGAGACGGTGTTGCTGGGATTCAACGACGTTGACTGGTCCGGATATTTAAAATCTTCCAAAGAACTTAAACGGCTCTCGTGTTCTTTGAGTACTTTGGTAATCTTGCTCTCCAACTGTTCGGAGGACGCAAAGTTCAACGACCCGATCAGACGACAGGAGATGATCGAACGAGAAAGAGGGTATAGGAATTTTGTGGAGTGTAACTCACCAGTGGCGAGCTGGAAGGAAGAAAAGGGAGATATTCGACGCGGAGTTGAAAGTATATATATAACAGCACAAGGTGGGCAGATAAATAAGTTATTGACTGTTTTCCATCAAACTGATGCAATCGTACGGCAGGGAAGCACCCGTGTTGAACAATGATGTTATGCTGTTGTTGTTGTTGTTGTTGATGATGATGATGATGATGATGATGATGATAATGAAATGCAATGAAGTCCAAGGTCTAACGTTTCGGGATAGATTGACTCCGCATGTAGGGTGAAGTTCCCACTGAAATGCTCAAACAACTTCACGCTATGTTTAAAACTCCGCCATTGGCCAGTATACCTTACCTGATGTTTCATTTCAACATTATAGCTTTAGTCTTATACAGTGCCTTTCGCATGTCTGCAACTGACTGAAATCCAATTTCTGAGTATGCTGGTCGTCACCTGGTCTCAACCAGGTCAAAATGCATACACACTTTTCTGAAGTTCCTACTGATGTTTCACCGGGAAGTTCATTATTCCTGTAGTGAACATGCTCGCATCTACCCTAGGGTCCAGGTCCCCCAAGTGACTTTTGATTCTACCGATCCACTGTTTCAGACAAGCTGACGGGATGCAGAAAGCATCACAGATGCGTATGAATGAGAAATCAATCATGGATGTGGTCAACATCGGAAATTTGTTCCTGCTGTTAGGTAGAAATATGGAGCATATTCACAAAGGTTTATTTCTTGGGATAGGGATGATGGTGACTCTACAGAGGATACATTATACGACCAGCGAGAGTGGCCTTTACCAAAGACTGACATCTAAACTACACCAATGCGGCCAGGCAAAGATTGGTCTACTTCTTGTCATATTTTCCGTGGTTCGTGCGAATGTAATGCATGTCCTGCCACCCGCGTGTGCGTTACGGTTTCATTTTTTACCTTATCTTGGGACTGCGTTGTCACGTGAAATTTGTCATGCTTGAGCCGCCTTGTTGTGATAAAATAGGCCGGACCAGATGGCACACTACTCAGCACTATCAGATCTGCTAACGCACTGGGGCGTCTTATGAATGGCCGCCGATTCAGCACAGCGCCTCTGTTCAGATACGTCGAGATTTTGATGCATGTTATCAAAGGTAACCCCCAGCTGATGCATGGGGCGCGAATGCTGAGTCACGATCCGGTTTGTTACATTCATTCGCGGGTCTTGCACCCAGTTGGACTGGCACCACAGGCAGCACGTGACATAACTCAGTTCCAAGGGGTTACAGGTACACAGTGTAACACATACACACAAGAGGCAGAACACAGTGAAACTCGCGCCAATCACAGAACACATGACACTAAGTTCATCCGGCTTTGTCTAACCAGACTGGTACTGTTTCGACGTCTTTCATCTGTTCCTTGGTCGAGGCCGCTCTCGGTGGTCGAAAAGTCAGGCAAGTTCATACAATGTGTCCATTGTGTGGCCACCAGCGTTTATTTTTCACACTGAGATACATGAGCGAGTTTAGAATGATTTAGACAGGGTATATGAGACCAAGATATGGTCAAGGAGAACATCAGGAAATACATCAAAACCGAAGCGCACAAGGTGGCCTCGACGGTACAGTTCTCTCTTCTTATTAATATTACAGCTACAGATTTCCACTTAAATCACGCAGAAGAATAGGATATTCTTCTCAGCTACCACCGCCAAAGTGTTCTTCGGTCTTTGCTTAAGGTCGTGGCCGATCACGTGAACAACCCTGGATCTGACTACCAGACAACATTGGCCCGATCCAAAGTAGGTCGTTTTGAAGCGTAGCTGGACTTCAGGATATCATTTTGCCCCAGTGCGTTTGCAACGCAGACTCACTGACCAGCACGTTCATGAGTCAACCTCAGTAAGATGTGACTTCAGTAGTAAAAGTTCGGTACATGGTAACAACTTTCTATTTTTCGAGGGGTCTCCCGGCTTTATGATATCTCTTAATCAGTTAAACAGAGTGTTTACGATTCACATACGGATGTTAATTATAAGCTGTGGAATAATTCATTAAATGCTTGTAGATGCGCAGACTAGAACTAAGGACATTTATGCACGGACATAGGGCGAAACAAGGAGATAAAGGAGGAGAACTTGATTTGATTTTGTCTCACTTTGGCCCTTCCGTGTAAAAATAGCTCTGTCCCCGGCAAATTATCCAGCAGAATGATGGTCAGTGCCCTTTGTTGTTCCGTCAGGGCCAGTAAACAGGCAACGACGCCGACAACTAGGCCAATCGTCACATCCAGAACGAGTGTAACCACGAAGGTGATCATGAAGAGGAACTGAAACAGTAAAGAATGCTTACTTCGTTCGTTGAATGCCGTCTGGCTTCCTGCGAATGGTCTAGATACCTATACAGGATGTTTCATGCCCAAGAGCGACTGATTCTGATATGACAGCACAGTTACCCATCCCAGAAAGCATTTTACTGTCCCTTCCAGGAAGAAAGTCCCCAAAAGAAGTTGGCGCAGTCATCTGGGTTTAAGAGTAATTTTGTACATGTGGTATGCCATAATGAATGAAGCTTCATAGCAGTTAAATATCAGTTGGTAGCGCGTCGACATATTAGTGGTTCGGGTGAGTTTATTGGTTTTTGATCAGGTGGCATTTGATCTGTTCACCGAGCTTGGCAACTGACCTGCAAACGTTTCGTCACCATATGGGGAGACAGCAAAGATCACAACCGGACCAATAAATTCACGAGGACGCTGCCTCCAAATTGGCCAATCAAGTTAAGGGATAATAGATGTTCTTCAAACGCTTGCAAGCAAAGAGTATCTGCCCAACCTCTCACTGATGATGTCTCCGTGTATGGTGACGATACCTTTCAAAGCTCTGCGAAAAGATCAACAACCACCTGGTCAACAACCAATAACTAACATGCTTTAGATGCCCAGTAATGCAATTAAACTAAAGCAAGGGAGAACCCCCAGAAAGAAGCATTCAGGGGTAAACCAGTGAAGACAAGAATCACCCAGTTCATTGAAGTAACCTACAAAAGGCGCACTGTAAAAATATTGCCACACGCATAGCAACACATGAAATCACCCCTAAGTTCCTTAGCCATAACAGCATAAGGTTGATGAGGTCTCCTCAACAGTCAACCACCGGTTTTGTCTTGCTTGGGACGAACCAGGACTATATGTGTCAGCTGACGCTATGCACTTCTTGTAAGCGAATTACGGCTAAAAACAAACTGAATGAGTTTTGGAAGATGCATAGGCCCGTTGGAATAACAGACGGAAGGCGTCCCAAGCGGCTTTATATCAAGGTCCGCTGAGAAGCTTGGCTTTTCTTAATAGACGAATGTACTGATGGCCGACTTATCTGGATGGTACCCTGGATTTTAGATAGATTTCTGAGAGAGTTCAAAAATGTTGAGATTTTCAATGAAGATTTCGTCAATCTATGCTTCAATCTGTACTGAAAAGCCGTCATCAGAGGAGTACATCTCACGAAACCCAAGAGGGTTTCGAGCCCGCGATCTCCCGGCTAGTAGCTAAAGCCTAAACAGTTCGACCGCGAGCGCTTGATCACCAGTGTAAGTGACTCGCACTTAGGCAAGATATTGTGTCTCTCAACCCAATCAACCCCACACTGACAATGTCAAATCGATGAGTGATGAAACGTTTACAATCCAACTGCGAAGCTCGGCGAACAGAACAACAAACAATAGTGCCACTCAGCCTTCAGCCACGGAATTACCGTCACATGATCACGTGTAGACTGGCTCCTGGAATGACGACTTCTCAAATGGAGGTTCCACCCAACGCATAAATTCATCCTGCAAGTCAGGCCCATTTTCAAATGGTGATCGGTAGGTCGTGGGCTCGAAACTCTCTTGGGTTTCGTAAGATGCGCTCAGCTGATGATTTCCAATAAGGATGAGACAGCTGTACACTGCTTCTCGGCTTTCCAACATAGAGTGGCTTCACTGGCAGGTCGAAATCTCAGTTGAAAATTACGAAATCTCCTCACATTACCAACGTATCACTGGTTAACCTGTTCTTGGGCACGATATAGTGATGCTCTCCTTCAATCGTACGGTTCCGGGAATGACCGCCTTCGAATGGCGGCGAAGCGGACGGAATGCTGTTTCCCCAGTTGAGCAGACTCCGTATGGGTTTCATGAGAGGAACTAATTTATCGTTCATATTGCATACTAATTTGAAATAAATGGGAAAATGATCCGCATTTTTGAAGCAGTCTCTTGTTTAGTATATTCTACAAATAAAGATTCAGTGCAAAGTTTATCTCAGTTTACACAATACCGGTGAAATTGGTTTTTTCTCATGCAAGTTGTACAGCTTTATCGGTCAACTGAAGCCCGTTTGAATTGTCCGCTCATATCGATTGAATCAACTGAGTGTCTACTATATCAACAAATTGGGTCCACGTAACATACAATTTGGTTAAACACAGAACTATATTAGCCGTCTGATCTTACTGTTTTTGTGAAACGATTTGGTCGTGAATAGTGAAGACCGCTAGGGCCGTTATGAAGATGAATTATATGTAACTGCCCCGCCCCAGTTAGCGCAAAACCATCGACCACAAGCCAACTGGTTTCAGAAGCTTTTTGTGTTCGTTTTCAAATACAATGTCGCTCGCATATTTCTTCCCCCCATTTACACAGTTCAGTAGTCTCAGGTTAGACTGAATGTCGCGGACAGAATTCCGCCTCCAGAGTAGGAAGTGATGAACTACATAAATTCCAGGTACCATTTTATTGAATATAGTTATCAGGGCCTATTTGGATGAACGGTCTCAACTACAGTTAATTCTTGATTACGAGACGAATCTAATCACAGTTCACTTCAATAGATAGGGTACCAGACTTACGAAATCACGTTTGTAGGTGCGCCAAAGCTTTGGAGTATGTAGCAGATGAGCAATAATGTTCTTCAGTGCGACCACGATAATAGCAGAGAGGACGCACTGAAAAGAGAAAACAACTCCGGCGTCCGTCAGTGTTATCTTGCTCAAAAAAAGGGCTAATGCAAAAAAACACAAAAAACAGTGGACAAGATAGACGACCCTTCAAGAACAAAGTTGTACTTGATGTTGAAAACCCATTTTATGGGGCAAGAAACTCTGCGTCAAGAAATCAGGAAAAAAACGGACGAATTTCGTCACATTCGATCTATTGAATCTGACTTGACCTCATGATAATTCCCCCATTCATTTGCTTAATCCACCCATGTACTTTTGATCTCCACCTGTTTTGCTCATCTGTATCCGTCATTTACCTTGTCGGTAAGGCCGTCCCCTCCGACACTGGTACACTAGCACGTGTCTGGGCGTGAATGTGCGCAGTTGACCTACTTACCAGTTTGCTGAGCTTACCCTGACTTGGTCTGTCATGATTTCCATGTAACCGTACTACTAATCAGAATCACGAGACTGTCCTAGCGAGGGACGACTGCAGCCCACACTGCCGAACCAACATTCCACTTGCCGTTGTTTGGTCTGCGGACCTTGACATTGAGCTGCGCCGGTTAGTGACAGACTTGTGCACTTGCTGACACTACGAACATCCACGATTGAGGTTTGGTGCATAACTTTGCTTACCTTTGTGTGAATAGTACCGTAGACTTTCGAACCCAATTCCTCCTTGTGATATTCGGGATCGTTAAACCTACGCGTCACTCGAAGTTCCGTGTCGGGAACCTCAACACTATCTCACTTGAAAATAAGTCACCCAGATAGTAAATACGTGAATTCAATTAGTTGAAAAAATGCCAATTAGTTAATTTTCCTCTGTAGTGTTCTTTAAAACGTTTGTCTCAAAAAACTGAACTCAGCCAGCTTCTTTTGTAAAGTGGGTTCTTTGAAATGAACGCTTCTTATCAGCATGTGGTTCAAGGCACCTAATAGTGGTCCCTTCTGAGAGTGGTATAAATCTTTGTTGCCGATTCTAAAACCCACTTACCGTTGGAGTGACGGAAAAGTACGGTCCGAGGAACAGTAATACAAAGATGATTAGTAGTCCGCTTGGAATTCCACTTAGCTGGAAAAGGAATGGAAAATAGTCCGCTCATGTCGGGTTGCGAATCCATACCTCTGAGTAGGCCTAACAAAGCATCTGGTTGTTATCAACAGAATACGTAGAAAATCGCGGAGGTCTACGAAGGAGTGGTGACTTTGCTGTATGTGCACCTGACAAAGACTGAAGTTGTCCTTCATGATAAAACGTTTACTTATACAAGACGGAAACACAACTTGAAGACACCGACAGTTTCCGGAAGCCGAAAAATAAGAAACATAAGACGGCCCAGGCAAAATAATAATATTACTACTACTACTACTAATAACAATAATAATAAGGAAGTTGTTAAGGACCATGAATTGCCTTACTTGTTCCTCTTTGCACAATTTAAATCAACAGATCGAGACTTAATGGCTTGCCCAAAATCCACAAACCCCGTGTCATTGCGATCGATACCAGCTACGGTCAGTTAATCTCAACACATACTAGTGAAACGAAGAAAGCTCTTCGCTGCGAAGTCGTCTATTGGCAAACACGAACTAAGTAGTTACAAGTCAGTAGACAGGAAAGTAAACATCTCATGTGCACGTAGTTTTTTGAAAACTGAACATGCACTCGCGTTCTCTTGAACTTTTGTGGCTATACACTGACTAGTAAACAATACTAAACGAACGCTGTAAAGCAGTTCCACAATTTCCGCAATAAACTTCACCTTCGATCTGATGTGGGGGCGGAGTTTGGACACTAACCTTAGACTACTCGCACGGTTCATCAGTAGTATCCATCGTTACACCACTAAAATGGTTAGCATGAATCATGTGACCATAACACAGAAAATAAAACGCTTCCTGAATGAATCACACAGCCTTGTGCATTCAACTCAAGGGCTTACTATCAAAGGGAAGTATATTTTCCTGATGGAACAATTCTAACACCAAAGTGTACGAAACTGACGAAATATATTCGTTTACTAAGTACATCAGTGTTAAAAAGAGACCCAAATGAGTCCCACATCTAAGATATTTTCCAGATGAATATGCTGTCCAATGGCTGCTTCGATTTCACTTGACACAGTATTCGAAATATCGAAATAAATCATTTGAGGGGAGTATGTGTTTTTTTGCGTATCATCTCTCATCGTTAAAGTCCCGCCAGACCATAATCAATGGCTGTTTTATTCCAGCCTAGTGAGAGCAATAAAATTGAGGCAGACAGTCCAAAGGACAATCTATAACAGACGATTTATTCACGGAGGAAAAGTAACTTTTGTTGGTAGCGTGAGAACACTTGGAAGTTTCCAAAAGAACTTTCGTCCTGTATGCCAAACCAACCAAGAAGCACTGTACAATCGTTACATCCCTATTGAGAATAGTCAGCATTGCACATCCCACGATTGCGCACTTTGTAAGATGACTGAAACTCCCATCTGAGAAGTCGTCACTCGAGCAACCAGCCAACAGTTGTCCAAGCGATGTGGATTCAGTGATGAGTAGTGCCACATCCTCTCTAAGTGCTAGATAATCACTGTGCTGATCAGCCGCTTGTGGCCGAATGGTTAATTGTTCAGACTACTAGCCAGGAGGTCGCAGGTTCGAAACATCATGGAGTTTGGTGCTGCTGATGGTTCCCAGTGGGGAAGAAATGGGTGTACAATGCTTCTCGGCTGTTTAGCGTAGATTCGCCTAACTCTCAGAAAGAAATCTTCACTCAAAAGTTGCCTATTGCTTGTTTCTTCAATCAGTTTGAGCTTTGTGGAGACGACTGCATGCGAGGGTCCAGAGGATTTGTCCGACCAGAGGATAACATCAGAAGAAGAATAACTGAATTGGCCGATTTTGGAGGTGCTAGGGAATCCCGGTAGCTGACCGCGTGGCTGTTGGTCTTCGTGAATTATGTGTCTGTCAAAATCCGGTCTTTGAACTTTCACAAGCTACTCAGCCTGTCATGGACAAAATGCAGTCTCTCATCACCGCACGATTAAAAGTGGGGCATGCTGGGGACATTCCGGTCGCGAAGGCAGTTGAAGACCAAACATTGAGGTTTGAGGATGCGTACAGTCTGTGGGAGTCCTCATGAAGCAATCTACGTAATCAGGCGTTGAGGAGTTTTAGCGAATATACTTAGAATGTCACAACCGTTGCTCAACCATTTCTGGTACCTAACAGAACTGAACAAAAGCTGGAAGACAGCATAAGTATTACATACAGTTGTCTTTACACGGGCTCCCTCAAGTACCATACTTCGCGAAACGCTACTGGACGGAGCGATACTCGAGAAGAAGGAGGCAATGATGGAAATCACACCGAGTGAAGTGAGCTCCTGTAAAATCAGAGGGAAAGTGAATGTAAATTCCTTTTGACAATAACTTCCTTGAACGATGTAAAAAGTCATATAAAAATATTGAGAATGGCGTGAGCAGACTAGCGTGAGAATTGTCAATAGATGAAGCTAGTCTTAACAGACATTTATAACCACCACTCAGACAACCTCGTACTGAACAAGGTTGGTAGCTAACGTGTGATATTCTAGAGCATGAGTAGTTCTCACTAACGACCACCCATAGTTTTCAAAATACATCCGTAATTCCAACTTAAGTGTCTAGGCTCGCAATCCCCGTTCACTTAATGCTTTCTTTGCCTGGTCAAGCGCTGGGTCTGTTCATTAGCCTAGATAATTCTTCTCGGAATTGTTTTCTAACACACGATAAATGTAAAGGTAAGCAGTCCGAGAAAATGAGGTTGTTTCTCACGTCGGACGCTTGCACTTATCTGCCTAACATTGATTAGTAGGCTTGGGTTGGTGAGTCGTCGACAGTTTAAGTCAATATCTCGCACACCCAACTTGTCTTATGGCTCTGAAACTGCTCTTGATTATCAAGATTGACGAATGGAGACGTGGTACTTTAGGTTCAAAACCGATCCAATGAGTGGCAGTCTCGATCAGCTGGTTTGAAAACAAGTGGTGTTATCAGTTAACTTTGTGACTTATCGGCCCCACCTTCAGAGGAACAATGGCTAAAATCCAGCATTGTAGCTATAGGATTACAATGCATTCTCGTGGCGACTGTGGCCTGGCTAGGCAAACCCCCGCGTTTTCAAATTTAGCTGTTCGTCTAACAATCATTCTCACTTACGTGGTTGTAGTCAATATCTTGTTTGTACTTCATGGCGAACAATTTGACCAACGAGATCGTAAGAAAGGTACTCGTGAAGCCGATTATGATGGCATCCGTGACCATGGGAGGCATCAAATTCCATTGTGGCACACTGATCGGTGGCATTCTGAAACAGGGACGCAGTCAACTACCCTCAGTACGCACAGAAAACATAACTAGCATGCTGTTTTGTAAACGTGTACAAGCTTCAGAAGTAAAATGTGTTCCAGAAACTTGTGAACTCGCATATCGTGACCCGCCTCAACTATGGTTTCGAAAAAGCTGGTACATGCCACACGCATCCGTATTACAGAGGATAGGTGCTGTATCCAGCGTAGGTGTGGCACAACATCCGGGCGTCGCACACCGACGGATGAAACAAGTTACCATTCATGCAAACGCTATCATTCTTTAGTTCTGACTGGCTCCCACAAATCAACACCCATCCCTATCTTGAGTATGCTGGCTTCTCAAGCATCACTTTAGCAACTAAGCGATATATCGCGCCTGATTTGCCATTCACCAGGACTATTTGTTGTGGATCGCTTTCTCCCGAAACCCGTTTGTCACAATAACAGTTTAACATGGAACGCTTGACAGTGAGCCAGCTTTCCAACATGATATTTGCGGAGCAAATCCTTTCGGCTCAGCGAGGGTTAGTTTAGGTAGTTGTTAATCAGGTGACTTAAGAGAACTAATCATTTTAGCGTGGTGAATTTAAATCCTCGGAAACAAAACAAGCTCTACATTTCTCTCCTGTATCATTGTGCCCATTCGCCTATATGCCTATATGGTAAACTTCTGTTCTCATCTTCGGGCGAATAATTTACACTGATTGATAAAAGTACGATAAGCTAATTGACCTTCTTGTTACCGATAGAGAACGCTATACACATAGATGTTTTCACCCCTATGATATGCCCTGTTTCCCACTTAACTGAAACTGGAACTGAGGCTGTCACCTCCATGATTGCAAGACCGATACAATTGTTTGTGGGCGTAGGGTTGCCCTTCAAAGTGTGCGCTGGCAAATCCCCTTTCTCTGCAGTCTTGAACGAAGTTATTTTCTGCTCACTCTGGTGCGCTGAAGACTAACGCCAAGCAACTTGCGTAAATCAGTTAAAAAGCCTGTTGGTCTGAGGACCATTAAGGCCTGGATGTGTACCAGGTTGATAGTCTCCGATAAGACAGAGGCGAATGTACAATGTACAACGGCTTCTGGGCGTTGATTTTGAGGTTGATATGAGTCAAACACAGACGCCGGGAAAATAAAATAACATGGAACCACTCTCAATAACACAGATTAGTTGATCACATAATAGAAGTTAAGGTGGGGAGGGGTTCGTGGGTTGTAGTGATAACATCTAATTTAGCTGCCATTACACCCACTTTGAGCATTACCGGACAGCCTCTGAATACTGTTTGATATCGTCTCCGTAGGACATAAAAACAGCGAGCTATCAACTCAAAGTAAACGACAACAGCTGGTGCCGCTCTTTCAAAAAGATATGGTTTTCTATGACAAATTTGCTCTGGATTTGGGAATTCTACCAACAGGTTTCGAAATAACTATTAGGTCTGCCAGAGTGTCATAGTGGGCGACTCTCTGACTTCTGGCAGCAGTGGGCTCCTTTGACCAAGATTAGCATTTGCCGCTTGGCGTCACCAGTGCGATGTTCACACTCTTCGATCTTTGCGGTCCCCCAGACTATCATATCATCGCCATCACTTGTAAGAACAAAGTGACATAAAGAAACCTTGATAGCTGAATAACAGTATAAACATGATTAAACCCACCCACTAGCAATGCCGCCGACAATCGTCACGTTGTGGTTGTTCTGTAGCTCAAGAAAATGAGACACAACTATCCCGATGGCAACCTTTTGACGTAGAGGAAAAAGAAGACGTAATATAATCAAGATATCACTCACAATCCGAATGAGAGGAACAATGAAAATGTTGTGATTACGCTGCCTACATGCGTGACGGTTTAAGTTTTTACCTGGTGAAGAGAACAAGGCCCTTTAATGCGGAGTGGTTTGTTGTCCAACAGGAACTAACCCGTTACAAGCTATCTGATATGCAAGTAAGAATCACATTTGCACTAAATATTTGAAAAGTGAACATTGTCAAATGGTCCCTTAAACTTCCCCGGACTTTCTTTGAATATTAAACAATAGCCAACAAGCACTGCGAAGCGATTTCATAATTTCCGTACCGATCTTGCATCAGATGCAGAGGCAGCGCCTTGACGCCTGGCTAGACACTACTCACATGTTTCATCAGTAATATACACCGCCTCACTGGCAATTACCGAAATCCCATCTCGTACGCGACTCTTCGAGGAAGAAGTCGAACCTGCACTCATTCTCCGTAACCATTCTCTGTAACCAAGTTCAGCCAGGTTGAATCTAATCTGCGTAACTGTTGTGGACCACAGTTTTCTTACCGTTCTCATTGCGTGACCTGAATTGGTTTATCCATTTGCTATCAGCAATATGGTGACCGGTTTTCGTCCATGCCACGGTGAAAAAACTCAGAACACACTGGACAACTAATTACCCACACGATATCTCCAGTGAAAAACACGCCTGACACATGAAAAGACTTCACTCAGCTCCATGCAATATAAGAACGCAAACTCAAGCATTTGGTGGCCTGTCTATATGAGCCCAGTTCACTCAGTTATGAGGCACAAAGAGGAATAACGGGGGCAGTCATCCTTTCTCCACAGATCACCAGTGGGTGATGTAATCCACAGATGTGTCCAATATGACTTATTAATCCGACATGGCCAGAACTCAACACCTCAGGTCAATTGACAGTAAAAATAGGTAGGGTTTAAGGCAGCAACCATCCACCTATTCACGAACGAAGGCATTGGAACAACTCTGAGTTACTCATCATACTTCAGGTCAGTAGCTGAGACCCACGCCCTAGCAGACTGTGTTTCAGGAGATCAAGCTGAGCACACAAACTATAACATAGCGATTGATGTTGGGATTTCAAGCTTCACATAAAGGGCCCTACCTGATTGTATCGAAAGCACCAGCAGAATAAACTCTTCTAGACAGCTCCGGGAAAATGTCCTGAAAAACGCTAGGCATAAAATAGATAAACTTCAATTTGTGAGACGGTAACGAGGCCTTGGTAGCTCGGGTGAATTAAACGGTTATTAACTAGCTAGCTGCTGGCTAGTCTGTTCACCGAGCTTACCAGTTTGTGTGCCAATTTTTTGTCAGGTAAAAATCGGTGTGCAGTTGGCTGAGCGATTCCTCTGTTCTTGCCTGCGTTCATGTAGCTTTGAAGAGTGCCTCACATCCACAGCTTGAAACGCCGCTTGAAAGTAATCGTATTCGTGTTGTGGTTGGTTAGCACCCATTGTCAGCGGACAGAGCTGATATTGCTGTGCTTGTTTATTGCTTAATCGATGGAGCACCATGCTTATACTCATCGTCCTTCCTTGTTTTAGTATGTTGAAATTTTCCCAGTTGAACTCATATTCTTCGTGTAAGATTTGATCGTGTTTTCCAGTTGACTTCTCTTGTTGGTTTTCTATCCAGTTATCCAAAACAGCGTTTGTCACAGACTTTAAGTCGAATTTTTTAGATTACACCAGTATTCTAAGTTGTGATTTGATAGTGCTCATTGCAGTGTGTTCGTAGGTCAGGAAACCACCTTTATATAATGTTGTAGTGCTCTTGGGGTTCTATGGGAAGCGTTTTCCTGCGGAGCCTCTTCACATTGCTACTGATTTTCAACCAGCACCTTGCTAGGCATTTTTGCTTCAGGTCATTAGACGGTGCACGTCGCTGTCTGAATTTTCCCAGATCGGGTAGGCTGCTCCAAGCACATATAGGAAACACGACAAATTAATGGCTATTAATTGAGTTCCCCTAGATGAAATTCCTTGGGTATGCGTTACTTTGAAGTATTTTACGTAAACGTCCCTCTTCCCTACCTTTTGATTCCTTTTCGTTTCAGTGCGTCTCGGTGCGCTCGAACAGATTTTGTTTGTGGCATTTCAGGTGGTTATTGTGTTTGCTCGGAATTAAGTCTATGTAACCCATCTTACTGTCAACCTTCGATCGTTTTTGTCCAGTCTAATAACGGGGACACTTAGAGATGTCATTTTGCCATAGTCTCCCTAGGCCCACAGGTTCTTCTATCGACCGAAGCTTGAAAGCCATCTTTTGGGAAACTCTAGTCAACTTGTGAGCTGCAGAATCTCCTCAGGGGTTCCCACGGCCTTTGTTGAATCTGTTGTGGGCCTACAGTTCTCAATGGCTTTTTAAGTTTTTATGACACGAGTACTTTGTTCTTCAAATTCAGCTGGAAGCCACTATGTCAAAGCTCCTCAAGATTTCGTTCTTTGGCGAATGCCCCAGATTCAATTTAGATATTCCGACAAATTATCTGGCGTTTGGCAGCAAAACGAACTACTTACGGTGTGCGAATACTGCATCAAATGTCTATTATACCTAACTGCATGACCCTAAACTTGAAATTTCCACTGTTACACATTCTAACCGTTAGTTATCCCTGAAGCGAGTGGTTCGTGTATAAACTTTGTCTTGTGGCGAACTGAGGTGGAAAAATCCTTTCTGTGTAATTCGCTCCATTCAAGGTTGACTACTAGCAAATTCATCATACCAACCAAAAATTGTTATTGTCTGTAAATAAAAGCGCAAAACATACGATGAAGTTGTGCGTTCGTTTTACCAAACAGAAGGATGAAAGAACCACTGGTAGGTGGACGTGTGAATGCACCGAACGCTTGCACTTCATCTTGAAGGACGTAAACACTTCGAAACTAGAAGGCAGATGTGGGCGATGAAAACTCACCAACATCAGTTCCGAAGGTACTGGAAACTTGCAGTGTCCACAGCGCTGTAGCTGAGGTTCAATAAACAATTTGATCACCAGAAGGAACAAGATTGAAATGCCGGAAATTGCCAGCGTGATGAGGTTGGTTTGTCTAATGTGTTTGAATAGGTTGTAGAATACCTGTTGGGCAGGATGAAGAGAGGGATTCACTGCAAATTAAAAATGCATGAGCTGATAACAGCTTAATGTAAGTTGACGATTTCCACTGTGAATTAGGACCCTACGGAGGACGAAATGTTTATCCGAACATCTGTATTTAGCAGAAGAATTTGAACCATTTCGTATGGTTCGTGCGCATAGCTTCTGAATGACATCCGGGAACTTCACAGCAATAGTCTCCAGCCACTCCAAATTTTACACTTTATCGGGGGGTAAAATGCAGTCACTGAAACACTATATCTGTGGTTTGAGTTTGCTGGTGACTTCCCATCTTTCTTATGTAGACGCGAGCGACATTTTATGACTACTGTGAGCCGACCAGATAGTCTTTTTTCCAGGGACTCATCAAAACTGTTGCACCGGGACTAGAAGAGAACTAAGCAAACGAGATTAGAGTAGATGCTAATTCTATAAAACCCACAAACACCTACAACTAATCAAAATTCATCCAGCAGATTTCAAGCATCCGTGGCGTTGCCGGAGTAGGAGATTTTGACAAGCGATTGACACAACCAACACAGTCACTGGATCCTCGTTTGCGGCATCGCCCTAGCCAATCACATAGATGAACCTTTTAGACGTGACGATTCAGATGTGTCCAGCGTGCGCTGGTGAGGTAATGGTAATATGCTCCTCTAGCATGTCGGATGTCCTGGGTTTAAATCCCTTCAACGTCCAGGAGATGGACTGCTGATGAGTTCGAATAAGACCCAAACTAGAGTTCAAAGCTTCTTCACTTTGGTATAACCGCTTTAGGACAGGACGAAGACTGTTCGAACGAGAGCGATGCAAATGAGCAATGTTTGTTGCCGAATTCATATTATTCATTTGAAAGGGGGACCAGACCGTTGCGCCTTCGTTCCTCAGGGATTCCAGTTTGTACCAGGGGTAATTTGCACTATCTGCCAAGCGGTTGTAAAGCGAAAGACACTGAGTTGTGTCCCCAATCATTACCAAAATGTCGCTGGTGTTGGATTAGAAGAGAATCCTAGTAGAAAGAGTCTTCAAGGCTATCGAGACTACTCTATTAGAGTTCTAGCCTCAGATGGTGACCTCGAATGTTGGTTGTTGGTGCTAATGATAACTTCACTCATGACCGAAGCGTATTCGTCACAAATCACTTTGAACGAATTCCTTCTTCAACAGACCACTCATAGAAACACACACCCACAAAATGCTCGCCAAGAAAAAGGAATTCTTCCTACCGAAGACAAGTTACAGACTGAAGGTTCCACCACCGAGGAACCATAACTAACCAGGACAACTAGAAATCGAAGCAACCGAGTTTCAAACAGTCTGCTTGCTTCTCTTAATTATCAGCGTAGTATTCACATAGTTCCAGGTCAGCAACATTGTATCCACATAGAATAAAACTGATGGAATTATTTGTCACAGGGCCGGGGAAGTGTTAAGCCCATAGGATACAAAAGGCTTTAGTTATCTATGAAACTGAATGTTTCATTTTAAGCGGTGGGCCCCTGAATTCTGACATTCATCAGCTTCGATTGTTCAGCATGGGAGTGGACGATTGACTGGTGTCAACAGATCATCCATAGGATATATTTGGCTACCGATGAAGACGGTTTGTGGAGCCTTACTTGATGTCTAAAGTCTTGTTGACTACTGCTGTATAAGGCTGAATATATATTTTTACTGGTACTCATTCATTCGCCCTGAAAGACACCGAGTCGTTCAACAGATGCCATGCATGGTTACTACAGGCGAACTGAAAAGGACATTTAATGCTCTATTTTGTGAACTCGCTGTTAGAGTGCGTCAACCTCGATTTGGCGGTTGAATAAGTACGTTATAGCGCGAAGATCAGATTATATTTGGAATGTGAGCGCAACCAAACTTCTTTCATTTTCTTGTAAGGCCAACCAATCCGCCGAATATTGGCATCCACGGAAGCCTTATTTTTTGACCGGAAGCTACTGTCATAAACCGCCTTTTTACTGTCTGCCCTCGGACTCTGTCACATGATGGCGCGTTTTCTTCAGTGTTCTCAATATAGTTCATAGCTTCTAGTGTGCATTTTAGGTCGAAGACTGACGACATTAAATGGAATATTTGCACATCGACACCTGCGCCTTCTTGCATTTAGAGGGACTCGATTTTTCAGTGGTAAGGATTGGTTAAATTGCAAAACATCCTGCCTAGGTCACCTGATTTCATGTCAAATATTTCGTGTTTCTAACAGCTTCCTGTTTAGATATCGAGATTTCCGCCTTTACTTTGCACGCGATGAAAGTTGGGAATGAAATATTTAAAATGAATAATTTTCCTCACTCCACATGTCGACCGATTTAAACGTTCTGTAAGGACTGATTTGTTCATAAGTTTTTCAAAAACATGTGATTGACCGTCGTGAGAGAAGACTGGATGAAATTTTCGAAGTCATTAAAGAGTAATCACTCAATAAAATCATGTCGTTGTTAAACCGAAGGCTCACAATCCAACCTAAATGGCAAAAAGTCAGAAGAGACTGTTCAAACGGGAGTAATGTGAATGTAAAAATGCGTCAACCTGATAAGCAATGCGTATCTTGTTGCCACCTTGATTACCCAGTCACATTTCACTGACAGTTAGCCTTCTAAACGGTGATTGGCTTTTCGAAAACGTAACTTTGTCATATCCGTCAAAAGGTTTTTCCCGTAATTTTCGAAACCTTCTATTGGGATAGAGTGCGACACCGCCAGGAATTTGATCCAACCATAACGAGAGGGAAGGCATAAGTTTTTGGCTTTGTATACTGCAAAGTCCATGCTTAAATGGACTGGAAATCGTCAAAAAATAACGCAATTTTCTGACGAACTACACTCATTTGGAGAATAAATTGGTTAACCAGAGATTCGGATAACTTCCTTGTTCATGATATTGCTCTACTGAATTTCTAACAGGGAACCATATCGCCATCAAAAGTGTCCTGATACCTGCTTCCAGTATTCAGCCACATATTGGATTCTGAGGCGCTGACTGTCCACACATTTTCAAAGCCAAAGATCTAAGACTTCAAATGTCACAACGCAAAATTTAAGAAGTTTAGTTTTTTTGGCTTGCAGACCAAATTACTAAGGGTTTGAAGACACAACAGGACAAAGTTTCCAAGTTGATTCTGGAGGGCAGCTCCGTTGGATTCCTCTTATACTGCTGCCAATTGCCTTTCACTGTGTTATGAGTAGTGCCCGTAGATCCAGCTCAACGGCATGTGTACCGCGCGAAATCCAGGAATGTCCGTCCTTTTGCAGTGATATATAAGTCAGTAATAATCCAACCACAATATCTTGCCTATTTTTCGCATTGGGTTATTCTGAACAGCACCGCTCTTGTGAATACTCGCTGTGGAGTAAAAAAATCATGAGCGGTCTTCATTAAGCATTCGTTTGTCCGATGGTACTTTAAGAGTCTTTTCATGTCAACCAAGGTTCATTTCCGCTTGTAAAATCGATTTCCAGTCCATTTAAGTATGGACTTTGCGGTATACAAAGCCAAAAACTTATGCCTTCCCTCTCGTTATGGTTGGATCAAATTCCTGGCGGTGTCGCACTCTATCCCAATAGAAGGTTTCGAAAATTACGGGAAAAACCTTTTGACGGATATGACAAAGTTACGTTTTCGAAAAGCCAATCACCGTTTAGAAGGCTAACTGTCAGTGAAATGTGACTGGGTAATCAAGGTGGCAACAAGATACGCATTGCTTATCAGGTTGACGCATTTTTACATTCACATTACTCTCGTTTGAACAGTCCCCCACCTGCCCTGCGCAATTATTCTGGTGAGTCCAAATTAAAAGGGAACTCAAGTTTCGCCCTCATTGGAGCTCCGGACATCTGACATGCGAAGTAAGCAAGTTACCACTGCTCCATCAGCGCAGGATCCATCCACATGATCAGACGAACGTGTTCATCATTGGGTAAGGTAGCTGTTTTTTCGACGTTCTAGTGTTTCTTCCCTTTGATGTGTACTCACCAGGATAAGTGCACCAGGACAGCAAGGGACTGTTCAAACCGCAAACCACCCACAACTAACAGCGGAGTTTTATTTCTAACCCAAATCATTTTTTCTTTTGTTTGAAAACTGAATAATAATTTTCACTGGGTCTGTTGATCTGGATCTATTTAAAAGTTTGACGGTACTTTTTGCGTCGTTGTATTTTGTCCCACTCTTGTTTCGCTGTTTGGGATAAGCACAGACAGTCCAAAATAAATATGTACGAACCAGAAATGTTAATGACGGTGTACTTGATTAATTCCTTCGGTCAGTAAGATTGCAGACTCAGAATTCTCTTATCCTGAAGGTCTTGTAAAAATTAATTCCTAGTATCCAAATCTTACCACTTGTACTTCAGCATTCATTCGTTATCTAAAGTCGCCCAAATACCAGCTCAAGAAACACGCAGAACAATTCTGAGTTGGCAAAGTACGTAAAGATTCCCCCGTGTCTCCAGTCTAGAACGTGAATACCATGGTACTCTGGGTGGTTGCCTTAGCTGATCCTGCCTGGGTTACGACTCACACGACAGTATATGGACAAGGATGACTACAGATGCTTACTAGATGCATTTTGAACTGACCAAAATCTCTTCAAACACACATAAAATGAAATTGGATGAGTCAGTTTGGGCACGCACTTGAGAGTATGCGGGAAGTGGCGATTGAGAGTGCCAAATGCGATCGATAAGCGGTGGGAGACTAAATGAAACTCACCATCAATGAAGAACATGAACGTTTAAAACAACTACCCGGTCTTCTAATGTACCTAATCTAAATCACACGTAGCTCGGGACAAACGAGCTAGGATGCAGAGGCTGGTAAGGTCGTGATATACTTGTACGTACCTGTGTGTCTCAACTGTCATCGCTAATATCCTGCCTTGTTGTAGTACAGTCAGTTGAAGAAGAATACCTGAAGGGTGAGAATGAGCTGAGTCTCTCGTTAACATCAGAGTGAGTTGAGACTGAGCTTAATTCTTCACTTACATATGATTAGGGTTCAAGTAGACGGGAATCCGGAGACTAGGCCTATCTGATGATTTCCAAGAATGGACTGTTGTAGAGTTTCCAGCAGCCCTATGAACGGTGGCAAGCTAATAAGCCATTATTTTCAAAGACTGCGTCATCACTGTTCCAGAAACACAAGAGGGGCCTTTGCGATTCACCTCATTTTCTCCTGCATATCAAGTTAGAGAGCATCCAATTGACCTTAACGAGTGAATCTGTTGAGAGTCTCGGTTTGGTTAGTAGCTGTTTGGAGAGTGTTCTGAACCAAATTTCATCATCAGATTTTGTGCTTTAAAGATGAAACCATTCCATTTTCAACAGCATTGTTTACACAGAAACAGAAAAAAACGCTGATAAAAACAATGGCGGTCAGTGGGCAACCGAATGCGAGATCTTCACACTCGTTGTCTTACTTCAGCTGACTCCTAGGAAAAGACGCTCACTATATAAGAACTTTCCGGATTGCCTCTGCCCACGCCTGAGAACTGGCGGCGACTTTCTTGCAGAACGATCTAATACCTACACATGCATGCGGTCAGCACCTAGCAACAAAATCCTTTTAATTCAATGCACTCTTGACAAATGATCAACATTTTTGGACTCCTTTTGGAGCATTCCATTATGCGACACCCCACCAATTAATTATCGTTCAACAACTGCTCCGAATGTTTCTCAAATTGATGGAAAAAAACAATGCAAAGGCTAGCAGAAATGCTGCTCGTATGTGAATGGCAAATTAGAAGCTCTGTCGAAGTGGCTGACTTCCGAAGAGACATAATTAAATCATTCCACTCCTCACTTTCTTGACTTCGTTTGGTCCAGCAGGACAATATTATTTTTTTCTGTTTTCACAAGTTTTTCGAACATTGTCCACACGAGATTACGTGTTGGGATATCCTGTTGGCAAGGTAGTAGTCACGTGCATTTATCCATAAATCTGGGCTCTAAGCTGCATCAGAATGTTGTTCTCGCAAAGAAAACCAAATGGTTGGCACATTATTAGTAGCCAGGGTATCATATTGATAAGACTTACAACTTTATGGATGGAACACTTCCTACACATTCTAATTCTTTCCCATTTTTAAGAAGTAAATGTATACAGTCGACTACTGGGTCGCTCTTGATACATCTGACCCTTTCTGTCAGGGTAAAACATGGTCAGCTTAACACACTACTCACAAGGTTGCTGAAAACACTTCGACATTCCACGGTTGGTTTCGCCCTTGCAGGATCCCATCAAGTAGGTGCAATACATGGATTTCCGTCACAGTACTTTTTTATTTCCTGCCCTCAGTTTACCTCTTTTCCAGAGGGAACTGCATAGCCCTCAAATACTGACTGGAAGTCGCGGGTCCAAATTTACCCAGAATGAAGTTGGAACATGCTGACCCACAAATCCATATATGGAATGAACAAGACCCTAAGATGAACATGACAGCTGTCAACGGACAAGCCAAATGTTTTGAATAATGCGGACAAAGTTGATTTCGAATGTGACTGACCAGTGGTTCAAAGCGTTGTTTTTCCAGCACGTCTACGTTCTTTGTTCAGTGATATTTCTGCTTTTGTCCGTTTTATGGCTACCTTTCCTACCTTTATGAATTCATTCATCACCTTTCGCTGTTCATACAGCCTTTTCGATTTCATAATTCCAAATTTTAGTCCCAATGGCTCAGTATATTTAGACACATCAATGATATTCTTTATGCAATGGATGATTGCAACTTAATGGGTGACGGTGGCATGGTCTTCCGAGGAGTTGTCTGGCGACGCCGGAAGTCTCAATTAAAAGGTAACCTCAGTAAGTACTGTGTCAGAGTACTCGTCAGAGTTCAGACGAAATTTCTTTCTTCGTTAAATATCTCCAAGCTGGATTCAAGGGTAAACCTGATAGGACTCTCAAATTTACCCAACTTAAATCAACTCAGAACTGGAGAGAATGATACTGATACATCCCTTTCACCTTGAATGGTTTTCAAGAGTAAAGCAGATTTGTTAAACAGAGAGGAGCTCATTCATAAGTTGCAAAGACAGTCTCGATCACAGCTCGACTGAAACTACTTATCCAGTTCCACCAGTCCGTGTTGAGCGGATGAAAACTGCTATTGACAAGGCCATGACTTGCCTGCGCTGACGAAAACAAATATTGAAGATTTCTACCGACTTGGCGAAGCTTCAAAGATTCTAGTTTGGGGAGTCCCCATTCAAAAATAATACGGCCCTTTATAAACCTGTACTTACACCTACTAAACGATCAGGTTTAATATGATTAGGGCAAGTGGGTGGCGTGTATGTGTATTTCATAACCTTACATAAACTATGGAAATTACTAAAATAAGGCAGTTTGCCGGAAATCTTCTGTGTGGCTTCCACAGAAGATTTTTTACATTATGGCCGATTGATCCACTCAGGTAGTGTTAAATGGCTCCCAGAATCCCTATACAGCGTCCGTGGCAACTTGTTCTACTGCAAATCCTCTCTCAGATCAAGAAGTCGGGAAGTCATGCTATTTGAAAGAGATAATCCTTTCTCATACTGCATGCCAACTCTTCCGCATCCATGTGATGTAATCTTCCGCCCGGTTCACTCTCTCCTTCCCGTTACCCGTACGTTTTAAGTAGACTGGTGTGTAAACGAGTTGTTCGACGCGCCGAAAGATTAAAATGAGATTGGGAAAGCCTATGCACACTCGATATTCTATTAAATATGGTTTTCAGAAGTCGTCTGGTATACCCTTTTTATGCCTGCTACATCATTCTCGTTGACCTTTTTGAGCCATATCCTTAGCGTGTGAAAAAAACGTATTGGATTTTTATAAAGTTACTGAAAACTTTTGAACAGTCCATTGCTCAGTTCACCCCTACCGAGCCTCATCAGGTAGGCATAGTCACCGAGTTTCAGTAAACTTTTTTTTATTCTACTTAAATATCAGAACTTACGCTATTGACGAAACATACTCACTTGCAAATTGCATCGGTGTTACCAAGAGACTCGTTTTACGACTATTAGGACTGGACAACTTGCACTGCAGCTTGTAGAAAACTAATCTTACGTTTCTCCAACAAGTGAGAAGTGAGATTCATAAGTTCGACAAGTAGAAGACACACTTTTATATCCCCACTGTAACTTTCTTCAACTACTGCTCAAAGACCGTCTCATGTTTCAGTTGGAGCGATATTCACGATATCAAGATGCTTTTCGATGCTATTCATGAGACCAATGAAAATCCCGGAGAACTCACGACCAGTGGCTCTACACTTGAGTCTCACTAGATTGACCTACCCCCCGAATTACGAGTTACACTGAGACAGATTTTAATTTCTTGAATGTGCTTCCAGCTGAAATGCGAAGCGAACTGCATGCGACATATTCACTTGAAGAATATCATAAGCAAAAGATTCAGATACCAATTTGATGGTGAGTCAAGGATCAGTTCTACCTGATGAGCCTCAAGAAGAGGTGAAGCGGTATTGGGCTGTTCAGTCCCTGTCAACCTCATAAATTGTACTAAAAGAAACTCTTTATATTGCCAACACGTTCGCTGGCAATCTATCGGTTTCAAATGAACGATGATGTTTAAAGTGTGAATCTTACTCAGCAGTGACAGAATGGGCTATTCACAACAACGTGGCTTAAGCAAGCAGTAAATCGCACGCTCGTGTGAACCCGTGTGTCTGCACTGTGACTTCCCGTCCACGCCAGTCAGGTTCGTCTTTGACCTTATGCGTCACGTACCATCTATTCACGGGCCAAACATGGCTCAGTGGTTAAGGCGCTTTTTTCGACTTTTCCTTTCGAGGCTTTGGCAATCTGGTAATATCTTGGCAGTCGTGCCCTCTTCGGGTGGCATCTCAGCTAGGCACCGAAGGGATGTTACATTTGTGCAATTACTACTTATTATTATCAACTTCTCACACGTTATCGAATACATGCATCAGTCCGATTGAACTTGTCTCTTACAGACGTTACGGATGGACATTCGACAGTGCTCGACCAACTGTACTCAGAAACCGTTTTTCTCGCGCAGTACAATGCACGCATTTCTGGCAACGACAACCGAGTGAAGAAGCTATATCGCAAAACCGTACCGCGAATTCTATGTCAGAGTTTTGTCAAGTCACATGGCCAAGTGACTGACGATTCCGCGAAATGAAATATATACTTACTGGCTGAAAAATTAAAATCCTCGATATACACCACTTGTATGGAATAGAACCTAAGTCAATCTGGAGAAGGTACCTAAAATCGATGTTTTCTAACAAGTTGGCGTATGCTCTTGCTAATCTAAGTGCATAGAAGTCCGGTCCATGTTCTTTGCATTTTCAATTCTGTAGGTTCCACAGTCTTTCCTACGAGTTCTTTTGCATACAGGGGATTTGTGGGTTCCCAGTACATGACAGTACCGACATCCACTCCGTTAAATGAGAACCCTGTTGAGTTCATTTCCTTGGATGTCACGCAAGTGTGTTGAATTTTTAGCAAGCAGTCATTTAGTATTAGTGTTGTAACATTTTTCATCATTGTGAAGAAACTTTTTGCTTGTGCTTCTTTGTAGCTAAATCACAAGGAGACGTTTTACCGCATTTCAGTAAACGATGTTATAAATCTTCATAATTCGACGATTATTACAACTTCGTGCAAGAGATGTTTAAGTCCCTGAGGATGAAAACTCCAAGCTTAGGAGAGACTAAGTTTCCTGGTTTGCTTTTAAGTACAACTTGGACACGTAATGAAAGACGCAAGTTCTAAAAACCGCTTGCGGTTAAAATGGATGACACTACTGAAGATTGTGTGACGCTCTACTACGGGTTCTCGTCTGTGTTTGACTGACTTGGTTTGGTTTGGTTTAATTGCAGCACGGCGGATAATGAAGCGGGAAGTAAAAGAAAAAACATGTTGGCTATTTACTAAACAGTCAAGGTAAATGGAAGTACCAATTCAATTTCCTCTAGTTCGAACAGCGCTCCTCCCATCCTGGTACTACTGTTCTGGTGGGTCAACATCAAAGGGGAGAAGCACTGGTTTTAGTTTTCACACATATTACAGCATATCTCTGGTCATGCCGAGGATGTTGAAAATGCTTGGAAGTGATGTGAACTGTAAAATCACACCCAGGTCACCTGTACCACCAAGTACTTAAGGCAAACGGCGAATATAGCACAAGAAAGACAACTACTGTATATTAGATTTGAAGTGTCGAGCAAATCAGTCAAATCTCTTAAGCATGAACATATTCGCCTCTTTGAGATGTGGTAATTTGGGTACATCTAGCATGCGCTGGTGGGATAGTGGTAACAAGTTTGCCTTGCATTAAAGATGTCCAGAGTTCGAATTCCGACAAAACCAAGGATTTGCACTGTTGATCAGCTCTAATAAGAGAGGAACTTGATTCCAGTGCTTCCCTCGTTTGGCGTGGCCTCCTTAGAATAGTGGCGCCAGAACAGGAGGAGGATTGCTAAGACAGCGGTGAATTTGAATTCTGAAAATCCCGCGGAGAATGCCACCCTCTCTGAGTATGATAGACACTCACTAACATAAGGTGCAATAAGATAATTCCGTAATTTTTTTGGAATTGTTATCCGGAGAATTACGTCTAGAAGCTTTTATTGAGGAGTTCCAACTCATTATCTTCCTGATGCAAGAATGCCTCAAACTATGTAAAATGCGAAAAACGGTGTTTGAAATGGGAATCAGGTTAATTACACCTTACTGTTCCGTTTCGATGATTTGACTAATATCTGATTCTGAACAAGTAAAAAAACGGTACATATTTGACCTGCATTTTTCATGCCAGTTAAACTGAACTAATTGACTACTAACCGGAGGACATTTTCGATGAGGTATGCACTCAACCAGAAGTTATACGAACCAGAAACAGTCACCAAAACTGTGGTTCTTTTCTCATTGTTGCTGTATAAAGACCGAACTACAACAGGTCCTTTCGCATGAACCAAAATCTAAGCAGTTCACTACCATCTTATATATCGTTCTCGGCTATGGAAAGCTTAGCAGTGCAGAGACTTCCATCTCTGCCAGGGCATTTCAACGAATTCCCCAGCATAACCATAATCTCACTGCTAGGGCGTCCTGGAATGTGAGGAATTGCATGGTGGGAACAAGCAAAGTAGGCCTCCTCTCAGTCTCGGTTGGGTTCTGAAAGCTAGCACAAAACCTTCTGGCCATCTCGTGCAGATATTGCTCGCCTGTCCCCAGCAAGCTGATCATGATGTTTAAAAATGCAAAGGGTGAATTTATATCGTTGACTAAACAGCGGTGGGTGGGACGGAAAATTAGAGGTATGTCGCTCTTAGTATTATTTTCAGTCTCATACTCAAATTCCCCATAGCCACATAAAAAGCTCACGGAATAAACGCCACCCGAGATTCCTGCATTCACAGGCCTCTCCATCACGGCTGTTTTTTTAAGCATGAAAATTCTATTTTGTCTCACAGTATGATTGTCCGAACTATTAATCACTGGCCACAGAAGGCCGGAATCGTCTATGTGCATAAAACTAAAAGAAAAAACTGGCCATAAAAATTGATAAGAGTAGAGTAATATCGACGTGACTGGAAATGCATGCGTTCGCCAGATTGTAATCTATTTCGGACGGTTAGACAAACGGGTTTCGGTTAGATTCGAGTCAATCAATTTGCGATAAATAGACACCGAACGCTTTGATTTATACCACTCGGAAAACTTTTGCACGGAATATAGACCGCACAGATTGTATAGAACACATATGGACTCGGTACACTTTGCTTTTACCTTTAAACGAGGATTGGAGGGTCTTTTTCAAAGCATTAGCTGGATATCTAAGAAGAGAGTATGTGAGGAAAAAACGACTCTAGAGTTGTTGTTGTTTGTTAGGTAGGCGGTCGCCTTCGAACCAAGAGTGTCCAGACACCCAACGGTCTCACGCACGCTGAGCGGAGATGTTACAGTGCATTCTGTTTTTTTCTAATTCGGTTCCGGGAGCATGGACTACTAAGCCACTTGATATTTTCATCTAAACGGCGGAAACGAGCCATGGATGCTCATGTTGATATGGAAGCTTCGTCGGTCCAAGGGAGTAATCTACCGAGCCCATCGAGAGGAGCAGTTAGTGGGATGGAGATCCTCGCTCTTCTGGTGACAACAGATCACATTCCACGATCGTTGGATGGAACGATATGGCTTACTTGAACCCAAAAAAACCGATCACGTGCGTCGAAAGTTGCCATGATATCGGTGGAAGGATAGAGTGAGGTTTACATATATGCCAGGAATCATGGAAGGCCGATGCCTATGTTTTTTATGATTGATAGGTGAATGCTTCTCAGTATCATAGCTCCGATCTGGGGTGCACACCAGTTACTTTTGAAAAACGGTAGGCTGGAAATGGATCATAATTTATTGGTCGTATGCGCGAACAAAAGATATTTCTCATAAGTAGAACTAGCACTTAGTGAGACGGTGGTCATCTCCGGAATAAATTGTCTGCGTCACAGATAAAACACCGTAATTTTCCGTTCCCAAACGAAGATCACTCATGAGGGTGGCAACAGAACTTCATGAACTTACCAGAAACAGTGACCCAACCCCGTCTCCTTTCTTGGCCTGTTTGATTCCGAACAAAGAGGCCACCTGACTGCTTAATACGTGACAAGCCGCCCCGGTTACAAAGCCATCGACCATTGCCGGAGCCAGATAACACGTCAGTTTACCAAGCATTAGCACGCCAATGGAAGTCTGTTAGAGACAATTTGGAGGTGAATAGACAGAGAGGGTAAGAGGTGGAAAATATGCCTTTCGAGTCGCAAAACAATTACGTTAATATTCAGTAGATATTTTGTCTTGTCACTCAAGCCAATCTATGCTGAAAAGTCGAGAAGCAATGTACTGCTATGAGAGCCAATCACACTGCTGGCCAGCCGCTCGCGGGCAGACGGTTAAGTGTTCCACCATTGGTCAGAAAGTCGTGGGTTCGAAACTCTGAGTTTCGTGAGGTATGCAGTTCTGATGAGTCCCACTAAGGATGAAACAGTGTCTCTCGGCTTTTCAGCATAGACTAGCTCCAGTGACAGGTCGAAATCTCTGTTGAACATTACCAAATCTGCCCACATCGTCACCACCTGCATTAATGTCTTCTCTTCTCAGATAAACACTCACTGGCAAATTACGTTGTTAGGCTCAGCCTAATGTCTGCTGCATCGCTGAGATCGCTGAATATCATTCACAAGGGCCAAGTCTTATTTCATTTAGAAGATTTTCCCAGATATTGCCGTATTGTTCTTGACATAAATGTTTGCTGGATACTCTCCGACATCTCACTGTAGGTTTTACCCTTCTTATGATTCATCACGCAGCTATAATCCCAGGGTCTCCATCAGCTGCATGTTCCACTTGAACACCAAATTATAAGCAAATGGTCTTATGCACCCAAGTACTTTCGAAGAGTTTCCGACAATATTATAAGTATTGTTGTAAAAACCGTCGACATCCTAAACACAAAACCAGCTTTGTGCATTATATTTAGTTATGAATTACTATAAAGGAGAGATTCACATGAGAATCAACGGAGACTGCAAATAAGTGTACAACTCTGTTAACACACAGTAGACATAAGACTGATCGAAATTCAGAGACTGGGCCCACCCGATTAGTCCCGAGAAGAGCGAAACCACAAGTGGAATGCTTGAGAGTTTCATCTACCTTATAAATAGTGTTATATCCAGGCTTATGACTCCTTCAATAGCACAAACGTGTAGAGCTCCACGACCCACCCCCTTTGTATTGTCAAACGTAGACATTCCGCACACTACCCCTCCATCCCAGAGGGGCTTCCAAACTCGAGCCCCAAAGATTTTTCATCAGGGTGGCACCTGATAGCCCCAACTTGCGACAAAGAATGAACGTTTTGGAAACGGAAGCACTCTATCCACCACTATTCAAGTTCCTACGGTTCCATGAGCTGCAAACCGTCATAACTCGTCTTATTGCAGTTGTTCACGAAACAGTTTGTTCACGCACTATTGCCCGTGGCTTTGTACGATGAAAAGCACAATCAGTTCTGTACTTTTTCATTGATCCAGGCCATATTATGGCGGTTAAGGTCAGAAGCGATATCAAGAATGTACTGAAGCTCTTTGTCAGCTTCAGTGAGAACAAACGTGTTGCTTTGTAGTGCAACAGTGCGGCATCCTGTCGCTGCACTCTTCCTGACAAGAGACAGACGGAAACAACAGCGAAGTTTGAAATTTCATATGGTGCGTTTCAGAGGCAAATAAATTTGACGAAGTTGTACGAAATGTGCGAAATGAAGTCCATCCCAGGGAAATGATTTTCCATCTAACAGGTCGAGATCCCATATACGGAGGAAGCTTAGAAAATTTATTTGCGACCCCTATTAGGAATAAACAGATAATACTCACTGCAATACTATTCTCCATAGGCCAGTTGATGGTTTTCAGTAGGTTGCCCCATGTTTCCCGACGATCGGTTACCGTTAGGTTGACGTCAGATCCATAGGCCCAAATTGTAATGGTATGTGCTGATGTACTGCAATGATTATACTACTGATGAATCATGCGAGTAGTATCTGGTCTCATGACCAAGCTCCGCCCCGCATCTGACGGAAGGTGAAGGTTACTACGGGACTTATGGAACCGCTTTCCAGTGTCCGTACGTTATTTTTTCTATTCAGGGCAGATGAGGGCTTACAGTAGGTTGTCACATGCATGCCTGTCGGTCGGCTACCGCTCGGTTGAGGTCAGATTCACAGGCTCAAATGCGGTGGAGTCCGGTGCCTCCTAGGCCATTTGTGTCATCGCAACTATGCACAGAAGCCGAATGGTCCAAACGGCCTACAGAGAAGTTCCTGGTGATGCCACCCAATTACAAACCCACATGGATAACAACAAAAAGCAGCTATGATCTGGACACTGCAAATTTTGCGTTTGAACAAGTTACTAATCCGCTGATCCACTGACCAGTTCGAAACAGTCAGTGCACACGGGCAAACGCTGTACCGAGAATTTCAGGTTCAAAATACCCGTGAAGATGTCAAGGAGCTATTATGACAAATACACTCATTTGGATACCAACTCGTTTTTCAAGAGAAACTCATATGAAAAACTCCTGATTCTCGTGTTTATGATATACTTCAGTTTTATCAGTATTACCATTATTGAAGGTGACATCATGGGGCTGGTCTGTAACGCCTGTCTTGATTGTTTTAACACAAAATCTTACCAATACTTTGACCGGCCTGACCCAAATTGATTGTGGAGATGAACTGATCGCCTTAAGGTGGAATGCTGAAGGGCTTTGAATAACTACCTCTGTAGTGGTAAGAATGTTCTGCTAAGAGAACCATCCCGACGACAAGTGTGTATGGTGTATTACTGCTTGGGGCAAACTGAAAAAACCTATGACTATCCAGCTAGATGTAGGTTGGACAGCAAAAGGAAACTAATCGAATGGCTAGTAAAGAACCCCAGAAATAACATGTTTTAACCTATGGAGAAATTTCCTAATGTTGGAGTGATTTATGGTTTTAATTGGTACCAGCTTTCCACATATTTTGTTGGAACATGTAAGAGTAGCCCCGGTTCATTTGTGAATGTAAACTGGTCCACTGTAGTTGGTGTTATGTTCGACTTCCACATCTTTATAACGAATATCCACGGGCTAGAAGTTATAATTTTGTCCTACAAGTGAGCTTTACTGAAGAAGCATGTCATCGCCGCAACCTCAAACATCATTCGTATGAACAATTCAAATGGGCTTACGTTATCCAAGCTCAGAATATACTCAAAATCAACTCTTACACGAAATCTGACCAATATGAAACAGCGATTCATTCCGGGCTGTCATAAGATATGAACTTTCGAAACCGTTTGAAAAGCTGCAACAGATAGACGCAACAGATCACTCATAAGGTTGCCGAAATTTGCTCGACAGCCCACAGCCGGTTTTGTCCTTCTTGGAGCTCATCAGGTAGACGCAGTCTCCGAGCTTCCGTGAATCTTATGTTTTGTTCGGACACGAACTGGACAGACGTCAACAAAGTCTGTAATTTGCGCACGAATTGGAGTTTAACAGGAGACTTAAATGAATCCAGCTGAATATCTTGTTTTTGATTGTCCGCTTCAAGAAGGGCGAAGGCGGCCGTGGACTGTCGAAGAGTTTACAGCAACATTATGAGTAGTGTGATCCTGCTAGACGAAAACGCGTTGCGATATCTCAAATATCGTACCAAGAGAAACATGAGGCGGCCTGGTGCAGCACCTTCGGTTGAAGAAGACCATCATAAACCAGATTTAGCTAGATTAAGTTGAGTCTGTCGTCAAAACCAGATTACTGTGCAAATGTGAGTATTTGAAGAAATCCGTCACAAATTGCTTAATGATGGTTGGTGTGTGGCCATTCGATTGTGAGCGGTTTCAGTGAATCGGTACTAATAACTGATTAAGGTGAAATGCATCCACATGATTTGCAGCTATAAGAGGTGCAGAAGATGTACCCATTCCGCAATGGGTTGGGTTTGCAAACATTGCGTTGATGAATAACACTTCATACACACACACACGTACCGTTGGTCAGTAAATCTGGAGGCGAATATGAACAGCCAAGACATGAACATAGATATATAGCATTCCCAGAGATAAAGGACATTTTTCGTCAATTAGTACATAAATGTGTCTCACAGGCGACCTGTCAACCGCGACTGGGGAGAAGTCGAAGAAGGTTGATAATTTAGGTTCATCTGTCCCACTCACCTGGACAATTCCGATGAGAAAAGACAAGGTGAACGCGATGACTGGACGGTAGTCAAAATATTCTCCAGCACTCGGATCTTCTGGGACATAACACACGGGAATTGGAAATTCTGTGTTTGTTGTATTCCCACCAAGTGATTCGGTCGTCTCTGCACACAATCGTTCTATTGGTTCTGCCATGAGTAAGCTGACGACGGCAAAAGTACCTGTCAGAGAATAGTTGTAAGAAAGTTTGAATTCAGAATAGTGGATGGCGAACACCAAGATTTTGGGAGAACAAAGTGTAAGTGGTTTCAGAAAAAAACCACCGTCACCATTAAAAGGAATGCGCCAGTAGCACCTACTAGGGCCTAACTGCAACAACAGCACGGAGGAAGTGTGCGCTAGTGGAGAACGGAAAAAGTAGAGATGTTTAGGGACTTAGTGTAAAGAAGTCCCATGTGCTTGTGGACACAGGACTTTAGTTGCCTACGGTGTAATAAACCTATCTGAGTGTCGTATGGAGTAAGTGGCCAGTAGCGGCGTCGACCCAGGTTCCTTCGCGGATCTCAGTTGATTTAAGTCTAGAGTATAACGGCACGCTACCTTTAGCTAACCGATCCCAGTAGGGGAAAACAGCAAGCGAGCTAGTAAGGTCGGTCACGTGTTGCATCCTGTAGGTATTCCATTCACGTGGAGTCATGTTCAACCGGGCGATAGCGAGCATGGCACGAAGATCCCACAGCTTTCATCTTGACTTTAAAAGCTTTCGCTAGGTCATGGCCCATCCTTTTCGAGTTTTTATCCAACACTGGCCTGCAGTAGGAAATAACGCCCTCTTTTATGAACAAAGCTTGGGGATGCGTAACAAATCACCCGGTCACATTGACCTGGAAAGCTTGATCTGGTATTCCAACCATCCTCTTTCATTACCGGTTACCCGCTTGAGCGTCGCTTGGTTCTGTATTCGTTGCAGCCAGCTAGCTCTCGCCACGCCGTTGGTGAGAAAAAGCTTGAATAAGTTTCACATCCCCGGATCGAAAGGATTAAATTTTGCAACCACCAAGTACACACGGTCCTTTAGCTTCGATGAAATTAGTTTCTGATGACATTTGTGGCTCAAGTTGACGGATATTGCTCGTGCCTGTGTTATGCACTCATTGACTTCATGCGGCTTAGTGTGCTCATGGTTTATGAAGCTGTTTAAGCATGTGGGCCGATAAAAGAACCAAATATATTCTTACTGAAGTTTCGCAGAGACAGACGGAGATGGGAAATCCCAAAGCGAGACTACACTCTCAAAGTGTAAAGCGCAGGCTGAGACACAGCACCACCTCTGATATCCTGCCAAGGGTACTTTGCTGGGATATATAACAACAAAAGGATGCTGTGCGCATCATTTAAGTACAAGACGTGAGTTAGGTAACTAGATTCACTTGACGTGTGCACTAACTGCTAGAGTCTATGATAAAACTGAACGAAAAAAAGAGAGAGGGGACAACCCTGACGAACTGTTGTAGTTGTGAGAAACCTTTTATGCAGTTCAGTGTGTAGCCTAACTAGACCGAAGCTTTGGGAACGAAGAACATGTAGGGTGTTTACAAAATTCAGGAGCATCTACCTCTGGTTAACAGTAATCGGAAGAACTAATCTGCCCACGGAGCCGAAGGTTCCTTTGAAGTTCCTCTGAAGTTTCAAATAAATTCAAACAACCTAGTCCAGGAGGAACACAAAGATTCAATTCCATCTTCGGATAACTCAGGGGAATGGTTCATCTTAAATCCAGTGTCCTCTTCATACGTGATCGAAAACACCACAAACAATGCTTCCGATGTCACGTACACCTGTGGTTATCTCGTCCCTTGTTATGGCCATATCCTACGTGTAGACCGCTTTCAAATCATTGCACAGTAAGCTTGCAAAGCTCTTCTATTGCAAAATTGGCGACGACGGCAACAACCTGGCCGCTAATTAAGCCTTGGATATGCACACAATTAGTAGGTGAATTATTGACTGGATTTCGTAGATCTAAAACAAATAAAGCGATAGGGCCCGATAATCCAGTAGATATCATTGGTTGTGTTATTGTGTCACAATATATGCTCGTTATAACTTACTGTATCGTGGTTTTTATTCAAGCTTAGCCTAACCTGCTATGGCCCAAATCAGTTGTCTCCAAACATTTTCAATCGCCAACCGGTCTACCAAGGTTCCGCTCGCCAGATACCAAAAGGAGCTCAAAGTAAATAGTGGAACATCACTACGACGGAACTCTTCACCTCTGTGCTGATGATAACACAATAGGGACTGTGAATACCAGCAGAACCTTGGGGAAAATGATGCTCACATTTGCTCGTTTTTGGTGCGGTCGTCATCAGCTTGTATGTGTAATAAAACCAGAGTGAAGCCGCACACAATTCTGCCTTTCAACCCTTTCTGTTTCCGCCATCCCACTAACCGTCTATTTTGAACATCCGAACTGTAGTTTTTACACTCACGTCGCGACTGATCACATGACCACAGATCACGTTCACTTTAATTATCGTCAACGTTAGGTAAGCTTAGTATGTCGTCCGTACTTCCACTACTTTGAGAGTGTTGTCGTTTGTAGATACGTAACTTATTTAACTTAATTAGAGGAATCAGAACGGTCGTGTGTTGACAATTTTTCTACTCATTGCACTTTCTGCGTATAAAACTGATTCTCCGACCTAATCACACGTACAAAATTCCATGCTTCATCTAGAGTAGGAAGCATACAGTTTTGTCACCGACTATTTAATCTGTCGACGCTTCTTGCTACCATAATTTAGTTCCCCAGTCATGTTGAGAAACTCACCGATTGATGGACAAGGGCACTGTAACAACAAGCCTTACAGAATGTGTCATTTCTGCAGTGGTCTTTTACGACAGGTTGACGGTCGCGATGATAGTAAATTATAATTACATACTTGCATTTAACTTAACACAGAACCTTGTACAGGCACAGCAGTGTATAAATTATAGTTCAAAGTTCGTAAAGCCTTGATATCCGACTATCAAAACTGAGGCGTCAAACTTGGGTCTGGTGAAATAAACACACAAAGTAGGGTCACTGTTCCCAGCAAGAGCTTTAAACTGGCAGTGATACATCATTGGGAATCGGGTGGAGTTCGCTAATCAACCGGCTGCTATCAAACTCACTGCAACCCAGTAAGGTCTGTAGTCTTTTAAATCTCCTGTAATTATTTGAACATGTATTCTCCGGTTTTTGTCCGTGCATTTCACGAATGAATACCAACTTTCCCATGACTTGCCACCACGAACGGTCATCATGAATAAACACCAGAAGTTGTGAGGCTGTTCAGCGAGAGGATCCAGGACTATGGTGCAATAACAGGATGAGATAGCAACAGACCACCTGGGTACCTTTTACATTTGCCTCAGATTTGGCCTACTCGGTCCCAACACAGCGGATGTCTGGTTTTACTCTGACAGCTCTCCTCCTGCTTTGGAACAGAGTTGGATAAACACGCGGTTAGTGCGACTGACCTTCGGCTGATTGGAAGCTCACCGTCGGTTTGCGAACAATATCAACTGCCGGACAAGGTAACCAATCCCAATGAAAAGACAGTGGGTGAGTACCGTGATTTGCGTATCATCTGGGTGCCTCTGGGGTTCCTTCAAGTCCGTTTGGCGTATAGACACATACGGACAATGAAGCTGATTCTCGTATAAACAGTTAAACTTCCAGCCCATAGGTTACCTAATCGTTCATTCAGGCTTTATTGTACTGTGTTCCGGTAATGATTTCTTGGTTGAAGGATGACTGGCGCTGTACCATGTCCAATTGCGAGTTAATCACGCCGTGTATCAGCCGATCAAACGTTTAGGCTACTAGGTGGGAGTTCGCTAGTTCTAAACTCCCTAGTGTTTCGTGAGATGCACACAGCTGACAGTTCAAAATGAGGATAAAATAGCTGAAAGGTGCTTCTCAGCTCTTCAGCATAGATTGGCTCCATTTACGGGGCGATATCTCCAATTAAAATTCCCTGGTCGCCACGCGCTACCAATAATCATTTTATTTACCCTCGACCTCTAGGCTGCTTGCAAACATGAAATCGTGCATCACTCGTCGGGTCTCACGTATTTTTTTTCGAGAAAAAGCTTCTTTCCTCTGACACAAAGTAGTGGCTAGGTAGATCCATCCTCTGAACGTCAGTCTGAAGAACCTCGATCTAGATGCTTGGAATGATGACAAGGAGCTGAACAGATTTGACAAACGTTTTCAGCCAAAGGTATACAATAGTTTTGAACATCTAGAGTGATTATTTAAGGCTAACTGAAATACTCAAACGCAAACCCATAAGAACTGCATAACGGCTCGAGTTTAGTTTGAATGTTGGTATGCCAGCGCAGAAAACATGCAAGACGGTTTGTATCAACCCCCCCCCCACACACACACACACACTGATGAAAGAAACCACATTCGCCGAGTTAGACAGATTGGAATCAGTTGAAAGTGTTTTCTGTGTTTTTACTACCATGAGCATCGCCACAAGTATCACCACAACCTCCTAAAACAGAAGACCGTCAAAGTGTAGGGCAGGCTTTCATAACATGCGCACGCGGTGTATCAGCATTTTTCGTGGATTCGGAATCCCCAGACTGGTGATAGCTTTGGCTAAAAATACAAATACAAACGTATGTACTAACATCCATGAAACCAGGACAGACAAACTCCATTTGCGCGTCAGACTGATCGAGCAGACCAGGTCAGTCACCAATACATCATTTTGAGAGACAAGATGGTTGTGCAACCCAGTGGTCGTTAACCCGAGGAGAACATGTTATCACATTTTGCGACCGAGCGAGCGACGCTTATCTCAAACGATAGACTCCGTGCTCGTTGTACAGAGGGTTAAAATCACCCCATCTTGCGAATGAAACGTATGAATTAACCATCTGGTATTCGTAATGTACTTCGTTTTCAAATTCTTTTAGGTATGACGATAAAGGGTGACAAAATAAGTACATAGTTAAGCAAGCTTTTGTACATAGAACAGTCAGACTGACAAAACCAACATCTTTCCATAGTTCAGAAAATGTGGGAGTAGAGTCGCATACTGATCGATTCCTCCGCGTCGTCGCACTCCTCAGCAATACCTCTCAACAAGGAAAGTCTGAGAAACGTCCTCAGATGCACAGTAAAAAAATCATTTTATATATATTTCATACTCCGCGAAAGCTGTCTTCCTATAACAGATTGCGGATTCCCTGTTTTTAGAGTTTTCATCGACCCATGAGTAGTGTTGTAAGCAATAAATTGCCGCCCCCGGATTTCGATCCTCGGAATCCTCCAAATATGTAGTGAGTGGTGGGGTTGAAAACAACCATTACCATCAATTGCCGATACAGTAAGAAACAAACTCTCAAAACTCGGCAAGTTGGTATATAAGTCAGGTCCTGATTCGCAAGCACGTCTCTTAGCCCCCAAAACACCGCAGTTACTACTAACCTCAGAGCCGCACCTACACGCTAACAAATACTGAACTTTGATGGAGCTTGTGGTCGATCAAGACAACCAGCCCTCATGTGATATTCCGACAGCACCTACCCGAGACAAGATGGATAGGTCTGCGTCATCATTTGTGCCCATTCTGTGGTCTGTTCTCGCAGTCCGTCGTCCCGATACAAGGCTGCACCAGCGACTCATTCACGTGCAACTTTTCAAGTCAGACTGAACAATGGAAGTGAGGAAATGTAGAAAAAATCCACCACTTAGAAACCAGGTGTATCTTTTATACGGGGCTTCGGTTGAGAAGCTTTGGGTACAGCGGACTGGTTCTACTCGCCATTGAAATTTCCATAATAAGTCAGCGTGGAAATGAAAAATGTCTCTAAGTGGGAGGTGTCTCTTATTGATGTGGTTTTAATGTATTGCAGCGTGCATCGGCATACGTACGACAAAAGCTCGTAAAACTCTGAATTTGTGGCGTACACCCTAAGGAGCAGAAGAATACTACGCAAGTTTTGTTGAAAAGAGCACCTCTGTTTCGAAAGAGCGGTCTTTTCAGCCTGATTGCAACCCTGTGTTTTGGTTCTGCTGTTGACTCAGACTTACAGACTTTCAGGGTCCATATTTTGACGTCTTATCTTTATGCTTTTCAGCACGCCATTCAGGAAGTGTGAATCTATTACAAGAAATTATGATGATGGCGCGATCAATATCTGATGACTGCTTAATTCTGGGACAGTCTCAATCCAGCTTTCCCATAGCTAGGCCAAATGAATTGGTACCATGCTCATACAGCAGGGAACAATGCGAACATGGTACTGACAAACAACTGCAAGCGAATGGATCTTGCCGGATTGAGAACGTCAGTTAAGTGGCATCTTTATCCAATTCACCAAGGATAGTGGTGGTCCAAGGAGTAGTTCAGACGCAACTTTAAAATTAGAAAGGCTATCAGGACGTAATGATAGTTAAATGTGTGGGGATACATTCGCAGTGCTCGAAAGTAAGAGGCGATGAGGATTTAATGGATGAGTCGACGGATCAACGGACGTTCCTGAAGGCGTTCCCACAAGCCAGTAGCATGACGCACTGATGTGGATTTCAACCTGATTGGGAAAGCACGAAGGCGATTTCCTTCTACATGGTCCTAGGTATTGAGTAATCGCTGAAACAAACCAAATAATGCTTTCCAACTCCGAAGCCTAGTAAGACTTATTTTTTCAGATTATTTCTTATCGATGTGTTGTTTAAATTTCCTGACTTTCAGAGAGTTATTTAGCACATCTTTGCTCAACTCAGTCTTCCAAGTCAGCATGACATTGCTTTGGCCTTGTGAACATCGTTCACAACATCACCACACACGAACGTTCATTATTATAGACCCACGCTTTGTGTACTTACTACTAAAAATGTCAGGTCAGTTTTTCAAAATCTACTGAAAAGTAAGGCTAAATATCACTTTCTGATCTGACTGACTTCCATTGTGGGGCCTTTGAAAGTGGCGGGAGTTTGAGTGTTTCAGAACTCTAGTGGAAATCGCCTCTTGGCCATTTGGGAACTGAGCTTCATTTATTCTAACGGAATTCAAAACCAGACTGTAACTGAAACCTTTTTGCATTTCTGCATCATGTCGTAATTCCTTGTGGGGCACGCTGTACTGTGAGCCGTAGTGTTTCATCTCCTGTCGCAAGCAGCTTGACTTGACCTCGTTTAACTTGATAAAGGCGTCCTGGGATAGCCGGCCTAGAACTACAGAACTACAAAGCGCAAAGCCCCACCACAAAGCGGAGTGAACGTGCATAAAAGAAGCAGGCAAACCAAAACAAGTATCTAAGGGATTGATTGACTTTCTCGGACTGGCATCGAACCGATAAACTGAGGAAGGATAAAGGACGAGTCAAAAAAGGGAGATATCAAAGTGACCATTCAAGCGCAACCAAGTCGGCCAACACAAGAAAGAAAAAACTATGTCAAACCAGGAGGGACAGCCGGTTAATCAAGCTCAAGAGGAAGATGCTATGATGCACATTAAAAATAGGCCAATCAGGCTGAAGGACCGAAACTAGTCTCGACTAGTGTCAACCCAAATGTGATTGATGGGCTCTCAACATTCTAGCAGACAGATTTGTGTCAAACCAAGCCCACATATATTTGTGCATTTGACTGATGCTGGCGAGCAATTAGGAAGTATGGACAGATGGAAAACCAGAGAGAAGCAGAAAACATGATGGGGCAACTTGGTGGTTAAAGATGGTTGGCTGATTTAATGGAGAGCGGTATGTGGTTCCTTTTTATGGCCTGTAGATCATCGCTTATTCTCTGGACTACTTCTCCAACAGAGGCCGATCATCAGTGGAGATTATTGATGATAACCGTTGGGACAGAGGGCATAGCTTGCTGCCCACGGTGGTCCAAAGTTACTAGGAGGGCACTTCGAATTGGACAATAAATTCGGAAAGACTACGTGGTCTAACAATCACTCTTGGTTTGCGAGGGAGACCGTCATCAGAAAAGTGTTAATGTCAACTAAGTAGAAAATGTTTCTTGTACGTTTGTAACGTTTGAGTTAGAAGTGCTTTGATTCTATGCCGATTGGGCAGAAGGTAGTGGTTGTCAAATATCTCTGGCTTGAACCAATCGCTAGGCAATGCCTCTCCCGAGTCTTCAAGCTAAAGACGACCAGAGTTCATTCACCTCTGCCAAACTACGTTCAAATTGCCATACACATCACGAAATGCCCAGGTTTGCAGCAGCAGAGTTTACCGCAAATTCTTGCAGACTAAAGACTGAAAGCCGAGGACCTATGAGGGCATCTCCAAAAGCTCAGAAGCGCAAAAGCTTTCATCCGTGCTGGACTCACCAAATGCAGGCGGATCGAATACGTGATTCGTGGTTGAAAGCCTCAAGCCACGTGTAGGTTGACCTTTTTTTGCCGATGATGAATTCAAGTTGCTTTGAGAGTTTGATATGTACTAGCTGTGCACATCTTAAAAAATCGATTTCGAAACCACAGAATGATGTTCAGAAGAGTCCAGAAACCAAGGTGATATGCCAAACTCGCTTCATGGCAATCATGTTTTTTTGACCAGCGGAAAAGTTTGTATATAAATGGAACAACATACTGCAGTTACCGCAGTTTAGCATCATCACCCAATCAAAAAAAACGATTGGGGAATTGTGGGGATTTCAAAATGCAGAAACACAAGACAGACAAGGGAGTTCCTGGAAACCTGAAGCTCCACGACAAATTCAACCAGACAACGAATCGAAACTGACAGTCTACTTACCTTTACTGAAAGGAGTCGGTCAGAATGCAAAACTGGATTTAAAACCACTCAATTAAGAGACTGTATCTTTTGCGGAACTAGGCGGGCAAAGGTCACATAGGAGAGTTCGAAGAGCTCGGATTTGGAGGTTTAATCAGTTGCTGACGAATTCGAGGACAAATTAGTCAAAAGCTAATAGTAGTTGAAGAGTGTTCCGGGTTGACGGGCAGTACAAAAACGCATTCACAACATACTGGCACACTTTTCGACTGCACACAGACGGTGAAGTTTCGTCTGGTTGCGGGATATATGCAACAGAATGTTCCATAACAGACCGAGCCGATATTCAGTAGAGATTTCACCCTGTCGATGAAGCCAATCTGTGCTGAAAAACCGAGAAGCACTGTACAGCTGTTCCATCCTTGTTGGGAATCATCAGCACAGCGTACCTCACGAAACTCTGAGAACCAGCGACCTTCTGGCCAGTGTTTAAACACTTCACCATTCGGCCGTGAGCGACTAATCAGCATTGTGATTAGCTCTCACTTCATCAGGACACAGCACCACTCATCTTTCATCATGTGGTCACGTATTACTGGCTCAATGAGTGAAAACTTCTCAAACAGAAGTTTCACTCACTGAGTTCCGAACCCAATATTGTCAGCATTGATGACCTTTTCTCGCAATCATCTGAGGTCAGAAAGAAAGCGAAAGCTTTTCGTTTCTCCCCTTTTCCCTTATATTTTCATCTACTCATCGGATTACGCACCAGTCTCCCTACAGAGGAATTGTAGAATTTATCAATGATTTGTGGTTAAAAAATACGCAGATCAAATCTGATGTCGCTCAGTTTGTCGCCACAATAAGATGGATCATATCAATTGGCTTAGTTCTCTTTTATGTCATCTCAAACTATTTGAGTTGATATTTTGGTAACATGCAAAAGTTAATGTCCTCCTTCCTAGGTGTGCGTTCAGATTGGACTGAAATCTCATTGTATCAGAACAAACTACGAGTGCGGACCGTGGTTTCGGGATCGATTTCGAAAATAGGACGGACTAGTTCAATAAAACATCACTGAATTTCAACTTGTAGTCTGCTCGATAGAAGAAGGAGATTACTCATTCAAAAAGCTTGATATTCGGTGCATTTGACAAACTGCTGGCCATAGGGTTAAAAGCTTATTAGATTGGAGCGTCTCCATTATTGGAAGAGATTACTAATAGGGGAGGTTTTGAGCTGCCTACCTGCTGATGAGTAGGGGCAAACAATCCAACGACAGCATCCAAATTCTATCGCGAGCAAGCAGATTGGCCTCAAAGTGTGAAAACTAACATAAGGATGGAACTAACATGATAAGGTGGTATTTCAGGGATCCAACGATAGATTGCTTACCCCAAATTCTTGCCTTCATGCCTATGATATCTTAAGTATTGTCTGCTTCGTCCGCAACAACGATTCAGAAGATGCTCAAAAAAGCGCCGAAAATGTCATCGATCTACGATGTCATTGGTACCATCTTAATTCGCATGTGACTTTGTGTATACTGGCACATGACTCGGAATTATATTTGTAAGCTGAATTTCTTAAGTCAGCTTACGATCTACTCATGTAGTACTGCCACTGGTTATAGCATCACTCTAACTTTCTGTCGTCTGTGAATTTTCACAAATCAATATTCTCTTCTATTCCTCATAACTTATTTTCCTCCTCATTGCCCGTCGTTCGGCATTCAACCGAGTTTTTTTTCCTTCAAACAAACCAAAAGTTTTATCATACCAGTTTCAAAGTGTTAGCAAATTCGTTCTAGTTTTCAGCTGTTCATCCCATTCATTTTGCTTTGATCCTGTTTGCTCGGTTTGCACTTTGCCAAGCAGTCACAAAAGTGTGATTCACAAGGACATTAACCAGGGCGAGTCACGTGCGCACAACCGGATTTCAGCTGCGTGCCTCTGAGAGGACAACAGTGACAAAAGCAACACGAATATCCACGTGCGCGCGTGACTCGGTAGCGGGAAACGCACATAATCGTTTGTTACAGTGGTGAAAGCCATGCGAATTTTCGGCATTATTTGCATAACAATACGTTCATCAGTACTACTGATGCTAAGTTAGCCCTACCAAACTAAGAACGTTAAGTAGTTCGCTTTCCCTGAAAACGATGTGGCGAAGCGTATATTCATCGAATCCGATACCAAGCACTTTTATATTTCCTACAAGGAGCCACATGAAATAGCGGACCGGTTTAGAAGACTTAAACACATGGGGTTCATGAAGGAATCGCTGGTAATCCACACGCGTGTGTAAGGATGACGATAGTGTTTACACAACCCCAGACTGTAACATGGAAAACTGGGTACGTAACTAGTGCAAACGTCTCATTGAAAGATATATCCGTCTGGTAATTTGAATAACAGGAATAAAAGGCAGGCAAACATTTCGTACTGACTTCTCAGTACTGATGGACATCGGATAAGAGACAAATCAGACGAAAAATCAGGGCATTGCAGTGTGAGGTCCACGGCACTCTAATGGTCACAAACAGCTGTTTCTGGACATACTGGCTAGGTTTTAGTCGATCAATGATAGCCACCTCGATGATCTTTGACATGGTGTGTGTCGAAGGGACGCGTCAATAGCCCAAGTTGGCCCGCTGATGACGCCAGGAACTTTCGGTCGGTAGCGGGTGGTTGAAACGTAGTTTTTACCCATCAATACTGTCAATTTAATCGTCTTTCCAAGTACGTGTGAATTGATGTATGCAATGCGAACTGGTGTCAATGGGTTTCTCTTCTCTGATCAAAACTAATGATGATTCCCAGGTCCGGCCAACTCCTCATAGTTCTGGCTCATTGTACGCTGTGGAAAGGCGCACGAAAACTCGAGCCTTTCGGTTGTCTCCTTCAAAAATGCTCCAAAGAAGTGAGTTTTTTGGTTGCCACCTCACGCTTTGCTGCGGTACTTTCCCTTCGCTGTGTCTTGCAAGGGGTATTCATTCTCTTCGAGGGTCATGGTAAGAATTCTCAGCTCATGGTCAATACAGTCGGATGTGTGGATTCTATGTGCCTGATTGAACAGTGTTCATACAACGTTGCGCCTGTATTAAAACTAGCAAAATGCACGTACTGTCCAGATCACGAGGATCATTAAGAGGCACTGCGTTCAACTAACCCATCTTCTCTTCGTGCACAGAGTTATCAGCCTCTTTCTCGTAGGTTACAGGAAGGTTGAAATGAACCGTATTCATTCTTCAAACAAACTGAAGTAAACTCCTCTAAAAGACAAAATCCTACTGATTCATCGTGGAATGGTAATAACTCGACTGAAATTAATAAAAACGCTCGAATATTATTCTGGGATTACATTTGATTAGATCACCAAATTTATCAAAAGAGAATATGATACTCCAGCCAACAGTTCAGCTCGCAACCGAAGTCAGTCTAAGCCGAAACGAGAGAAGTGCCATACATACATATCACGCTTGTGCAGACTCATTAGAAGACAGTATCTCACGAATGCCTATGAGACAGGAATTCACAACCTCGTGGCTTAGATTGTCTTCACTGAGAGGACGAAATATCAAGTGAAAATTACAAAATCTCTTCACACTATGATCAGTCTATAAGTGAATCAGAGGAAGAATAATTTCGCTAGACAAGTGAAATTCCATATGGTAACTTTTCATTCGAGGAGCCAGTCAGTAGGTGACTGCGTGATGCGGTTTCTTTCATTGAAGGATGAACGGTGCTGTAGCCCATTTAAGTGAGAGCTGGTCACATTGCTGTTCAGCCACTCGACACCCAGAGGGTTTGTTCAACCAGTGGAAGGAAGGTCGCGGGTCCGAAACTTTTTGAGTTTCATGAGATGCACACTGCCGATGAGTCCAAACAAGGATGAAAAAGTTTCACGGTGCTTTTCAGCCTTTTAGCACAGATTGGCCTTACTGACAGGACGAGATTACAATTGACATTTCCAACGGTCACTGGAATGGCGGGTCAGCTTGAATCTCCTGATGCAAACCTGAGGTGAAAAATTTACGGAAACACAACACCACAGCTTCACACGGCTTAGCTGTAATCATCACATAGGATTTGTTCCTTCAATAACTACTTTTTTGGGCATTGGATTTTTATATGCAGCGGCTGACAGAAACTCACGGAATAATTGGATGGTTGCAATCACGACTTACCCAGAGATGCTTGTGGACAACGACCAAACAAGGCGTAGAGAATCGGGGCCACAAAACTGACATACAGCCCGTAAACCGGAGGAAGTCCAGCCAGCATTGCGTATGCCATACCTGTCACAGAAGAACAGGATGAGTTCTGAGTAAATAGAAAAACGAATGTGCAGTAAGATTAAACTAATTATGCACTTCTATTTTTCTCTGTTTAGCTTGTAATGGGAGTCTGAATTTCAACACAGCGCTTTCAAGCAAACAGTTGTCGGGCGGCTGTAGGGATCTCTGCTATCCTAACAATTTGTTCCACTGATGCAGGGT
>SJOL01003739.1:0-62852 GCA_004794785.1 Opisthorchis felineus | reverse complement strand
ACGACAGGGGGTGCCAAGCTCAAAGGTCACATAGGCACCGACGAATGAGGACACAAGATAACGGAGCAACCAATGGAACCGCTCGGCCGAACAACTAATCGCGATCAAAGGTCAGCCCCAGCTAGCAGCACGTTTATTAACACACACGCAACACTACTCAACGCACAACCACCAACCCACCGCTACGCACCACTACGCTCCCCAATAACGCACTGATGATGTCACCTCGATTGGTGATGAAACGTTTGCAATCAAATTGCTCAGCTCAGCGAACAAGCCAACGACCATCGAATCTGGTCTGTTAGGCCACACTCGCAAAGCGTGATGCAGTCGCTGGACCGTGCTAGGCTGTCAGGCCTAACGGCCTACTCGAACTCAAGAGATCTATTCGTAAACGTGTCAATGAACGCCCCAACACTATAAAACCCATATATCTACATGACCAAATCAGACATGTGGGGCACAGGCGCTCTCATACGGCGTCACTCGCAAAGCACAGGCGAATAAGTTGGATTGAGTTTGCTCTGGTTCCTTACAACTGAAACTATGTCCCAATTTTACCTGTACCCGGTTTTCGCCTTATCGACCACACATCGTTTGTCCCGGGTAGTCCTCAAGTAGATATGATTGCGTTACACCATGCGGGGGGAGTGGTATTATACTGAAACGTAGGATAATCGACGAGTCGCAGCCGGACCTCGCTGTTCAGTAATAGCTTGGCACCCATTATGCTTGGGCCGGCTGATTGGTGTAAATAGGTGCCTGCGATTTCGACTGCTGACCTTACTCCTTCTCGTTTACTATGGACTTAGCGACAGTTGGACGTATAGATCCATGCATTTGTTTCGGTGTTACAACTATACGCAAGGCGTAGATGTTGAGCCAAAGTTCTCCAGTGGAGAAATCTATCTTAAACCGAAGAAAACATGCCTGACAAGTAAGTAGAATTTGTTGGTTTTGAAGTGCTGTGCTTTGGAAGAATCTGTTCCGCTATGCCGGATCTTGAAAGAACATTGTAGTATAAAGATGGAGAACTGCTAGAATACTAACAATAACTAGAGCCTCTCACTTAAGTGTTCCGTCAGAACGCCATCCCATTCCACGTACGGCAGTTTTAGTGGAAATATCCATGAGGCCTCGTTCCTAGAAATATGAATCACTCATTGTGCGGCAAGCCGGACCGAAATTGATCCGGCTACCATGAAGTTTTGGCACCATGTGGACCACAGTCAGAAAGTCTGTAAATCCAAACACAGAGTTGAAGGGTATAGTCCTAGTGTTTCGGCTACCACTGTTAGTCTATTTCGAGAATTTTTACGACCAGGTGAAAACACGCAACAGGGATATCAACACGATTCAGCCATAATTAATGATGATTTTCTTTACCATGGTTCTAATATTGGTGTCCGTTTTGAGTGAGCGAGACTAGTTAGAGTGTCAGTGCGTATGATTGTGTCCACGTGTTAGGCGTTCTGGTTGGCCGGCTGCGGCAAAGTTGGAGCTTCGTAGATCTGTGCCAGGATACAAGCCTTGAGCCCGAATAAAGTGTCTAGCTGATTGTGTTCAGACAAATGTAAACGAAAGGATTATTCTCATCCCTAATGCTGACACAAGTCGGGTACGCGTTTAGTTCTGGGGTTTAGGCACACTCGCGCCCCTCATATGACTTGAAACACGATTGGATACTGTGCCCCTCTGGAGGGTCAGCCCTACAATTTTGCTCAAGCGCACACTGGGCCGTGAAATATTCATGTTCGGGATTCGGTCTTTCTGTGGGTTCTCAAAGTGGGCATCTGGCATAACGTTTTAGTTCAGTTATCCACACCTCTGTCCGACTGTCCAACATGTTCGACCGGACACTGCGCGGAGCTCGCCCTCCCTAACCACCACCTCTTTTACTTTCCAAAGTCTGTTTTATGGACAGGTAGATGATATCGATACAAGATTCCATTATCACAGATAGTTATCGACATACAAACCAAAATCCTTCACCGGTTTGGTCATCCTGAACGCATGGGGATAACGTATATCGCTGAATTATACACTGCCATCGTCAACATAAAAGGAAGCTCTTCTAACCCACCAATTCAACAAACACTCTGCGAACACTAAGCTCGAGATAGATCAGTGGTTAAGGCTTGAACCTACTAATCGCGGTTCGAACCCATTCTCTGTATCACGACTGCTCCTGTCTAGGCTTGAGCAACCTGGCCCTTGTGCTTCCTTTGCGTGGCATAGCAGCTAGACACCGAAAGGATGTTACAGCTAAACGGACATTAGGCTCATGACGGAGGCCAAAGGTGAACATAGAATAATCACATTCTTAGATGACAGATTATCAGAAAATGCAAATTTGTGCCTTTGCACCAAGCATCCACCAAAAATCCACAAACACAGAGAAGTAGCTGTCACATAACCCTTCGCGCTAAAATACATCGCTTGAATGACTCCGGAAGACGGATGGGACTTGTCAGACTGAGCAAAATTTTACAAGAAAAAAACAATCTAGGCTGCTCATCAGGTAACAGACATCAGCCTTAAAGCGACTGAAGCAGATAGTAGAACTTACGGAACCAGGAAATCCTGCTACCAGGAGAGAAATCTTATGAAATAGACACGTACTTTCGAATTCTCAACACTGTCCAAAAACACCTAGTGAAATCAGAAGATACTGACGCTCCACAACACCACACAAACTGCGTACACGGAACCCGCTGCACTCACACACTAACTATATTATACACTATACTACTATATTACAGGATATAGAGTTTAAGCGAAGCGTTTCGAGGTTCGCTTTCATAAACTGAAAGTGCGGTTTGAATCCAGTTAAATGAAAACTTCGCTCCATAAATTCTCCTGGATTGAAATTAGGAAACCTTTTCTGCCGACCGAAAACAACGAGTTCAGAGCACCGAGAAAATGTCAGCTAGCAATAGCGCAGGTACTTCCAAACTCAGCACACCCCAGCTAACGACGTACTGATAATTTCACCTCGAGTGATGGTGAAACGTTTGCAGCCAAATAACCTAGCTCAGCAAACCAATGGCCAACGCTGACCAACATTTTAATTGCCATTTCATTTGCTCCCTTCCGCGGATTTTACTGCCGTAGATACGTGACGTCCCGCAAACGTGGCAACACACCCTCTTTTTCCCATGCACTCAAGAGATTCGCTTCTCCAATCTACTCATCCACACACACACACTCCCGACTTACACAACTAAGTTATTTCATCTGCCACGTGCCTCGGTTATAGCCAGCGCAACATCAACCGTTCACATAACCTCTGCCTCCGACCTAATGACGTACAACATTTAAAACCAGTTTGTACTCGTGTGTGTCACGCACTTACTTGCATCTGTCACTTCCTGACACAAATAGTACAAGCATTAACTGGTATCCGTCGATCAGAAATATAACCTGAATCTACAGTGCGCAAATTGGTTTACACTCAGATAATTTGGAACGAGGCGACTTGGCATAGTTTGGCAACCAAGCGTTTCTGTAGAATATCAGAGGGTGCGCAAACACGATGTTTAGCATCGTACGTTGTTTGTAGCTCAGAACGTCTGCAGAGCCAAGGTGACCCGATGCATGCAGTAACGGAATGCTGCCGGTAAGTCCCGTGGGTCAGGGTTCTTAGACAAAAGAGGCCAAAAAAGAGGGGAACCCACTATTCAAAGGGACAAGTTTGGAACCTCTGGTCACTACAGACCCTCTATTTCGGTCGAGGACGTAGCTGTCGCAACGCGAATGTGGATAATGTTAAGTACCTGAAAGGACCGAATCAGCAGAGCTGCTTCAGTGGTTCTAAATTGTTCTATTAGGCTACTCGTCCACACGTAGTTTCCAAGAGTTCTACATATGCCAGTTAGACAGGATCCGTGGTGGTTCCAGATAGCCGCTGAGTCTAAGATAAACCAGAAGGCAAAGCTCAAATCCAGGACCCAAACTTTCACGGATCGAATCGGTCGAAGGCATTTCGGCTAGTTCTATGCAGTCTATACCTATTTCGACCATCACAATTCCTCAGAGTTAAATGACAATCACATGCGAGAAAGCAATAGAGTTTAATGTTTTCGATAAATCTTATTAGAAATTCAACCCAGTCATCTATACGTATACAATCTATAGTTTGCAACATAATTCACCACATCCAAGCAGACCTAGCATCAGTAGGCTAATGCTAATTAGTCGCGATATCGATCAGCCGCATATGGCCCATCTTGGAAAGCTTGTAGTGAGTTCATTTGAATAAACTCAACCCTGGGATTTACTTGTCCCAATTAAATCGCCCGAACGAGCGGAATAACCAGTCTCACAAATCTCCTAACTGTAGTTTTCTGTGTGGAGTGTTAAAGACCTGTATTCGTTACACCGGAAAACGGTCACAATCATCAGAAGGAAATTAGGGTGACCAAAACAGGACCAGCCTAGACAGTCACTGGGAATGCGCCATCTCCTGAACACGCTTTAGGCATGTGGTTCAATTTATTGTTGGCGCCTGTTGAGTTATACTCTTTCATGGCCAAAGATACCGATGCTGAAATTGGATTAGAATGGTGAGAACTGGGGATATCAGGTGTGGATTGCTTAATTGTAAAGGTAATCTGAATGTCGCAAAGGACCCAAAAAAAATAGCGGAGAGGTGCGGCGCAGGGACCGTTTACAGAAGGATGCACAGGGTAGAAGCACTCTTTTGTGGTGATAGAGATCCATCTAAACCAGAAATGTTGTCTGCAGTCTTCTGAAATCTATCTTTGTACACGCCAAATAAGACTAATCGCATCCATACTGCGATTACATCCTTTTTTCCGGCTTTTAAAACATTTCTTCCAATTTATCCGAGATGTGGTTTTCAAAACACCCTAAAAATAAACTATAAAGGGGTACTTCATAACAAAAGCGACCATTAGTGGCCCTGATATCACTCAGTTCCAGCTGTGTTACATTAGCCGGGCTCGTGTGTGAACAGTCAGCTAACGTCAGCGTAGAAATTCTATTGCATTTGAAGATTGGGTTCGGGAATCTGACCTCAAATTTTTCAGGAAAAAACTTGGCAAACAGCTGATCCAATGAGGAGGAAATGCATGTAATAATGAATTGACACACAAGCCTAAAAGGAGCAGAAGATTTTTTGAGTTTAGGAGAACAGAAACCTAGATGCCAGGCTTCCATCAATATAGATTGGGCTTGTAGACATTCGGGATTATTGATAAGGTGATACCTAAGACAGCGGGGCATTACGAACGAAAATGTGTGAGAAGATGAAGCAAGCGAACACAAGGCGTCATAAGTGTGGGGATATTGGCGGAAAAGTCCATTCTGTAAACCTGTGTGCATTTCAGGATCAAAATGATCTCGTCAATCAAAAAGTCATCAGCCTGAAGGGAGGGCACTTGGATGGGAAGATCGAGTACCTATGGATTGAAGTGACTACGGCTAAAATAACACCTCGAGGTAGGCCATTAAAGAAGTCAACTGAGCACAGTTGTCAAAACAGTCTTGAATTAAATGGACTGGACAAGGCTTGACTCCATCATGTGCAAACCGCTCGAGTACAATCGATGTTTTAGTCCTAACAGAGACACTGATGTGATAAAAGAACAGCGACAGTTCAGGCTTAGCCGCCTTGTCAGGTACCGCAGTTGCCGAGCACACCCAGTGTACACTCGAAAAAGCGGCGTGCATCCACTGGAGATTTTAAGTATTGAAAGGCATCCAGCTTCTGGCGGAAAGAAACGCGGGCATCTACCGAAATTTTGTGACATTAATTTTTAACAAGGTGTTTTGATTTTCGCTTGTGAAGGGCTGATATCGCCAAGAGGTAACTCGGCTCATTAGGGCACTGCAAGCAAAGTTGCATGTTCCTGGTGACGCTTAATATTCACCCTGAGTGAGCCATGAAAAAGATTTGCAGAATCCCCACTCAGAAAATTTTTACAAATACGTAGAAAACGGATTGACAGGCAGAGTGTGATAGGTGCAACCTATTTAACAGTATGCCGTAATTCAAATGGAATGAGCACTTATGTTGACGCCCACTCGGCGGATAGATAAAATCAGCAAGGAAGATTTGCAAGCTGCTCTCTTCTGGCCACTGGTGGCTTGGAAAACCAAGTTCAATAATTAATTTTCATTTTAAGTTAGATAAAGTTTAAGTTTAATCTCCCATTCTGTGCACCGCTTCCCCTTTCCGTACGTTTGTTTTTTATCACGACGTCGATTGTACTGTCCGGGCTAGACATAGCTGAAATTAGAGTTGGTTTGTTACACTTCCAATGGAGTTTGTGGAATTTCATGCGTCTACGTATTGTAATTAAAGCCGAGACCGTATACTGAGTATGCAAAATCGTGCTAGGTACAAGTATGCTGTGGCCATGCTCTCGTAAACCACGGCTACTCATGAATTCGGCGGGTAGGTATGCATGTAGGGCCCAAGTTCATTGTGTTGTTTTCAACGTGACCATACATACCATGCCATCCCGTGGTCATCGTAAGTTTACGTGACTTTTGGATGAACTCTTCCGGCTTCGTCTAAGCTGACATTGTATGCAGTGGTTGCGTTATCGCCTTTGATATACACAACTCGAGACGTTGAACACGAGCGCCCAGTTCAGTTTCAAGAGAAGTGAATTGGTTAGTTCGAAGGCTCCTACTTAGTCCCGTAGTAACGAATCACTGGTTGTCTGCTTTACAGACGACCCGATTACGGGAAACGAAATTCAGGCCAGATTGTAGTCATTACTCCTAACCTTGGCCCACAATCACTGCCACTTCGTAATTGCGGTCATTCACTTCACTGGTGTGGAAACTCTGTTGTTCCTTCAAGTTAGACAGCATTTTTGGAAGACGTCGTTGATATTCCTAACTGCTCTATCTTGAACGAATACAAGTAAGAGCGATCGATGCTCTGGGCATCGGCCCAAGAAGATACAAACGAAAAAGATCAAGATCGAGAACGAGAAATCCTAAACAGTCCGATAGTTCAGTAGAACAGGATCTCATGGCGAGCTAGCCCTACGAATGACCAATAAGTCACAGCACTATTCACGAATAACTCAATTTTCATTCAACCAAAACTATCATCTACCTATATCAAATGAAGGGTCTAGTTTTTAGACTTATGCTCCAAATGGAAATAAATACGTGTGCCGTGTCGCCGTACCTCAATGAAACTAAACAACTTTACCTCCAGAGTGTTAAGATGTTCCATTGGCTGTTGCAGCTTCCACATAGATCGGGCTAATTCAAGAATGTCCATTCCCATATGGGTAAGTGAATGAGTAGCTGGCTCAATTCGCGAGCGAAATTTGCAGACTACTATCCCCAGTAATACGAGGGCAAACAAAGCACCGACAGAACACTAATCATTTTGGAAAGGCAGCGATAAGATGCTGTAACCAGTTGTACAGTAACCACGACATTAGACTCGTTTGAACCAACTCGGTCTTGACATTCTGCGTCGAGGCCAAAGGACGATCGCGCAACTGCTAACTAGAGTGTGTAACTCTTCACACGCGTCCAGGTGATGCAAACAGTATCCCCCAAGCTGCGAAAATGCCGGACCGTCGATTCCGCAGTGACCAAAGCTACAGCACACAGGATACTCGTTTACCAATGACCAGATTCAGCCTAAACACATCAAACTGAAGGAAGTATCTACTTTCGCTCAGTTATTTAATCCACTGCCAAACCAAGATGATTGCCACATCACGCTAAACACTGCCGAAACTATCAATATTCTTGGATGCCTAATTAGGGGGAGGGGGTGGACCTTTCAATTCACTCACAGAACCATTGCTCTCACAGTTGCGTTCACCTCCATATGCATGCCACATTCACCATTGCTTATCACGGTCAACCTAGAGGGTCGCCCACATCCGATGGACGGATCACATATCCATACAGACTGGAGAGTGGCACCGGTGCCCCCCACAATCGCCGCAAGTGTGTGTCTACTACTTAATGGTGGATGTTCAGTTGTGAGTAAGCTCCAGTGTAGCCAGTTAATACAACTGATTAACACTGCCAACAACTTCACCCACTGCTTGAGTAAAATTCAAGAAGCTGTTAGCCTCTGACTGATGCCTCAAATGAGCCTGAGCTCATTTTGTTCAAATATCGATAGAAAACCCAAAACACAATAATCCTGGTATTAAGAGGTAAACCAGAACGAGACAAACCGATATGTACTCAAATAAACTGAGTATCTCAGGATAGTCGTATCTAGCAGACTTTCTCAAGTCCCATCAAAGTTAAGGGTGAGTGGGATGGGCCTATTGCACTGGCTGCTGTAATCACGTCCTATCTTCTTGACACAAAACACTACTCACAAGGTTGCTGAAAAAACTGTTCGGCCTTATTAAGTAGTGTGTTTTGTCAAGAAGATATACTGCCATATCTTAAATAATGTACCCAATGAAAAATGAGCCTGTGGGTGTAGTATATATTACTGAAGGATACCATATCCCATAACATGTTGAAGAATACAAAATTTTCAGTTGAGCCTGTCGTCAACACCAACATAACTTACAAAACTTACAGCATGCCTTCGTCAAGTTCCTTCACTGTTTAAGGTGATGAATGGTCTATGGTTCCGGAATTGATGAAATTATCCCTCAAGGGTAAACTGTCTAGTGCCTTTTGCACTTGCCTGCATATATAAATCAACTGTCAGATGAAAATGACCCACACCCCTAGCACTACCTACGCCATCCACTTAAGCCACCGGTTTTTAGGCATGCAAGCAAATGCGATTTATCAAGAGTTCAAAATAGGAGCATTTTTTAACGTATACCAGGGAAGCGACATGCATTAAAACAATAGAATCTGAACAATATGACTAAGTAGTGTACGATAACTCCTTAGTTGTTGTAGAAATCACACCACTGCTGCTTGAACTGCCCTCCTCCTGTCTTGGTGCGACTATTCTAGTGAATGTACACCAAAGAAGGGAAGCATTGAACTCGAGTTTCGCTGTTATCAGAGCAAAATCACGGCATGACCAAACATTTTCACAGCTGAATCTCTCGTTTATGATGTTTTCAAGCTGGGTTCCAGGTAAGTCTCCCGGAAAACCAAATTTATTTGCAAATGAGTGCATTTCGGCAAGTTCGTGCAATTTGGGTTCAAGTAGAACATAAGGTTGACAGAAAGTAGGGGACTGCGCCTACTTGATGAGCCCCAAGAAGGGCGAAACCGGTCGTGGGCTGTCGAAGAATTTCAGCAACTTTATGAGTAGTGTATTACGTCTATACATGTAACGCGATAGCTCGAATATCGTACCAGCTGAAACCTGAGGGACCTGGTGCAGCCCATTCAGTTACTTGAAAACATCATAAACGAGAGATTTAGATGGGTTCCATGTGAGTCTCCCGCAAAACCAAATTTGTTTCCAAATGAGCGTATTTCGCTAACATTTATAATAGTTGAGTTTTATTCCGAGTCGGTCGTACCAGTGGGTGAATAAAGTTCCAACCCGGATGGCCAGATACCTTCGATCACGTTGAAAACAACGCAGTGAACATGATCTCTATACGCCATATTCATGAGTAGCCGTGGCTTTCGAGAGCATGGCCACAACATGCTTGTATCTAGCACGATTTTACATACTCAATATACGGTCTCGGCTTTAATTACATGTAGACGCATGGAATTCCACAAACGCCATTGGAAGTGTAACGAACCAACTCTAATTTCGGCTACTTCAAGCCAGGACAATAAAATCGACTTTGTGACAATAAGCAAACGTATAGAAAGGCGAAGCGAAACACGGAGTAACTGAGATTAAAGGAACAACGTGCCTCCTTATATGTAGCGTTACTTTTTGAAGGAATTCCAGCAACGAAAACAAACTCCAGAATCCAGCTGATTAGCTGTCAGTGAGGAACCTATACAGTCGGTTATTTCATTATTGTTCTTGAAGTTCAGTGTTGCGTTTTGCCAAACAGTTATCATTTACGGGTTCATACTGCCCAAAACACCTCTTGTTCTAATTCAACCTTAAAGGTGTGCGTCTAGAGTTTCGTTGTTGTCTGCTGGGTTGTACGTAACTACAAAATACGAAATCAAGTACTTATCTATCGGAAATCAATGTCATTGACCTTGGTTTGACACGGTTGTATGACAGTGAAGTACCTATGTTCTCATCTTGCGTTGTTGTCAATGATACTGGTAATTTGCGTCTATCCGGCTATATGTACATGTGTACGTGCGAACTTCCGCATCCTAAATCTCCAGTTCACCCAGGTCTTCGTGACCCAGTTTCAGGGGCTTTCGTGCCTAACAGGTAATCGTTTATGCGTATTATATGTCAGAAATCTTCACCGGTTGAAAGCGCACACATAAATGATGCACATCCCATCACCACGAAGCACAACAGACAAGATTTAGCTCATTATTGCACCTACGACACGATAACTTTCGCAGTCAGTTGAGCGCAATAGTGCAGTGAAGTAGGGTTCTCAAGGCATTGATTTCGGGACCTGGTGCACAAAATACGGAGTATGGTTAACTTCAGGTAAGGTTTTATATGAGAAAACGGCAGTTGTTGCCCATAAATAATTATGTGCTTTCATCATACAAAATGACGTCCACCAAGGGTGTTCAATGCGTCACTTTTCTCAACTCCCCGACTGACGATCTGGTGGGAGAACGCTTATTACGGATGCAATTCCATGGGGTTAGAGCTTCACATTTACGGCATGACAAGTATAACTGAGTGTCCGAGTGATACTGTTCTTCATCATCCCAAGCGTAAACAATGATGAATTACTTGAGGGGAAGGGTGGGTTTTACGGGATACGCTTTAAGGTGAAGTGGTTCACCAAGAGACTGGATCGATAATATAGAAAACAAGCGGTTTGTTCAAACCTTTGACGCGTTCGTCTACTTAAGACAAATTAACGCGTTAAATGAGGACTTGAGTAGTTGTCCAGCTACACGGTGTACATACATATTTGTTTATCCCAAAGTCCCATATAGATATCGCTAGGCCGGAAACGGCTAACCGCGTAATACACCGAAATATTGTAGGAGGACAGAATGCAAACCAACACAAGTTGTGAGAGGACCAAATAGAACAGCGATCAAATCTCCCGGAAGAAAGCCGTTCAATGAAACAATCGGATGAAATAAATGCAGACCACCGAACAGCACAAATCGCAGATGGACCAATGAAAGTGAGATAAAGCTGCCCCTCAACCGTGCACTGACGTTTCCACGGTTGGTGGGGAAACGCTCTCATGCAATGTGTCAAGCTGGGCGAGTAGATCAACGGCCACCCGATCGACAACCAGGTGTTCGCGCGTTATAGACCTTTATTTGCATCTGCCGGTTACCGTCACCTGCCATCCCAACACAAACCCGGGGTCACCAGGTGCATTTATCCTCCGAAAACGACCATTTTGGGGGGCTTTGAAAACTGGCTAAGTAAACTTCGTGATGCTTGCGGTTCGTACCATGGTTACCTGATCAGTTTGCACTTTTTTAACGTGACATTATATGGATTCATGATGCACAATAGACCGAGGTTAAGTGACGCTATAAATAATCCAACTTCGTCCGACAAATTGCTGTTGCAGTTGAAAAAATATCGAAAAATTCCTTGACAGATGAGGTCGGCTAGAGGAAGGTTCGATTGGAATAAAATGCAGCTCATAATGAGATACTTTGAAAGGAAGAAAGCACCTCGGTGACAAACACTAGACGGATAAATGTGGTGAAGACCGTTTGCTTTTTAGTGGAGCGTATCATATTACTGTAGATGGTTCGAGTTGTTTTTTAGTGGCAGTCCTTACTGTACATCTGAGGACAACTAAGACATATTATCTGTTCGACCTACTGAAGAACATTATAAACGAGAAATTCAGCCCGGGATTCAGGTGAGTCTTCCATGAAAACCAAACTGGTATGCAAATGAGTGCATTTGTCGAATACTGGCCACCAGAATTTAGGTGTTTTTATATGTTTAGCCTGAAGCACTTAGGACACAGATGTCTGGAACGCCCTATGGGACGGAGTGCTAAGTCAGGGAATCAATATTTTTCGAGCAGCATACGCTAACTCAGAAAGTATGGCTCGCGTCCATGAGAAATTATCTGAAGTGTTCTCGACAGAGTTTCGGCAGTTCTTCATCCCCACTAGTTTGAAGAGTTCCGAATGTTTACACTGGTAGCGACTAATTCTGACAAATAGCCTCCACCGGGCCAATCGATATGGTACGCAGTAAGGTAGAACAAAGACAAGTCATGCGTAAACGCGCGGAAGGACAGCACAAGGTAAAGCACTTAGTTGCCATTAACACACGGCCGATGATAAGTCGTGTTCTCTAAATTTCGACAGAGCATTACTGTTTGCGAAGCCTCAACCAGAACAGTGATGAGACAACGGCGGAGACCTCGACCTACAGAAGCCCTTACTGGCAACACCTAGGAGGATCAGTGTATGTCATCTACCGGGATATCAAGGTGCCGTGGATACTGGTAACTGGCCAATCAAATTCAGGAGACTCCACTTTCTAGTTACGGTCCCGAATTCCACTTTCTAGTTACGGTTCCCGAATTCCACTTTACTAAATCCTTCTGATAAATGGTTTTCCAAATAAAAAATACCATAGACACAAGCATGAACCCATTTTGCAAATGCTAATGATGATAACGACAATGATGGTGATATCGGCGAGAAGATAAAATCAAAACGATTCCATTCGTTGGACAACTCGATAAAAAAATTACACCTGATGAAAGCCAGTCCGATTAGAGGCTGAAATGTGCGCAGTTGCCAAAACGCGGAAACAGGTCAAAACCAGGCGGGCAATTGAGCGAAGACCGGTCTTGTGCTGAACCCTATTGCGCTGGTTCGAAACACATTTTCAAATACACACCGAAGACAAAGCTGACTACAAGTCAGGAACATGAGTGTGTCCGACGCAAGACTCTACGTTTATCTAGACGCTTTCTGGTCTTCATAACGTGTGAAAGACAATTTAAATTGAGAGCAAGTACGCCTGTACGAATGAGGTCGTAAAATGAGTCGCGGATGGAAGTTAGCGAACAACTAAGAAGTAAACTAACCGGAGCGGGAGTCCCCTTTGTTCAACTGATTTTTCTGTGATTGTGGAAGATTTCAACCCGGACGTTTAGACTAGGCATGGTCGTCGTCTTATGATTTTCACGTCAACAGAATACTGAACCTGTTGCGCGGAATAACCACACAGTACGTAAATGTAGCTCCCGATATACCATCGCTCAAGCCCCACCCACATGAACCTGAGATTTTCGTTTCGCGGACAAACAACCTCTCCTCTATGGAGAGAAAGTCGTTTTGGCGTCCCTTCAAGCGACTTCTCTGCAGAAGGCAACCGTGCCGTGAGTCGTTCTGTCTTGTAGCATCAAAACAGCATGATCCACCACTGAACATCAAGTGAATTTAAAAACGTTCGTGACAAAAAATAAGCCTGTTTGAGGATGACAAAAAAAACCGACATCGAGTATCATTCGACCGACTAGCACTACAGGCCGTGACAAAGTGATGGAAGCCCACAAATGACATCATAACACCACTCCCAGTGGGCGTGACTGAATAGTATTTGATCAGAATACGACAGTTTCCACCGGGAATCAAACGAAGAATCTACATTACGCTGCAAAATAAGCGCGATAAAACTGCGGGATCAGACCGTGGCGTGGGGAGGTGATCGGACTGTCACGCCCTTCCTCCCCAAAGCCCATATTAATCACTTCATTATACTTTCAATGTATGCGAATGATAACCCGACTGATGCTCCTCACACGCAGTTTCGGAACCCTGTGTCTTAACACTCCAAAGGAACTCAATCGAATGAAAAGCAGCACAGGTTGACCAGTCCAAAATATTCACGGAACGGAAGAGAGTTGGAATCTTGAAGACGTGATGCGTGAAATACTACGTCTTCTTGTATCGCACTTTCTGTCTACTCATGGGAACGAGCAGCAATATTAATTAACCCAATTTCTGGATGCGCGTATTAGCCTATTCGCCCAGCCGACCTGCACGGAGCACGAAATCGCATTCCAAAACGGCGTCAACAAAAGCTTTAACTTGGACACTTACAAACTTGTAGGTCAGCACGCCATTCTCAAGCTTCTAGCCTTCGTAGGATATGTTGCCTGCAGAAATCAACCCAGAGTAGAAGAGTACCTTGAACAAGACCGCCATCAATTCACTCATCAGATGCGACAAAAATGAGGTTACCGAGATTACCAAAGGCATCCAGTTACATGTTACGAATACCAGCTTAGTTACCTTAGTTACCACAAACAATTGTCCGATACGCACCATACGCAGCAATAAACCAAAAACTAAAACGAATATTGCGAGGTTGGGACTATTTTTTGGGATTATAAATTGTTGTCAGTTTACTGACACATTATGAACGAGGAATATCTTGGAATATGATATGAACGTCTGTGAAGAAGTCCTAGAAAGAACACTGTTCCCATAAAAACAAGCTGATCTATTGCCAACTATGTGCTTCATTGAGAAATTCTAACGGCGCCATTTTGGGTGGCATATTGGAAGGTTAGCGTTAGTCCAATTCACCTAACGACACAGTCAACAACCGTGGTACAGAAAATGTTTGAACTGTGGGCACAAAACCGATCAACTTGCCTTGAGGGACATTCATGACACCCACCGTCAAGCCAGCAGTAATGTCCGCTAATAAGTCCGTTCGCCAGTTGTAATGCCTCACAGTGTCGATACATGGTAGACAGGCCCTGATAAACTTGGCACTATTTTTCGGACAGTTGCGTGGGTGACAGAGACGTTCATATTGTCCCTTTGCTCGCGCGGAGATTAGATGCTTCAAAGATTCTTCCTTTACGTACCGTGGCAATTCAATATCACTTGTGGTCAGAATGCATCGTTCGAATGCAATACGGCTGTCTGCGTGGGATATTAACGAACTGGGAGAGGGATCCATGGCAAACAGCGAAGGCACTGACGAAACTTGTCGCACGTCAGCAGAAAGCTTATCTGATGCTGTAGCATGCGTACTCCCGCGGTTTGGCATTTGAAATGTGGATGCGCTGACAGTGCCTGATAAGGAGTGAGGGCCTATAATTTTAAACGAATTCGAACAACGGATACATGGTCTCTAAGGCCTAAAAGCCGATGAGCAGAAAAGTACGCACACCCGCTCACAATTTAAACCAATCCAATGTGTGGAAGTTGCGCATGTCTAGTCACAAGCAGCGAGGTGAACTAGGACGGATTGCCGTACACGCGCAGGATGACACGGGAAACCGATAGGATTGGATGTGGCAATTAAAAGCAAGATAATAGAGTAGAGTAAAAATGAATTTGGTGGTACACGGGCGAGACTCGAGCACACAAATAGGTAGAGTAGAATCAATTTACACAAAGTGCAGCGGCAAATGACAAATACAACTGATCAGCAAACGATGAGACGACCTCGACGGCCGTCAAAGGACCGGTGCAAGAAAGTCCAAAGTATAGTAGAGCTTCGTCTTATGATACATAAAAGGTGAAAGCGATCTCCAAAGTGTCTTGAGTGCCTTGTGCCTCTGCACAGGATACTGAAAAAACGGACAAGGCGTTTGCTGCTGTTGCTGCTGCCGTACATGTGAATGAGGCTATCATCGTCAATCACAACTCGGAAAACTAAGGGGCTGGTTTCAGTGCACTTTCCAACAGGGACCAAACCTCACGCTCCGTAAGACGAGCCGTCCGGGATTGTACCGCACGCACGCCCTCCTCGGGCTTCATGATAGGCTGACCGGAGGTTCCAAGAATTTTTAGAACGACATTGTCTTCTTCAGTGAATTCCTCTTCAGGATTCGTCTCCTCAGGTTCGGCCTCCTGGTCGTCAGCTTCCGGCTTCGTGTATCCTGTTACATCCTGTTCTAACTGCAATTTTTCTGAAGCGATACGAAGAATACCTTCTTCCACCGTTCCCTCAGCAACGAGCCGTATTACATGCACCGGCCTGCAGAAAGCAAATGATATGGAAAGTAAAAATTGGAAAAACACAAAGCATTTAACAATTCGCCGCTCCAGTTCACCAAAACGTGGAATTCTGGAAGCACCAAATGATCACTGTGAATAAAATATTAATCCACAAAGTGAAACGAAATCTTTCTCAAAGAAGTTGATGTAAGGATACCCACGCCACCGGTTTAGGGCTTGCAACCGATTAGACAAAACTGCAAGATGCCTCTGGTCTGTGTAACGTATACCATCCACGAGCTCGAACAAAGGGAGGAAGCAGCTGTCCACAGCTTCTTCGATAAGAGGGGAAGGGTGAAAATTCATCCAATAAGTGAAATCACAATCACTACATCAGGCGAAGTATACGCTTCGCAGTTTGAAAGCGAACTCACGAGTGATCAACCGACCGAGGACCAAGAGCGATCAAATCCACTGAAGCAACACATTGCCACTGAGTTGCTTGAACCCCCACATGTGCCGATGCACTTAAAACGGCCGTGAGACCTGTCTAGAGGAAAATAATCAACAAATGACTGAACCGCACTCAGGTCGTCGCAGGTGACTAACTTCAATTACTTTTTTCGCTGTCGCCCCAGTGATCCACACCAACCATACCAGTAAACGACTTGGTCGTATATGTATGGTGCGCGCAATGCATCCGTTGTCACCTACGAAACTTGACGTACCTATGCCCCCCTCAATACAGCAATCCCAAATTCGGAGCGTATCTATCCAAACCCAGATGGCTACCATATACATATGGCATGTCGAGATCAGATGCACAAATTCGCCTAAATGTCCAATATGCTGTGAGTACACAAAACGTCATTAAGGTCGAAAGCAAGATGAAACATTTTAGTGGTTGCGGTATATCCTCACGGGTGATGCACAGGGACGAACTCGTTCAAAACGACGTTTCAATTCTCAAGAGCGCATTATCGATCATGCGTGCAATTCGGTGGTGAGATATGTTTTAGAAGTTGATGGAAAGTTTGCTTAATAAATTAGATGGAAATTGTGCCGTTCCCCACTGCTGGTTCTTCAACAAGAGAAAATATTGGCAGACAGGGAGAAGGGAATAAGAGCATGACAGATACAACGAAGGTAAACACACCGCAAACGGTAACCCAGATATCAGTGGGCAACCGATCAAGATAATGCTTAAAAGGATAAAGAAACCACCAGATACCTATACAGGGCAGTAGAGACGACTACTGAGGGTTTCACGTAATCGGACGAGTGCCTCCAAGTTGAAATATAAGTCTAAATATAAGCTATTTCAAAACTATTGAATCTCATTATAATATCTCAAATCTTACATGGACCTCATACACGGGGCCATTTTTAAATGCAATCTACCAACATCACATCAACTGCAAGTGCGAACTGGAAAGGGCGACATTCGGTGATGAGGAATAGGTGAATCCGGACGGTCCGAATGGCTACAAAAAAACGGTGTTTTGAGTAGCGATTCCGTAGTAGTTGGCAGAGTAAAATTTAGTGTCGCTGATTTGACAGCTTATGATGGAAGGGGGACGACAGATAAAGCAACAAGTGAAGCAACCTCCTTTCAGCTGTTGGTAACCTGACTATTTAGTTCCGCGGTAGAATAACGCATCCAGGTACAATGATAACCTCAAAAAATGCAGTTATTCATACATTTTCTAACTGGACTGGTTGGTTTACGGTACGCACAAACCCCCACCTACAAAACGCCTCGGGAATCGTAAGCGTTATTAGCCATTAAAATTAAGAATATGAACGCATAAATCACACGATATTGGCAGATATTAGTTGCAGAGTTTCGTGAAGGGTAAAGAAAGAAGACACGTCCACAGGAGAAATTGTGACCATTCCAAACCAGGCCGGTCACCATGAAGACAGAGAACTTTGAAAAAGTAACCCCGGAAAGAGGTCCGACGTGTCTTGGAAAACGGGTTGCTCACCAATACGGCAGCGGTTCAAAAAATCTCAGGCTCATAACGTGCCCCGAATAGAATGAAATTATTCGCCTTCGTAAGAGTGTAGCTTAGCAGGATATGGAAACGGTCGTGGTAGGGAGACGTTACATGGTTCATTTCTTCCTGTGCCACAAAAATCCCGCTTCGTTCCATACTCGTGAAAGAGAAAGATTCAGCTGAGTCTATCGTCAAGACCAAATTGGCATGCAAATGTGTGTAGTTGTCCAAATCTGTTCAATTTGGATTCAAGTAGAAAATAAGGTTGACGGAAACTCGGGGACTGCGCCAAGAAGGGCGAAACCGGTCGTGGGCTGTTGAAGAGTTTTCAGCAAACCTGAGTAGTTTCCATTATGAGAATGAGTAGTTTACAAGTGAAACGGGAGACACTGACTTCACAACGATCAACAACGGCTCGAAACACTGAAGTCCGCTGACAAAATCTGCGTTCGACAATCAGGCGATCGAACCGACATAGTAAGTTAATGGAAGGAACAACTGCAATTCACTTGGATGCATAAAATGCGGGGAAAAAATCTATTTGAACGGTACGAAGCGCAGATCTTGTGTTATAGGGATGTGGAGGTTCTCGAAGCAATAAACCCTCAATTCTTGAAGCTATCCGGTCTCCGAAAGTAATATTGGTATATGAAAGATTTGTCACTGAAAATAACGTAAATATGAAGTTGTCTGGTCTAAAGGTAAACCTCTCTAATTGACTCAGTGGAAAGTGAATAGATTCGCTTCGCAAATTTTCGTGCTTATTCACGTTATTTACTAAACCGACTCGAGGTATTTCGACGTACATAGACAGAACTCCTCAAGAAGGGATATGCCATGCTTGGAGGTATTATAATTTTCCCGATAAGTTTCTCTTATTGAGAGGTTTCATTACACAAGGAAACGAAGTCAAAATGAAACAATGTGTTCAATGGGGTGTCCTTCCTTATTAATATCCAATCGGTGAAAAAGTTAAGATTAATGAATCAGAAAAGCGCAGAAAAAAGCAAGGCAATCAAAGAAGCGACAACTTCACACACCAAATGACGAGTCACACTGATCCCCAAATTGCGAATAATTAGGTCAAAAACTGCACACACCTTGTTTTCTGGGCACAAAGGAACATGTCTTCGTCAAACTCACGACAGAGGATGGTTGGATGAGCAAGGAAAACTGACCGCAAGTCGGTAGGAAGACGAAAACTTCAAAGATGGTACCATGTAGACGATAAGATCTATTAAAAGTATCCCGGTTTCACTGCTTATGCACAGATGGACCATGCCAAATGATAAACACATATTATAGATATTTACTAGATGTACGCCACGAGATTCCGGCTTATATGCGCCTGCCTTAACCCGCCGTTTGGAACAAATGGAAATTGGGACCCAAGTGATGACACATGAGCTGTGCTATGACAACAGTCAGAACCACATACTTAGTTGAATAATTGCCGAATACTTCATCAAAATCAAATAATTTTTTCAACAGTGCACGTGTCGCGCGACACGCGAAAAGCGCGAAGATTGATAAAGTGTACGGCTGACCAGACTTAGACAAAAGCTATGAAAGTCGGATGCAGATTCGAACCACGAACTCCTCCGGTCCTCTGAGATAACCCGAGTTTGTCCAGCATGTATAAGGTTAACAGCGAGTGAAGCCGTGAAGATGGCCGCCACCTCTTTGGATACAGATTACAAGAGGAAAATGTTGATTGAGACACTCGAAACACTAGTCTGAAGTGCCCCAGCAACTGTCTTCAGCTGGCGGAGTTTACTCTCACTTCTTGAACACCCAGACCCTAATAAGCTGGATATAGCATTGACTTTTGTGCACAGCTTCCCGCTTTATTTTCCATGTGCTCGGAAAAGTAAACGTTAAAGAAGTGACTTAATGCAATTTTGGAACCAGGGTAACAGATAGCAGCCTAACATTAAACTAAGAATGCTGAATGGTTAGTTGGCGGAGGAATGGTATTTGAGGACGACTCGACACAAACAGCAAGAACCTATAGACATGTGCACAAAATACACTGGCTTTAAAACAGCAGAGTAATAGACTGAATTTGTGCACACTGATTACACAGTTCATTCCCTCTGGAGACCACAAAAACGCACCGACCGAAAGTAGTCTCTTCGGAGAACTGAGCACTCTAGAAAGCCTAACGGCGAACGCGAAACCTGCCCCTTACAAAATGATTTTGTTGCCGATGAGGAGTAGACTATTCTCGCTGGGTTCCTTACAGTGTCTGTTGTACTCTAGTTAGAAAATGCACAACTTCTAAGCAGTATTCCCATGCAGACGGTTGCAATTCAGAACTATTTCCACCAGCGTTATTTTGGTAGTCATCAAATCAGGGATTTCGCCAGTTTTAACCATCGTTTAATTCCTGGTGGAAAATTTCGGTGTACCCAGATTAGTGAAGGTCAACCTCGGAGATTCGAAGTCACACACCCTTGTTGTAAAAATGTGGTCGGATGACACAGGCTCATCGTCTGTTTGCAACACCCTTTCGGTGCCCAGCTGCCATGTCACGCGAAGGAATCACGAGGGCTGAGATACTGCTAGATTGCTCAAGCCTAGACAGGAGCAGTCGAGATGCCGTAGTTGGCTTCCAACCACGAAGCTTCCGGTCAGCGCTTTCGAGCCTTAACCACTGTGCTGTTTCGATCTCTCTGGAAACAACCACAATTCAACCCGTCGTATCATCCGACACGAAGTAAAACTGACTGTCTGCGCAGACCTAGAAGCTGGAAAATGTCCGCAGGTTGTTATATCTGATTCGACCGACAGGTCCGCGAAAGCCTCTTGTCAGAGAAACCACCAAGGACCAGGATGGTTCTGTTGCGCAGCAAAGGAGAATGTTTGGTCAAAATACTACGAACAACAATTCAGCTGGTCACCTTCTACCTCCCATCCAGGATATTGGCCTTGGACAGAGACAAGGACTGTGAGTAGAAGTGTTCAACTGCATACCCCTGCACAAGCCATAATGTGCTCCTGGTTCCAATGACCTTGGACTTGTTGAGTAAACTGGACACAATCAAAGCACCTTTCGGTATGCGTCTTACACCTTCAAAGTACAACGCATCAGAACATGTAGGTTCTGAACATGTGCATCGCAATCCAAGGAGAAGCATTGAAGGTTCTGAGAAATTTTACACACACCGTTAGTTGTAATAACTCAGACGGAAGGGTTTCTGATGAAATCTGCACGAGTCTCAAAGGCCCGAATCACGTTTGCTAGCTTGAGTCACTTGTGGAGTCACTGGGTCTCAAAGATCGCGTGTATCAGGCCACAACAAGGGTTGTATTGTTGTATGGTTGCAAGACAAAGCCTCTATGAACAGTTGAGCTGGAGCGTCTTCAGTTTTTTTTATCACCGACGTCTCAGAAGTCTTGCTGGCGTCGAACGGCGTCAATCATTTCATAAGGAGGTAATTAGAAAACGAATAGTTGGTTGTGCAGTAGGTATTCAGGTGCGTGAAATATACAGCACTACCAACTGCGGTGGCTCGACCATTTAACAGGACTGAATGAACCTTGTGGTCGTACGGTAGTGAAGAATTAGTGTCAACAGTGGAGTTGCTGTCTCTGATGATGACGACGTGGCTCTAACAGAGAGACGGTCTTTCAAGGACCATAAAAATTAATAGGAGTTTGACAGCGCCGAGCAAAGGTGGTCACTCTAGGGGAGACCAAACCAGCACGTATTTAATCTCGAGCCAACATCCGTCTAGCGCATTGCCTACCCACGAATTAGTGGCTGAGGTAACCTACTAGAGTCTTGCAGGCAACTGAAGAGAATGAACTCACCGTGGTAAGAAAGCCCAAGACAAATAGTCAAACGCTGTTCATGATAACTCAGCTAAGGGTTTTCAATAAGCGTAAGTACCAGGTTACATAGAATTTTTGACTGGAAAACTTACCTAGTTTGTCCTAGACGGTGAACACGATCTTCGGCTTGTTTGTCGTTATATGGATTGAAATCTATGTCGTGGATGATGACAACATCGGCGCCAGTGAGGTTCAGTCCTAGTCCCCCAGCACGTGTCGATAGAAGAAAAACTTCTATGGAGGAACTGAGGAATACAGAAAGTGAAGAGGAAACAGGTGAACAAAATAAGTTGTATTGGATTGCAAAGCTATTCACTCATAGAGATTTAGTCCCACCTGAACGATTAATCAGACCGATTACGCAGAGCAGTGATATATAGGGTAAACAACGGAATAGGGAACGAGTTACGGAACAGAAAGGATAACACATCCGCAGCCGTAATTCATCGATCCGGACTGGTTGATGCCCGTCAGTTTAGTTATTCAAGTAAAATAGAATAGAACAGAATCCCCGCTGCACTCATTTGCCAGTTATCGAAGGTGTGCCACGATGTACAAACAACTCATTTGGACCAAGAATGACATGTCCGCCTCGAACTGCTCCGGAGGAACCAGAGCGACAGACCAAGCCGCAACGTGCAGCTGAGGTGCGTACCACCTCACTGATGAGTGCTACTGCGAGCCTTAACGCTAACGTAGATTATACGGGGCAGAAACTTGGGCGCTGCACACTAAGGACGGTAAAAGACTTTCAGTGTTTGACCCTCAATATCTTTGGAGCACTGCCCGAGTCTAGTGGGAACATCAGATCAGGGATGCTGAATTACGTCAAATGGTTTTCGGAATAAATAACTCACCCATAATAAATGATCTCATCACACTCCATAGGCGGTGCTGGCTTGGCCACGTGTTCCGTATTCTAGTCGACCTCGAAGGGCTCTTTTCGCACAATCACGTGAAGGTTAGAAACGAACCAGGGTATGTCAAACAATGACTTGGCAGCGAAGAATAAAAGCAACTACCAGAAAACTCAGTTGCGTTGGTCATTACAATCTCCCTGGATGGGGACCCCGAGACGGGACACATCAATGGTTAGAGACATTGCCAGACATGGCCCAGTCGCGCTCGTGCATCCAAGCTATTGATTTCAATGCATAGCTCCCTTCCCAAACTCCCCACTTAAAAGTCCACTGACAACACTGTGTTGGAGTATCAATTATATCAGCTACCGCCTCCAATGAGTAGCTATCTAACCCACCTCCCCAAGTCATCGGTGAACGAAACTGTGGCAGGTAGAACCACTGTACGGTACGTACATGGTTTTTACGTAGATAGCTTTCATCATGATAGCAGTCTTACCCGAGCAGCAAAGAAACCATTCTCGTCAACCAGTACTCGTTCCTGCAATCCAACTCAGAAAATACCTTGGGAGAAGACAAAATAGCACGAGGTAGTTCAGTAATGAAGGTGGAAAAGCACTAACGGGAAGGTCCGTGGTTCGAACCCAACCTCCGCATCTCGACTACCCCTGTCCGGCAACTCGGCAATTGCTCAGCTCTAGTGCTAGCTTCGGGTTAATTGGCAGCTATGCACAGAAATGGCATTACAGCTGAACATTTATTTTATTTAATATTTTTTATAAAACAAAAAAGGCGAAAATTCGTCACAATAAAAAGACAAAAAGGACCTGGGTTATTCTCACCTATTAAACCGATCAACCAGATGTTGGCGTTCGTTCACGGGCGTACTGCCGTCTAAACGAAGATAGCGGAGGTTTCTATGGCGAAGGAATTCTTCCAGCAGGTCCAGGACAATAACAAACTGACTGAAAATGAGTAGCCTGTGGCCGGCTTCAATCATCTTGGGAATCTGAGCATCCAGCCAAGTCAGCTTACCGGAACCAGACATGATGGTTTCGATCGGCATAGTGTAAGAAGACAAAATCTAGGGAGATCAGGGCAAAAGGGTGAAACGAAAAATTCGAATGACGGGACTAGTCGATAGAAATCGGTGTTTTTGTGAGTACAGTAATCACACGCTATATACAAATTCGCATTTTGCATCCTCACCTATTCGCGGATTTTCTATTTTGAAGACAATCAATTTTTCGATCGCCACATTCACAATTCCCATGGGTATTATGGATCTTCATTAATATTAGAACGAAATATATACCTCATATATATATATATATATATATATATATATATATATATATATAATGAAATCTAATGGTAAACCGTAAACATAAAGGTAAAAAGAGTAAAATATTAACAAGTGCACATCACATTTACAAGAGGCAAAGAACATATTGCGTTCTTTGTGGGCACAGTGCAAGAGTGCTGAAGCGACCGATTCGAAGAGCTGTAAATTTATAAATCAATGAAATCATTTTCACCTCCACTGCACACCTGATTTACCGACGTTGTCTGCACTCATACGCCAAATGTGAGTGCAAATACTTGCTTTAGTGTTCTACATATAGGTACATGACGTTTTGCGAGTTCTACGCGAAATCCACTTGGCTATATGCTTGCAAATGTTTCCAGTACGAGTTCAGCCATCTGTATTGAGTTTAAAGAGTGCGGGAGAATAAGGTGGGGCATTTCAGGGGATGCCTTCCACATGTCTAAGAGTTTGGTGTTTCACGGATGAAGGGGATGGAATGTAAGGTAGCAAAAATGAAGACCTAGTATATTCATATTTTTTTAGAGGATTAACGAACTAGGTCGTTGGGGATGCTTTGTCATGTTGAAAGTCCCCATTTTTCAGACATCAACATGCTATTGATTGCGTATTTCTAGCGAGGTTACTAACGTCAGAAGCCGTTGGCCGTAGGCGGATGAGCCAGTCTAACAGATCCGCATCCAAGTACGCAAAACCGACGTACCGAGCACCTCAAAATTAGGTCATTCGACTGCGGCAGACAATAAACCTACAGTCGCCACACAACCTGAAAATCGTCTGCTAATAACACAGCCACGAAGACGTGCACCATAACTTTGCTGTGTTACCGATACCCACCGCTTCGAACCAAGTACAGCGGAATAGAAAGGTGCAGATGATAATCTGATTAGAGTATAATAATGCTTCAAGTGTAACTCAGGTGTCTAGTGATCACACGGAATGTCTTGCATAACATAGGAAATGGAACACTGAGGAATTCTATACTAAACGCCGTATTAAAAAAGGCATCATGAACGGCATTGCAGTAAACATCTGAGCAGTGCGACGGAGTAAAACGGCATCCCGATGAGAACGCCCTCAATGACGCTCGTGCAACCAAGCTATTGCCTTCAATTCACAGCTCCCTTCCCAATCCTCCAACTTAAAAGTCCACTGACGGCCCTGTATATGTGCACCAATTTACCAGCTCCCGCCTCCAATGCGCAGCTACCTACCACACCTCCCCAAATCATCGGTGGACGAAACTGTGGCAGCTATAAGCACTGTACGACAAGTACGCTGTTCTTACAGCCGATGATGATGATGATGACGCCGTAGACCGTGTAAAAAAAAGACGGCATTCAGCAGCAAGAAGACCACAAAGTGGTGAACCGACCAGACGGTATGAAACTAGAGGTCAGTTAACAAGAACTTTTCAGTGGAAACCCGAGTATGTACTCCTACTGCGCCATTGTTTACAATACCTGGTGAAGGTCCCTCCACAGCTTTTTCGACCCACGTATCCGTTCGTCCATATCTAACTCACTTGTTCATCACACCACATCGATCCTAAAGTGGTCCATTATTTGTAAACGGAGAACCCTCTGTCTTCGTTTCTCCCATACTTCCCTTGATCAACGTCCTATTTTCATTGAAGTTTGATAAAGTCTACACTCACATGGTTCTCTGCAGGGCAACGAGTAAACTTCAGTGGTCTGAATTTTCAAGGTCTGTGTGATGCCTTATTTGGATTAAGAACTTGGTGCGAGATTAAACGGACAAGATTTCATGCTTACTTGACCGGTATAAAGTAGTAAGCGAGGATGGAGCGGGGAGGACTTACATCATAAAACTGACAAATCTTATGTACTTGATGATCACTCAACACAGACAAATCCTCATAAATAAGTTGCGGATCGGAATTTGCGTGACTGGAGTCCAAGTGGAGAGTTTCAGCTATATCTCGTAAAGATGCCTGTGAAAAAGCGATGCCAGACAGAAGAGCCTGATGGTTGGCTGCCTTGCGCAGCTGCACAATCATGTTAGAAGGTGAGTCGACGCTCAGATTAGTGTCCGGCGTAGCAGAGTCCGTGCCGTTCACCACTACAATGAACAAGTCAAAAAGCAAAAGAATGTAGGGAACGAACAGATGCGAAAAGGAGTAATAAAACGAACAAACAGATGAACAATGTAGAACAGTGCGAATTATTTTAACACGTTGCAAAAAAACACATAGCTAACATTCCAAACATGAATGAATTGTGAATAAAATGCATAACATTAAAATTGAGTCATTTAAGGACCCCCTCGAAGGAAACACGAGGGCTGTGATACTGCCAGGCTGTCCAAGCCTAGACAGTAGCAATCGAGATGCCGAGGTTGGGTCCGAACCGCGGACCCTCCAGTTAGTAAATTCGCGCCTAAGCCACTGAGCTAACGCGAGCTCACTGGCAATGTGGACTATGGTGACGATGGAGGAAACAACTGATTCGTAGAAGCATAGGCGGAAGCTCCTATTTGCTAGACACACGAACCTATTGGTATACCTCAGGTATTAGCGTTTGCCATAGCCTACTCTTTAAACGCTGTTATCTCTATGTGGTTACTCCCAAAAAAATTAAGAAACATGGAATCCTAGCAGGTCACTTAACGGATAACAGATCGATTCCTACGGGACCGTGAAATTTCGGGCCTCACCCAGTAGAGAGTTGTAACAAGATTTTATGGAGCGTCCTTTTATAAAACCAACCTGAATATTGAGGTACCTCACATGTCAGCCAAATGACGGACATGCTGATCGTTATCAGGGCTTAAGTTCATCGGACCTGTTACGCAGAACATCGATGTGAAGTTGTATACGAGCAGACGAACACAAAAGAGGTGGGACCTATCAGTACCGAAGCGGTTGTTGGACATACCGGCACTTTCCACACGAGGTCTTTTAGACGGCACGCCTTCAGCGTCTGGCGCTTGATTTTCATTACCGGGCTCCTCAAGTTTAACACAGTGGGTCGAATCGGTATTTTCCACGGGGGCATGTGCGTCTGTCGCTTGACGGAAACGATCTACAAGTTTCCAGTAGTGTTTCGACTGAGAGTCAGTCATTTTCACTTTGACAACTTCACTTGTTTTTGTGGGTAACTGATCCAAAACCTATGGAGAAAAAATGACAGCACAGAAACATGAAATCCCAAATTTATATAACACTATCATTAATATTGTCGTACGAGGGCGACAAAGGAATGATGCACCGGAAAGATAAAGCGTCAACAGGTCAGGGATTCACGCTGGAGCGACCTTACTGAGAGTTCCGTCAGAAAAACATGGGCAGATATCCAAAATAAATATACAGGGGGTAGTGCTGAGCACAACGATGACCGTTTAAGCACCCTCAGACACCGTGCATAATATTGGCGACAGTGAACCTAGGTAATCCAGAGTGAACAGCTTCATGAAGAACATGGAAGCGGTAAAGCTTGATGAAATTCAGTGAAATATCCCTGGGCACTAGGAACACACCCTACATGACACTTCTGGGGGCGATCGGGTTAGGACCGTGCTGCCGGGCCGAACAGATCTAACTCTTCAGTTGTGCCAGTCTGTTCCAGTTTGGTACCCTCATTCAATACATACGGTGCGTCCGAATAGCAGTCAACTGCAACAAAAGGCACACGCAACAGACTAAACATGGGAAAAATTAACAACGGTGCGTTATCGTGTCGAAGAAATCATCGGCACCCAGAAATCCATTAACGGTCACAGGGAAATGGTATGAATAACTCATCCAGAATACACAACAGATTGATTAGAAAGATAGTCGGTGGCGAAAGAGGTGAACTTAGATAGTTGCAAGAAAACTCCATAATCACGGGAAACTGTGCACAGGTCAAAGATCTGTTGTTAAAAAATAATGTGAAGGGGAACAGATCTAGTAAGAAATCAATAAATACATACTGGTGCCTATTGTATTAATCACAACCCGGAGTTGGGCAATAGAATGAACGTCAGCAATAATTCTTGACAGTTGTCTAGGATATGAAGCTTTGTGAGTTGTCCAGATTCCTGCAAGCCTTGAAGCCAACTTCCCAGCAGGAAGTCGCTGTAATTACGAAACTGCAAACAGACCTTCGGAGACAAGCACTCAGTTGCGGGCCCCCCGTAAACGCTACTCCGAATTTGTTATGCGGAACCCTAACAGTTTTGATCAGATGTAATGCAAACCATACCACCGTAGTTACCCAAGTTCATACAATGTTATCTACGACATCGAAGTTCAAAAAGTGAAAACGTACCTGGGACTTGAGACGCCGGAGGAAAAATGGCTGCAGCAAATTCTTTGCTTGCTCCAAACGTTCCACCTCAAAGTTGCTTCTTTCGCAGACGTCTAGATCACAGAGCTGATTCTCGTCGCGCTCGCTGACGGATTTCTGAAGGGAGGATAACGAAAAGACAGATTAGACATTTGTGGGCATCCCGCCCTGTAATGGTGAATTCGCTTGAGAAGTCTATAAATGAATCCAATCGGAAATAAGAAATTGGAAGAAACACCAGCAGACAAGGCAATTGACAGCCCAATGCGCATATCAGTATGGTGAAAGAAAAAGAAACCCTTTCGGTGCATGGCTGCCACGCCACCCCAATGAAGCACGAGGGCTCAGGTCCTGCCAGGTTGCCAGAGTCTAGACAGGAGCAGTCGAGATGCAGAGGTTGGGTTCGAACCAAGGACCTTCCGGTTAGTAAGCTCACGCCATAACCATTGGAGCTATCACCAGATCCAATGTGGTGAACCCAGGCTACAAAGCCTTGTGCCATCGCCAAAAAACCTAGACTATCAAAACACCATCAAATCGAACTTTGATTACTATCAGTTTACGAATCTTGACGATACAAGCAAAGTATCGAATTTCTTGACGGAACCCACTATACAATCGATGCTAGTTACGACTTTCGCTAATCACCTTTAGGAAGGGACGTTCCGGTCAGGGTTGTCCTGCTTGCCAGCATTATTCCGCCAAAACACTTGCTTAGTTTTTCGCTGCAGCTGCAGAACTGGCCTAATTTTCTCTCATAAGACTCTCCTCTCAGGTAAGCCGTCACAGACTGATGTAAACTGTCCAACTCAGACCTTCCATAAAAAGCCGAAACGGTCAGAGAGCCTGCCGAGTAGATCTAAAAATCCATATTGTTGTTTCTTGTGGCCACCATTATCGGAGTGGGACTACGATGTCCAAAATTTTGGAGGAAAATTTCGAATCGTTTCAGGAATGGCCTTAACAAAGATGTGTGGAATTCTTGGACCAACAAACCTGTTGGTTGAAGCTTTACCGTCAGAGAAACACCCGTTCATAACAGAACAATTTCTAGCAGAACAGTTCGCAATAAGGCAAACAGGCAGGGGCCACTATATCTGGAATCTGACAGCTTGCAAATGACCAAATTCTTCACAGTAGTGACGTAGGTAGTTGGTTCAGAATGAGCGAAATAGTTCAGTCATCGAATTATGCATTCTAGATAACCGGATTTTACCGCATCACAGTGACCAAATCTAGTGCACCAGTAGAAGTCCGAATGGTTCAGTGTAAACATGAGTGAAGAACACCTTAGGGTGGGTTCTATAGATATATTAGACACGTGAAGTTATGTACTGAATCAAAACACTGAATAGAACTGACGATAGTTGAACACTGACAGAGGAGCCTGAGAGTGCAGAACATCGCTTGCCACTGTTGAGCAAAACCCTCAACTCCAAACTGAGCTTTTCACCCGACTCAACTGAACTATATTTTCCTCAAATTACCAGGTGAGTAGAAATCGTTCAGCTGCGACACCCTTTCAGTGCACAGCTGTCGCGTGACTCGGAAGAAACACGAGGGCTAAGCCTAGAGAGGAACAACCGGAAAATTAGAAACACGTTCAAGCCAAGGACCTTTCGGTCAGTAATTTTGCGTCCCAGCCACTGAACTATCTCGAGCCCAGAATGTGAATATCGAGAAAGCAAGGTGCGTTGTAAGCAAACAGGACAGAAGTGGATGTCGAAATAACAAAACTACTGTTTCATGTGCAGGTAACAGCCGGGAAGGATGCAGCATCCGCAGTCCACCGCGTAACTCACTCGCATTAAACACAACGGCTACCGACTGACCCGTCTAATCTTACCGACTGAATTTCGACAGCATGCATTTATACTATAACTTGAAAAGCGGTCACTATTAGGTAAGGGAATCCGAAGAATCACACAAAACAACAGTAAACCGAATAATTGGACATATACACGATTTGTTTGTAGGCGTAAAGTGATATACGTACAGAGTAGACCTGGAACATTCGCTTGAGAAGATCAGTAGACCGCGCGAACAAATCAGGCATTAAGAATGATAAGAGTGATACCAATTCCAAAAGGTTGTTTTGCAGCGGAGTTCCAGTCAGGAGGAGCCGACGCTGTACGCGAAAATTACTCAAATGACGATACCGTTGCGAGGACATGTTCTTCAGCATGTGAGCCTCATCAAAAATGCCATAATGAAAATTGACACGCTTCATTAGTGCTCTGTCCTCGATTGTGCTAGTTCCGATGGCGTAGCTAAAATTGCGAGAAAAAAAAGGAAAAAACAGAGGACTGAGTTAAAACTTGGTCGATCAGGGTAAGACACCTAATCAAAGGCTAAAATGGGATTGCCCAATCTCTCCGAAAAATTCCGAGAGCGCTCAAAACAAAGTAGAGGAAATTTAATCATGTGGCATATTTGTTAGTGGCAGCTCAGCGAACACACTAACTGAACTGATAAAAAAAATCACTTGGTACACTGGTAATGACTGCAAAAATGAACATCCTGAAAAAAAAACTGTCGGAAAGTGAGCCCTTGCTCCATTTTCCAGAGAGAGCTCAGCATTGGGCGTCATAATCGACAGCAACGCAGTAAGACAGATGCTGCTGTTCCACAGCAATAGGGCAACGAAAAAAAAGTGGAAAGTGGAGAAGGAAAGCTGAAACATATCGCAAAACAGGGAAAACGGTCAACAGCAAGGTGGCACATCTTCAAAGGGATTAAGACAAACAACTCTGGTCGTTGGTTTGTTCGCTGAGCTGAGCGATTTGATTGCAATGTGACGTAGTGAACTGAAACGAACTAAACGGTACTCAGAGGGAGCACAGGATGGAAAGGCCTGTGAAGGCCGTCACCCTAACCGACGATGATGAATGCATTAATTTCATGTCATAGTATCATCGGGGTTCATGCAACTATCTATATATTCCAGCGTTGGATTAGACTCTAGCTCACAGTGAGTGATAGTTTCCATATATGCTAATGTCTCACTATCAGGTCTAACGTTTTTCTGATAAGTTGCTCAACCATACTCTGCATCATCGAGTAAAGAAGTTACAGACAACAGCGCATTCTCAACTCAAATGAGCTATTGGATCGCAGGAGCACAGCACATAGTGAAGGTAAATGGGTCACGAGGAAGGAGAGCGATGACTTTTTTAAGTTTCGAGTGTAGTGTCACCGGATGAATAGGGCTGATAGTTTTCTCTGAAATGTGGTCAACATATCAGAAAGACAATCTACCAACAAGATGTCGATAGCAGGTATTCGGTCCTATTGCGGTAGATAAATGCGAATTAAGGGGAAAACGGGGAAGCTTCCACAGTGTCTCAGTTGACAAAACACTCATCCCGTGAGCGAGCCATCGTGTACTTCGGCCTTTAGTGGAGAAAACGGAGACTAGCTCCATCGATGCACGAATCTGTGTACCAGATTTTAGCAGAAGTTTGACACCAGTAGACCACTAAGAATCTACCTCAATGTAGGTCGAATAAGACAAACCCATAAAAGAGCCCAACAGTACTATGATCCGTAGAAATAACATTTTTGAGATGAAACAGTATACAACTCAAGCACAACCATTGAATGGTCAACAAGGTAAATTCAGAAAGTTAAACTCTCTGTCAAAAATATGAAAACATTGAAAAAAATGCTACCATACATTGAGTCTCAGATGGATTGTTCTACGATTAACGAACCTAGTCAGTAGAATATTAAAATCCGGATGAGTGCCAGCCTCATAAATCTTCAACCGCATGGCTTTTCGTTGCTCAGCGGAGCCTTGATACACCAGCACTTTGAGGTGGGAACACCAATCGGACAATTCACGCAGCCAGTTTTCCTGAGTTGAGCTTGGACAGATGATTAGGTGGGGCCCGCGGTCTCCATTCTCCCACAGACTAGCCAGAAAAGCAATTGCTTGAATGGTTTTTCCCAAACCCATTTCATCGGCGAGGATCCCATTCACTTGTTCATGATGTAACAGCCGTAACCAATTAAGCCCGACAAGCTGATAAGGTTTGAGTTCAAGCCTGAAACATGTGGGAATACGATGTAGCCATGAGCGAAGAGAAGGTAAATGGGCTCTCTGAAACTCTTAATTTATACGGAGGTAATACAATGGATAGAATACTTCAGAATGCCAAGCTCGAAACACAGAGATAATTAGTTCGAAGTTTACGGTAATCATTGAAAAGCAAGCGGATACTAATTTCTTGTTAGACGGTTTAAAAGTAGAACAGCATGAGAACATGAACGCTTCCAAAGACACATTTCGCCCCTGTAGTACCGTAACCCCGACGTTCACATCCAATCTCAAGATTCTGAAAGATGCGCCGGTAACATTCTAGTGACTGAGTAGTCTATGAGGTAAGAGAGTACCTGTACTACCAAGACACCCATAAACTTGGACCTTCAATAGCAGCAGCTCCGAGGTGAGAATCAGCCCAATAGTCAGATGCATGACGAAGAGGATTAAATCACAATTCATGTATCGACTTTGTGTAATCAATCCGGGAGATGTCCTGCCAGTGACCGAAGCATCGAACAAACATACTGGATTCAGTTGCCACACTGCACAAGGTTATCGGCCAATCCGATCCAATGAAAAGTCAGATCCAGACGATGGCAACATCATCAACCAGATCAAAACTACTGGCTTCTGGGTGGTTTGCAGCATAGAAACAAAGAATATTTGAATAACACCATACGCAAATCAATCGACTTCACTCTTAAATTGCTGAGTACCTGAAGAACACAAGATCAATCGTCGAAGAATAATGGACGTAACTGTAGCGACCAACGGACCTGACAAACCGATGGCCAGTAAAAGCAGGATAAGCACTGTTACACAGTAAATTGAATTCCAATATTGCCTATTGACAAACTAGAGGCAGAGCAATAGAGACTGAAGCAACCGAGGAGTTGGCAATGTATGACTTGCAATAAGGTATTAAAACGCTAACCGGTAAATTGAATCGGGTCGACAACAGCAGCGTCTCTGAATGCCGACCCCGGGACTGCACTCGTCAATGGTTAACGACACTGGCAGACACGGCTAATTCACGCAGTCAGTGGCGCTCGTGCATCAAAGCTTTCGCAGTCAGCATGTAGCTGTCCAGTTTTCCGTTACCTCAGAGCAATGTTTAATGCAAACTAACTGATGTCATCATTTGCAATCTTTATTTGTATCTCTCACAGTCTGATTTTCCGGCGACTGAAACTGTAGCGGCTGAAACCGACTTACCCTTGGTAAATGGTTTATAGCTGGTAAACTGACCGAACCGAACTGACTAACTGACGAAACTACATCCGGTCAGAAAAGGTAGAGCTCAAATGGGGCAGTCCTATCGTGACTGTAAAAAAACATCAGAAGTAATAAAGTGGGAAAGAGAGAGTAAAACATCGAACTTACAAAGGATTGAGTATGGCGGGCTGCTGAGTTAACAAATGTTCAGCACTGGCGCCGGGGTCGGAAGATGGTTTGGGCGACTTAAGCTGATCTTCTGATAAACTGACGACATTAGCCAACAAGTTGGAGACGTGATCAGCAACGCGTTCGGTGATTCGCTCACATCGCTGAAGCAGGCGAATGACTGTAGCACGCATCTGCAGAACCTCCTTGCATGCATCTATTAAATTGGGTGACAGAAATCTGGTTCCTTGCAACCGGTTGAGAAGATTGGTCATGTTTCGGAACGGTCGCAGAGATACCAGGATTTGAGCGGTCTTACGAGAGCATCCAGGCATCAGAGCAAGTTCTTCTGGTCTGGCATCATTGAAGAACTCTAGGACGTTTACCCTTTCTTCCTTGTTAAGATTCAGATCCTGAAAAACAAGTGGTGACAAACCAGTGAATATACAATACCGTATCGACGAGCGCCAGTAGATGTTCGTCCACTAAGGAGCGAATTCCGCCGACGCGATTGCTCTCGCATGAACAACTGGCCAGTATGTCAGTCGATCGACTGTCAAACGGCGTGATGAAGGCACGATATCTCTGATGGCCCTCAAGAATCGCTAAATATTCTGCTACTAACACCTCGTCAGTAGGCGATGTTTGAAACTAACAGCAGCTGGATGCATGATATGAATCTACCTCGTGTTCCAGTGGTCTCCAGTTTGGACCAGCAAACCCGTCACTAAACAGCTGAGATGAACATAGGAACCGGGCATTGCAGTGGAACGAGGCTGACGAAATATTCTAGTATGATGAGGTGTGACTTACATCATTCATAGGTTCTTCTGTCGATTGCTGCTGTTCGACCTTCTGCGGAACGGATTTAACGTCGTTCTTGGGAGTTGCCCGTTTCTTTGACGCTAGAAAACATTATGGGATAGAGTACAAGACACACTGATCAAACTGAATATATAATGGTCAGAGCAAGAGTAAAAGCACTAGTGTCCTGAAGAAATGAATTTTAGACAACAACAATCTCACCATTGTTTCCCACCACGGATCGAACAAGGGAGAACCTGTAAGGCTAGCGCACTTTTCCGAAAAATTCCAAATCAGGAACCTTCCTAGCTTTGCGCCTTACTTCAACAAATTGTAAGGATTCAACAGTATTCTCTCTTTGATGCCAGTATGACAGCCAAGCAAAACGATCTACTGGTTGTGAGGATCACCATGATGATTTTCGCTTGCTAGATGTATAATGTTCTTATTAGTAGTCAAATGTTCCGTTGCTGCCGAAAGGGGTTTGTTTGCAGGGAGAAATCTTAAAGTTCTCCTTCTTAGGAAATGGGACCCGTTTTTTCACGGAAAGAAACGCAACAGTTTGGGTGGAAAATCTGTAGTGCCAGCGGGGTGTGTTTCATTCACTGTAGTCTACTTCATAAAACTCACTTGGGGTACTAACAACTCCGACAGATGCCATATATTTCACAGCTGCATCACCATCCTTACTGTCTGGAGTGGTGGTCCCAGTGGTGCCATTGGCATCTTTTTGTGTGGAACCACGTGACCGTCGGGTGGTCGCTGCAGCTTTAGCTGTCCGGAGCTCACGATCTACATAGCCCCGCTTTTTGCTTTCCGCTTCATTGATACGATTGCTTCGGAAGAAACGATTAGTTGAGGTCTTGGGTTCCATAGTACCGCTTAAGTCTGACAATTGTGAAGGAGGAATAGCCTAGGATGGGAAAAACATTGAGAATCAAAAATCAGTGAAAGTACAGCAAGGAGGTGAGAGAAGAGCGTGCGACGCTGGAGAGGAATAAACACAGAATCAACGTGAAGTTTAACGGACAACAAAACGAAGATAAAAAAGACCTAAATATTTTTCGCAGGTCTACCGACTTTGGCAGGTTTCTCTTGCAAGCAGTGAAACAACCAGCCCATTCAGCAACGTGGAATGAACTATGAACACCAAATAACACACGCTCACGTTTTATGGTTAACATGGGGACTAAAAAGGAAGATGCTAAATACACATCAGCTGCTCTCTCTTTTTGAAAATATGAAGGTCAGAGAGGCATCAATTAGCGCAGTGTTCGAAGTTTGGAAGATTTAAGAACACAAGGGGGAAAATCCAAACAACGAGATAAATTCTTCACAACTGCAGGTCAAACGACATCAATTCCTGACTATGAATTTGAAAGACATATCTCAGTAAACGAAGAAACGGTTATGGATGGACGTACTTTCGAAGCTGAATTCAGAGCAGACGACGGCTGGGAATGGGAATTGACAGTTTGTAACGGAGTGGGAATCAGCGGTTCCGGCTAGCAAAGAAAAGATAAGGTTTCATTATTCAGGGCAGTAAAGTAAAAAAATTGGGAACACAAACAGAGGTCATAATCTAAATAGACAATACACGAAACGACTCGTCCTGGATTACTTTTAGATACCTGCGTTTGTTTGGTCGAAGCTCAGCAGACTCAAAGCCAACCACCTTCCTTCTGTATTACTGGACACCTATAAAAGTATGAAATATGCCGGGCGAATAAAGGTTTGAAGTTATAAATCAGTCAATCAATCAATCAATTTATCAGCTATAAACCATGTACCATAGGCACATTGGTTCCAGCTGCTACAGTTACGATCACCAGAAAGTGGGAGAGTACGGGAGATACGGCAGAGCCTTGGAGGCGATAGCATGTTCAGTTAGTTCAGGAATTGGGTAGCTATGCGTTGAAGACGATAGCTTTGATGCACGAGCGCCACTGACTGCGCGATTGGGCCATTTCTGCTAGTGTCATTTACCGTTGGTGAGATGAGTCCCTGGGTCTCCATCCAGGGAGGCGGCAGTTGCCGACCCGACTAAGTTTACTGGTTAGTGTTTTCATGCTTCGTTGCCAGGTCACACACTGTCCACCTCTCGGTCGCTTCCACTCAGCACAGGATGGGCAAAAAGAACTCTGTGAGACAGACGATCTTCTGGCATGCGAAGTGCATGTCTAACCAGCGTAACCTATGAAGCGTGAGTAATTCATCTATCGCGAGAGAGCTACTTCTTTCTAGAACCATCTGGCGTATCTCAGCACTATTAATCCGAAATTCTCACAAGACCCGACCAATGCATCGGAGATAACGATGGTAAAACACACATCTTTCGTACGTTCTCTGCGCGTAGAGGCCAAGTCTCTGATCCATAAAGTAGTATGGATCGCAACACCGCGGTGTAAACTCCACCCTTGACAGACAAACTTAAGTCACGTCGGCACCATAGGTGTCGCAGGTTGGCAAAAGATGCCCTGGGCTCCCCGATTCGAGAAGTAATCTTATCTCCAGCCAGTCCGCCGGAACTTACATAACTGCCCAGGTAAACAAATGTATCTACCACATCTATTGGCTCGCCTGCAAGCATGAGGTTTGGGTTTGATCCAATCCAGTCTTGATGCAGCACTTTACACTTTGCAGGTGTGAAGCGCATGCCAAATGGTGCGGCAGAGTTTTTTTATGTTATTTAAAATCGTCTGCTTTTTTGAAAAGTGCGGGGTGCAGACCATCCGGGCCAGGTGCCTTAGCGCGCTTCAGGATTGGTATCTCAATCTGGATTTCGGTTGCTAATGGCGGGTTGGTTTCGATGTTCCATTGAGGTCCATTGGGTTCTTCCAGCGGTTGTGTTGAAGGAGACCAGGTGAACTGTTCTCTGAAGTGTTCATCCCACCGCTGAAGACGACGATTGAGGGAGCGAACTGCCGGTCCGTCTTATTCTTTCTTCACTGACATCTGCCTTCTTTGGACCGGTTGGTCGAATCAGTTTAAATAGGGCGCGGCTGTTGCCAGCAGCGAAAGCCTTCTCCATCTCCTGGACCTTCGAAATTCACCAGCGTTCTCCGTCATTCTTCAAGCTCCCGATTATCCGGTGTTTGAGGGATCTGCGTGCGCCATCATAGTCGCTAGTTGCCGGTATGGCCCTTCTGGAAGCGGTAAGATCTGCTGATCTCCAAGATATCCAGTGTTCATTGAGTCGAGTCAGATGGGCTGGGCAAACAGTTATGAAATCTGAGAACATTGCTTCTTTAACTCGCCTACATTCATTCTCCAAGCAATCTTCGTCGTCCATATGACTGTGCGTTTCCTGTAGCATTCCAGCCAGACCAGCTCGATACTCTTCAGCTACTGAAACTCGTCGAAGTTGATGAACGGAACTGTTCTCTTTTGACACGCGTAGTGCTAGCGGAAAGCGAAGTGCTAGACGGGCCCGCACGATGACGTAATCAGAGTCAAGTTGCGTACACCAGAATGAACGACAATCCTTAACTGAGGCTCTCCATCGGTAACTGATAGCCATATGGTCCCACTGAGTCCACGACTGTCTTGTGGTAGGTGGCCTCCAGGTAACTCGGTGTGAGCGTTTGTGCTGGAAGTTCGTACTGGCCAGGAACAGACGATGATCTGCACACAACTGAAGAAGCAGCTCCCCATTATCCGTACGCTCAGCATCGACTCCAAAGCTACCACCTAACTGTGCTTCTTCCGGACTTAGTCGTCCAACTTCGGCATTCATCTCACCCGCCAGGATTACTATATCCGTCCTTCTTGCTGACCGAAGCAGTCGTGACAGATCTTGATAAAACTCATCCTTCTTAATCTCAGGACTGCAGGCTGTTGGAGCGTATGCTGATACGACAAATAAACACCGTTTATCGCATCGACCTGCACTGATCTTAATTAGGCCAGACAACCACACAGCACAAAGAAGGCTTACTGGGATCCAGTCCAGTAAGGCAAGGCGCTTCAGCCTTGGGGCTAAGTGCAACTCCCACACCTTATATACTACGAGCCACTGAGTCAGGATTACCCGAAGAGTGAAATGTGGAACATCTGAGATCGACCTAAGCGGCTTCAAGTGCACGATCGAAGTGGGGTCTTGTATGCGCGTTTCGCAGACAGCATACATCGACAGAGAGGGAAAGCAAGGTTTCAGCAAGGGTCACCTGTTGCCCAATTTGACATAGAGTACGGAAATTAGAGGCTGCAAAGTGGATCAGATCTCTTGAGGTTAGTAAGTTATTATTTTCGTTTTTCTGGGCGAAGGTTTAGACACGAAAATGACTAGGGGATTGGTTAGATGGGTTGATCGCACTGCATTGTTAGATGGGTGGGGAAGGAGAGTGGGAGAAGGCCGGTGAGCGAAGAGCTACAAAGGCAAATGATACTTCCGGGTTGCCCAGGCCGAAGAAGGGGATTTGTTTGAGGTACCCCACCTTGAGCCTTTGGCTCAAAAGTCTGACCCACCGGGCAGTGGGAGGATGTAGGGTTTTGTTCGGGGACCCTGCCACTAGCGGCTACCTCAAAAGTCTGAACCGCGAGACAGCAGTTGTTAGGGTTTTCTTGGGGGACCCTTGCCGGAGCCAATGATTCAATAGTCTGACACTTGGCTGAAAGGGGCCGGCCTAGCCCGACAGCGCAGCGAGTAAGGCGTTACTGTCTTACTCCCAGTGCAGCCGCGCACAGCAGATGCCTTTTGAGCAGCACCAGACTCTCTGGTTTTAAAAGTATTGAGAATTTATTGAATAATGCGCCGGCGGTCAGGGTCAACCGTTGGGCGATCGGAGTGTGCGGTTTTTAGGGCCGACCTTTTCTGACCCGTCCTTCCTCGGGGGAAGGCAGCTTCGCTGCCTCCATAAATATGGACATGCTGGTCGCCTGGGGGAAACGCCTTACTGCCTTCACACTCATATTGCAGAGGACAGTACGACTTTACCTCCAGACCGCCTCGTAATACGATTACTCGCAGTAGGGGGACTCGCTGTTTTTCGTCGGACTGCTCCCCATTGACATGATTGAGTCTTAGGGAACTGAGTTCCAGCCAGTATAGCCCGCAGGATCATTGCAGCACAGAAACCCGACCACCACGACAAGGTGATAGCGTCAGGTCAGATGAAGTTATGAATAACGCTCTAGTTATCCGTATCCAAGCCCAGTATTGTCTCGGTCCAGGCGCTTGTTAAGGATGGCACGGCAAGCAGGCGATGCACAATACAGTACAACGAGTTGATACGATTATATGCGCATTGCATACACCAAACCATTCCAGTGTATGTGCTCACGTCTAGCTAATGAGGCGTATTTTCGAGGGATAGTGACTTTCGAAAAGAGCAAGGTGGATAACACCCACTGGGTACAGACAAAATGTCAAAACTTAATGAGCACGAAATAGCTCAGTGGCTAAGGCGCCAGCTTACGGACCGGAAGGTCCGTGGTTAGAACCCAACCTTAGCATCTCGACTGCTCCTGCTTAGGCTTGAGCAACCTGGCAGTACCCCAGCCCTCGTGCCTCCTTCCGTTAGCACGGCAGATAGGCACCGGAAGGGTGTTACAGCTGAACGATTCGAAGTTTTTGAAACCTTAATAAAAGTAGATACCTGGTCTCTCTATTCGAAGGAAGACAGTAAAGTATGACAATTAGACAAACCAGCCCTGCTTGTGTGCATAACAGCTCCACCGCCTAAATATCCCCATGGGGAGTTCGAATGCTGCCAAAAATGATCAAGGCGCAGAATGTTCGGAGGCAATACGGACGAGGAACCAGTAGTGTGAGGATAAGAAAGTGAGTGATAACTTACGGAGTTCGTTTGCTGTTGTGGCGGAGTAGGTGGGGGTTTCAGTGGTGGCCGCACAACCCGTTGTCCTGTAGCATCCAAGTATCGCTTTTCATGGTCATCGGCGGACTCCACGGAACCGTCTGGTTTGACAATGACACGGCGATAGAGGGTACTGGCGATACTTGGTGGGCATCTTCCTAAAGGAACGTCCAGATAGAGGTAGCCTCGGGGATTCAGGCACGTGGCTTCTTGCTTAGGAGTTTTGCTTTCAGCTGAAGATGAAAACAAGAGATTCATCAAAATCTTCCGAGTCGTGCAATACTCTTTATTAAGAGGCTCCATTTATAAAACCCTAACAGGTAGGGTTTTGGACGCACACACTTCTTAGACAGAAAAATCATGAAATCCTTCACTCAAGCCCGATAACGGAAACAACTATGGTGCAAGCTGTTGGCAGCTTCGTCTGTGCTCTTACTTCATTTGGTATACTGAATGAATTGAAATGCAGCAATTTCCGTGCACCCACGACTGGACGAACGCTGGGCAGTTTGAGACTGAGCAATCAGCTTCAGCTGGAAATTCAGTCTGGTGGCTCCAAACACAAGTATTTGTTTTTAACCATAAAGACCAAGACAGAGCACAGTAGTAAACAGAGCACAGTGGATGCAACGTTATAATATAAAAGCATCAAGAAACAAAGGAATGAGGACCCCGATGGATTCAAAGGGAGCTTCCGTATTACCACTTACGACAGAGTCAAGAAGAATCGAGCCCAAGAACAAAAGTACGTATCGGAGTATTAGATGTCACCAGACACGGCTAGGATGATCATTGCGTTGCATGATAAAGTGCCACAAGCCAGTGCAGAACATCTGTCGCTATTTTCCCAGTTAAACTGATTTCGTGTGAGGTACCAGTGAGCCCATATTGAGTTCGTTTTACCATTGTAGAAGACGACTTAATCGGCTACTCCAGGTGGCCACATCAGTCCTTTACCCGTAGCTCAGAAACGGCACGGATTTGAGCGCTGTTTTGTCTTGGATAGATATGTTGACATTAGGAACTGTTCGTAATGTTGATACACTTGAAGTTGGGTTCTGAACGGGGCAAACGACCCACTACTTATTCCGATCCGAAAGTGCAGACAATTTCTTGGGAGCTGTGACACCTGTATGGAACTATCGTCTAACTGTTTCTGGACCGTTGCAGCATTTTACCGACATCAAGTCCTCTAAAAAGCACCTTCCAGGACGTTCGGAACACTATCCTCCCTGCATTATATGGCAGCAGTTTTCGTTGTGGCGCTCTTATAAGTGTGACTTCGATACTTTGAATGATCATGCAGCTTTCACAGATCAGGATTGGTATATACAATGGGAATAAGTGAGCTGGTAAAAAGTAAATTCAAACGACTCGTTTGATTGTAGAGAGTTTGTACGTCACTGCTGTGCCAACTGAATGACTAACATTCAGTAGTTTATGCGAAACGCCTGGCACACTGTGGTCGTATGATTTAGTCATTGCAGTGTCCCGGTTACTATCCACTCGTTTATAGACCATTGGGAATAAAGAGCCGGAATTTCCGCAATCTGATTCGCCTTGCATAACATAAGTTGTCACACCTAAAGGAATGTGTACAAAAACCAGCGGTCCTTTCATTTTGTCGTAGGGTGTAGGTGCTGTGGACATGCACCCTGGTATCCTTTATAACGTCTGCAGCGAACGTAGAAAACCCCGCTTACCAAATAATGCCCACTGAATACTAACCATATGAATTCGATTCGTTAAAACAAGTGTTACCTAATAAGTAGCGAAATATGAAGTCCTTATGGGCTCGCTAGATCGTAGCTCCGGTTGGGCTGGATAGACGGGCTGTACCAATGTCCCTTTTTCCAGGCAAGAAACAGCTTTAGTGCTTTCGAATGGCACTTCATTTAGAGGGGGTACATCCTTTTAGGTGATATGGGGAGACCCGTGCATCTCATCCTAGCAATACCAGTAGCATTAAGGTCAATTTGATGACGATGGGTGATACCTTCAGGATGAACACTACTGCCCTAAATACTCCACACAGATTTGCTGCCCAGTGGACAGCAGTAAACGAGGACGTACCTTGCTTCGAGTCAGGTTTGTTCGGTGGGACCAACCGAACACTGGCAACCTTAGCTATATAGCGGTTATTTTCTTCATTCAGTGTTTGGAATGTTTTGTCGAAGTTCAACATATTCCGTGTGAAAATCCGGTTGATATACGCCCGTTTGAAGCGGGGAAATAGCTTTTGTAGTTCTTCCAGATGTTGGACGCAGTCTACGCCCTCGAAGGTTCGTATCTTCTTCTCCATTCTTTTAGAGGATGAAAAAGAGCACACAAATGACTGAACAACTAGGTGACACATGAATAAAGGTCTTTCAACGGTTACACTTCTGGGGTGGAGGCGCACCGGCTTCAGATATGCTAAACGAGGAAGTACAAAGCCAAACCGAAATACCACATTAAGAAAAACACCAGAATTGGACCTTCGTGGTTTAAGGATCTGTGTGTCAATACGACATTCAGCGTCCAGTAAGCTCGAGATGACTGTGGTTAAAGCACGAATATACTGACCGGGTGGTCCGCGGTTCGAACCCAACCTCTGCATCTCGAGTGCTCCTGTTTAGGCTTGGGCAACGTGGCAGCATCTAAGTCCTCGTGCTTCCTTCAGGTGTCATGGTAGCTAGGCATCGACTTTAAGAAAACCACCTATTTCAGAGATGGTTTCACTCAACTACCCTTATTCAGTTGGAGCACCGGATGGCCATTTATGACAGCTCCACGGGCATCATTGCCACCGTGCCATAAAGCAAACACTACAGCTTGGCCAGTTTCATTGGAATCCCCAGCCGAAGACGATACTACCCGAGAACTTATTGCGTTAAAGGGCCATAATGCACCGGGTCCTGAAGAACTCATACAGGCTTTAGCGAAGTACACTCATTTGCATACCAATTTGGGAGACTCAACTGGAGCCAGCTGAATCTCTCGTTTATGTTTTCTAAGCGACTGAATGTGCTGCATCAAGCCGCCCCATGTTTCAGTTGGTACGATATTCGAAACATCGCGACACATCGTATAGACGTAATACACTACTCATAAGGATGCTAAACATTCCTCGATAGCCCACGACCGGCTTCGCCCTTCTTGGGGCCCATCAAGTAGGCGCAGTTCTCAAGTTTCCGTCAAACCTACGTTCCACTTGAACCCAAAATGCACGAAATTAGCGAAATACACTCATTCCCAAATTTGCAAATGAGTCTCCTGTCAAAACCAAATTGGTATGCAAGAGAGAGTATTTCGCTAGTTTCGTGCAAGTTGGGTTCAAGTAGAACATAAGGTTGGCGGAAACTCGGGGACTGCGCCTATATGATGAGCCCCAAGAAGTGCGAAGCCGGCGCAAACGTATGAGTAATGTATTACGTCCATACCGGCTTTATTCAAAGAAAATGGGATAGTGCTTGTAAGGGAACTCATTTTGTTCTCCACCGTTTGAATTGGAGAACAGGTCCCCGATTTATCTAAAAGGATCACCGAATGATTTTGCTAACAATGGATGGATGAGTCTTATCTGAATTGCCCCGAAACTGCACACGTATAACTGTCAGTAACATGAAGGCAGCAAACCAGCTTCCGAACTGGACGGGGATGTATCGACCGGATCTTTACCCTCCACTAGATTCCAAAACACCGCCTCGCCTACATGCAACCGACCATTGTGGCCTTTCTAGATAAACGCGCAGCTTCCAACTTAGTTGATCCAGCAAGCTTATTGGAATGCCTGTCGAAGTTTGTAGTACCTGACAAACATGTGGACAGAAAGGAGACTTTGTGTCATGACACAGTAGCCCAAGTCTAAGCTAATGGCGAAACAGCCCAGCCGTCCTCCCCTTAAAATGAAGTTCGATAGGGTGCCCTCATACCTTTCCCTCTTCAACTATGATGTGCATGATATATTATGCAATGCATTCCAAGGCTACACTTCTAATAATGGGGTGTAGCCACTCCCAGGTTATCGAACGGAGAATACGTGGATGACACCGCCATGTGGGTAAGGCCACAGAAGAATTATCAAACCGCCTGGCGATCAAAAGGTCCCGTGATGCTATATTGTTTGCAACATCCGTATGGAAAATCGTTTCTCAGGACTGGCAAGGGGTGCTTCCTACGATCACACTAGGAAGTCGTCTGTCCTCTCTACTGGGAAAGCTGCATCATACCTAGTGGAGGAGTGGGGGAAGAAGCCTTCCTAAGGATAATAAGGGTTGAGTGTGCAAGTGCCAACTTGAAACATCTCCGGTGCCGACTTCACATTGGTCTTTCGCTGAAGGGACAGGACTGTGCGTGCCATCCTACGGCATGGTTGCAAAACTTGGTCGATACCCGGCGACTGTGAATCTTCGACAGTCACTGCGTAGTATTGCTGGCGTCTGGTGGTAGCACCGCGTGAGTACTAACGAAGTGCGTCGTTGAGTACTTGGCCAGCTGCGCCAGCTCTGGAGACGACCAGTTATATGCACGATTATATATATATATATATAGCGCTGAAGCAGGCCGATGGACCTAGCGTGCTCCCAAAATCTTCAGCTGGTGAGCACCTGTTCTCTAAAATCCCCGTAGCAATCGACTTATCGCCCAGAGTCTTAGACACAATCCCCACTGCCCCAGTTCATCAGCGATCCCAACAAGAGATTTTGGGCACCTAGGTCAATTCACACCATTACCAGGAGGACCAAGAAATGTCCTGGAGACTTATGTTTTGCTTTGCACCTTACCGCCCTGGTATTTGGTCAAGATATGACCCCTAAAGGAGATTTGTGCACAGTAACCGGAGTCGGAACCGCCAGTACGACGGATCCGTTTTAGTACGCCCATGATGTTGCATTTGAAAAAAGCTTCACGCATTACAACAGGCTTTCCGTAAAGTAGTCGAGTAAATTGTACGATGTGTCAGCTAAAACCTCCGTACGGAATGCAACGAGTTTTCATGAGTATACAAGATACTGAACAATTCATGAGCAGTGTCGTTCACAATTGAATGGTTTTCAACCAGTCGGCGATAGAAAACTGAATGAACTAGAATAAAGCAATACACACGAAAACAAACCAGCAAGACTCGAAGACCCAGCACAGGTTGTTACGCAGTGGTGCTAGAATAAATGAGTGAAAGCAATACAGCGGGACTCACACATCATCAAGTGGGATGCTGTTACGTGTACGCGCACGCCCACGGGGGCGTCCCATCGGTCTAAGATAAGGCTGCAGCACCGGAGGCGTAGGATCTAAAGGTTTCCCAGCTGAATCCAAGGCTTGTGCATGCGGTGTTGTGTTCGATGTGGACGGAAAGGGTCCACCAACAGGCAAAGTGGCCAAACCAACCACATCTGAACCTCCTGAGGGAGTGGCATCATCGGGATTGAAAACTAGGTATGGAAGTAAGAGCCTAGCTAACCGTCAAACTTACCATTTAGATTAATAATGTAATGGGGTGCATCGGCCTCCCCTAGAGATAAAAAAGAAGCATACGTTTAACATGAGTTACACGAGAAACAAAAACAATGGGCAAAACGCACAATCTCAGACAGTCGGCATTCGTGAATGCGATCGCATCCAACGGCTCACCTGGAAGCACGTAAGAACGGCTGTTGTGCCCTAAACGAGAATCGTTATTTGGATGCACTACAGATGTAATGCGAGTATAAGACCTTGAATAACGCATAAAGATCACCACAGCAGTGACATGGGAATATTCAAAACAGGACGATTAAAAACGGGTCTAATCAAGCAATACGTACGTGATTAGCACTCTCCTTAAACGTTTCACGTGCCAAAAATGAATAGGATAGGCCGGTTATGCGCTCAGTTTTAAGTCATCATCATCATCATTGACAGCATGACACGAAGGGTCACCTCACTCTGTTTTAGGTACAAGAGAGTGGCTTTTCGAGTTGGAAATCGAACAGCACCAGACAAGAGTTGGTAGACATAAGAATCGACGGAAAACCATGAAACGGAAAGCGTGGGCCATCACCGTCATGGACAGCAACATCAGTGTTGACACTGATACTTCACTGCCATACAACCCCCAAAAAACTGCTTTATTTTTAAAGCCTTAAAGTTAAGAGAAAAGTGGGTGAGGGCGGGTCTTGGGACTGACCTACCGCAAGCACCTACAACCGCTCAATCAATCTGGAAAGAAAATGACAGCCACCGACATCGATCAGCCGTCATCCAGCCAAACGAAGCCAAGGGCGGGGACCCCATTCTGGAAGACGGACCGCACCAACAACACCCAAACTCCTAATCTCTCTCACACGCCAGTACCACGTCAGACGTTGTTCACCTCGCCGTTTGCGCCATTCTGAAGGAGGTATTCTGAAGGAGGACAACACTCGTCTCGGTAGACAGTGTTTTGGCATTCGTAGCACATGGCCGACCCACCGTATTTGATGGTGCTGGGTGTTTTCTGCTACTGAAGTGGTTCAGCTGTAGCAGCCTTTCGGTGTCTAACTGCCATGTCACCCGAAGGAAGCATGAGGGCTGGGATACAGCCAGGTTGCCCAAGCCTAGACAGGGGAAGTCGAGAGGCAGAGGTCGGGTTCGAACCGCAGACTTTCCGGTCAGTAAAATCGCGCTTTAACCACTGAGCAATCTCGCCCGACTGAAGTACCAGCTGCACAAACAAATGCCCGTTTTCTAATTACCTCGTTACGAATTCGTTGACGTCATTTGAAACCAGGGAGCCTTTGGAGGCACCTTTGGGCAAAAACCTGGAGACACTTCACATCATCTATTCCCCAGAGGCCATGTCTCGCATCTACACAACACAGCCCTTACTGTAACCTGATACACGCGACTCTTGGGACCAAGTGATATACCTTTTTGAAACCATAGGCAACACAACTCGGTAAATGTTATTTGGTCCTTTGAGGTTCGTGCAATGACTTGAACAGACACTTCCGTCAGAGCCACTACAACTACCGAGGTATGTGAAGTCCTCCGTAACCCATAATGCTTCTTGGACTATAAAAGGGCATGTTCAGAGACTGCACATTCTGAATCATGGCTTCCCACTTTATAGGTCCAAGGCACACGCCAAAAGATGGTATCAGGGTTGTCAGTCTATTCAACAGAGTTTGTGCTTGGCCTTCACCTTCAACTATGACGTATGTTGCTCCAGAACGACCGGCTTCTTACCACAAACGAGTTTAACGTTGAGGTTTTGAAGACCTCCCGGCGTTCGCCTCAGTATTTCATTGATGACGAATTTGAACAAGAATGGGGAGATTGGATATTCTTGTCGGACACCATTTTTGTAGAGGAGCTTCAAGGGAGCTTCCCCTAATATCTCACTCCCGGAACTAAGCGGAATTAAGGACCGAAGTATGTTTACAAACTCCTGCGGCACCACCTGTTGGGCGTGATTGAGAATACCGAGTGACCGAAAAAATCGAACGCATCCTTGAAGTTAAAGAATTCTAGGGTTGTGAGTCGTTTGTACATATGGTGTGAGGATTTGATCAGCGTAGCCTTTACTCAATCGAAATTCGGCTTGATGCCCACGGGCCAAAGTTCTGCGTACCACCGTAAGGCGATGAAGAACAAGTGACATCAGAAGCCTTTTTGTAACGGGAGTTAAACTGATGCCCCTGTAGTTACTGCATTCACTGCGAGCGTTATTATCGACTGAACCCAGTTGTCCGGGACGGTCTCTTTTTTCAAGGTTGAGGCAAATAGGCTAGACAACCACTATCTGAGGAACTTACCACAGTCCGGAAGCGAGATGGCTCAGTGGTTAGAGCGCGAATTTACTGACCGGAAGGTCACACCGGAAGGGTTCACACCCGACCTCTGCATCACAACTTCCCCTGTCTAGGCTTGGGCAACCTGGCAGTATCCCGGCCCTCATGCTTCCTTCGGGTGGCATGGCAGTTAGGCACCGAAAGGGTGCTACAGCTGAACGATTTCTTTTACCGAAAAACCATCTGGCGTACCTCAGCATTACATAACTGGTGTTCCCACCAAAGCAAACCAATGCTCTGAAAGCACCGATCACATCTCTGACCCACAAATTAGGACAAATTTAACTGCAACAGTGTACACTCTACCCTTGACAGTCAAGCTGATGTCACATCGGCGCCACAAATGTCGGAGGTTAGCAAACGCTTCCCTGGTATTTGGGAAGTTATTTCGTATTTTACCGGTACACCGGGACTCATGTAACTGTCCGGATAGACGAACTTCTCCATCACATCGATCGGTTCATCTGCAAATATGAAGCCTGGGTTTGATCCCACCCAGTCTTGCAGTAGCACTTTAGACTTTAAAGCTGCGAAGCGCACACCGAACTGTGCAGCAGAATTATCTAGGTTAAAAGTCTGCATTTCTGAAGAGTCTGATTCTAGGGTAGCAATATCGTCTGTGTACTCAGTGACCCCTGGAGAACTTTGATCCTGAAGATGTTAGAGGCGGGTAAGGAAGACTCAATCAGCACATTGATTACGAAGTTGAACGACAAGGGTGGCAGAGTACATCCTTGCCTGACACCGCCTGATGTGATGAACTCAAGAGAAAAATTTGCCGTAAAAAGGTATGGGCCTACGTCGAGGTATATAAAGCCTTTATAAGAGACAAGAATTTAGAGGGGACAACCTTTATCGCCAGACTACAAAGTTTCTGACGATCAGCGAAGTCAAAAGCAGATTTGAGACCGAGAAATACGACCAGTCGGTCGTTAGAAGTAGTGGCGCAGTTCCATCACCTGCAGCACGGTCCACATATGATCGATGCAAACCTGGCCAATGTGAAACCCAGAGTGATTCTCGCGGATATGATCCTGCCGATGACAGATCAACCTGCATAGGATAATACCAGAGAAAAACTTGGAAGCTATAGCCACTAGAGCGATGCTCCCGTGGTTTTCGCACAACGTTCTTGCACCCTTTTTGAGTATGAGAATCACCGTCGAGGAGCTCCATTCTGTCGGCATTCTATTTTCATTCGAGATATTACAGAATAAAGTCGTCAGGTTAGCTAAGACGGACTCGTCACCTTCTTTGAAGAGTGCAGGATGCAAGCCATCTGGACCAGGTGGTTTGTTGCGCTGAAGCGACAATAAAGCAAGCTGGAGTTCTGTCGTCGATGGCGGACTAATGTTGACGTCCCACTCGGGTTAAATTGGTACTTCCAGAAATTAATTTGATGGAGCCCAGATGAAATGGGAGTGGAACTGCGATTGCTCCCCGTTGTAAATACCCTCTACTATCCAGGTTTTGAGATACACCACCGTTCTCTGTGGATCTGGTTGTATCGCCACAGGCGTTTATTGCAGGTAGGGTTTTCCTGGCTTCAATCAGAGTTGCTGACCGTGAGAAGATTCGGCACTCGTTTGGATATGCGAGCAACCCCGGGAAGACGATTTCAAAAGCTGCCGCACGGCTTCTTTCACCTCTCTCCTATCGCCATCCAAACTACCATTACAATCATCGTACTCGCCGAGTTCTGGAGGCGTCTCAACACAACTCGATTTTGTTGAACCAAAGATAAGCTTTGCAAGTACTGAACTGAATGGCTTTCGATCAACTATCGTGTAGCAAATGTATCCAAGTGCCCACACAACGCCGTGATCGGAGTCCAGAGGTGTACTCCAAAATGAACGACAATCTTGTATTGAAACAGTCCACCGGTATTTGATTGCCGCACGGTCCGAGTGAATCAAAGGCTGGTTGCCGCTTGATGGCCTTCAAATCACACGGTGTTGATGAAGTCGTTCCCCAGTATCTGTGCGGTGAGTGTGAATCTCTAATCGGACGCTAAGATGGGCTTCCTCGGGACTCAGTCGGCTGATCTGAGCGTTTACGGTATCTGTGCTTCTCGCTCACCTGAGTACCCGTAATGAATCACTATAGAAGCTGCCTTTCTCAGCTTCGGAGCTGCAATCTGTCGCAGCATGTGCTACACAGTAAATAAACATCGTTTACCACGTTGAGATGCACTGGTCTTCATTGAATCAGTCAACCTAACAGCGCAAAGATGACTGTTTACTGGGACCCAGTACAGTAAAGCCGTCAGCACAGGCTGAGCACAATCCCCACACCGTGGACACCACATGCCATTGCTTCGGGATCGCCAGATGCCCCAAGACTAGAGTGCGAGAGGTCTGTGTTCATACGGATCAGTCTGATACATATAACCGAACAGGGGTCTTGTGTGTGTTTCGCAGACACAACATACTGCTGGGGATATCAATATCCCCAAAAACTCTGTATCTTTGTGTGTGCTAACGAACTTCCGGCATTTTTCAAAGTCAAACTATGGATATATATATATATATATATATATATATATATATATATATATATTTTTTCGTTAATTTTCCGTTATTCGCCTGTTAATCGCGTGTTGTTCGGATCATTAAAGTTGTGTGCAAGGTTTTCGTCTTCTTACTATTCGCCGTACTAGGAGTCGGGATCAAGCAACATAGCTGGGGATAGAATATCGTTACAATCTGCGCATATTATTATTTGCTCGCTGCGTGATCGAAACCTAACATATTTGGTGACGCAAGATGGAGGCAGAGCAACTCATAAAAGTACTTACGGAGCGACTTTCAACTACATCTTTGGCTCCACCGGCTGCGTCGAACGTCCCACAGTCGGTTGACGGAATCGCTGGCAGTATCAACGAGTTTTGCTATGAACCCTCGGCTGGCATAACCTTTGATGCTTGGTTTCGTCGCTATGAAGACCTGTTCAGGGTCGACTTTGCAATTCAAGATGATAGTTGGAAGGTTCGCCTCCTGCTCCGCAAACTTGGACCCGCAGAGCATGATAAGTACGCTAACTATATTCTGCCAAAGAACCCAAGTGATTTCACTTTCGATGAAACGGTCCACACGCTTTCACAAATATTCGGTGAGCAAACGTCAATTTTCAACATCCGTTATCGATGCCTGAAGCTGGTGAAAAGTGACGCAGACGACTTTCTTACATATTCTGGCATCGTGAACCAGGAATGCGAACGGTTCAAACTCGGATCGTTAACGGAAGATCAGTTCAAGTCGCTGATTTTCATATGCGGTCTACAATCCCTGAAGGATGCAGAAATCCGTACCCGACTCCTCAGCCACATCGAGCAGGACCCATCAATGATGCTGCAGGCCATCACCTCGGAATGTTAACGATTGCTTAACCTGAAGCATGACCTCGCGATGATCCAACTTGGGGGTCATGGCGTTTCCGAAGTTCGTGCAATCCATCTGGATACGCAACAGCCTGGCCCTGTCAATTCCGGCCCGACCAAATCGGCCTCACAGTTTTCTCGTCCGAAGCAAAACAAAAACCCAAAGAAGAGACCACCTTCACAACTTTGGCACTGTGGATTCTGGCAATTTGTCAAGTTCTGTCCCTACAAGCAGCATCGGTGCCGCCAATGTAAGTCTGTGGGACACAAAGATGGGTATTGTCAGTCACGAATGTATACGGCCTTTGGTGTTTCAAAGCCGTCATCACGCGTCCGTCCCGAACCGAAATCGAACCCTATTGGCTCCTCTCTCAGTTTGCTGGCTACTTTCCAGATCAACACCCCAGGTCACCAAAAGTCTCTCTCAGTCACAGTCTCAATGGTCATCCAGTCCGGCTGCAGTTGGGCACTGCGTCGGACATTATTATCATTTCGGAGAAGCTTTGGCGCACGCTCGGGCAACCTCCGATCAGACAAGGCGCTCGAACTGCTACCAGTGCCTGCGGTGGAGAGGTAAAACTTTCCGGTGAGCTCCAATGCTGTGTATCTTTTCGGCGAACGCCATTCGTGGGGTCGTGTTATGTGACGACAGCTCAGCTGAACTTATTGGGTCTTGATTGGTTCGATCCCTTGGGGTTAACCGACATTCCAATCAGTGTCATTTGCAATACAGTCCAGTCTCCCACGGGGCATCCAGACCATGCATCCGACTTTATCAAGCGATTTCCAGTTGTTTTCCAATCCGGTCTCGGTCAGTGCGCTGCGACAAAAGCAATCCTCCACCTCCTGCCAAGTGCTACGCCAGTCTTCCGTCCAAAGAGACCAGTCCCGTACACTTCCCTCCCACTGGTAGATGCCGAAATTCAACGGCTGGAACAACAAGGCGTTCTGTCCCCTGTATCCTACTCCGCCTGAGTAGCGCCGATCGTCGTGGTGAAGAAACGCAACGGTGATATCCGTATATGTGCTGATTTCTCAACCGGCCTAAATGCAGCTCTCCAGCAGCACCACTATCCACTACCAGTGCCCGACGATCTATTCACCGTTCTGAACGGTGGGAAGTTCTTCGCCAAAACCGACCTTGCTGAAGCGTATCTTCAAGTTGAAGTCGCACCAGAATCACGCCCACTGTTGACAATCAACATACACCGCGGGCTGTATCAATACAACCGTCTCCCGTTTGGCATCAAAACCGCCCCAGCAATTCTCCAGCAGTTGATGGATAACATCCTTTCTGGTATTCCAGGTGTGGTTGCATACCTGAACGACGTGCTGATCGTTGCTGTCTCACCAGAAGAGCTTCATGATCGGATCAATGCCGTCTTGCTGCGCATTCGGGACAATGGCCTCCGCCTCCGTCCTGAGAAGTGTCAATTGTTCTCGACAACAGTGAAGTATCTTGGTTTCATCTTCGACGCCTCTGGTCGTCATCCTGACCCGGAGAACGTTCGAGCTATACAGCAGATGCCACCTCCTAAGGATGTCCCATCATTAAGTTCCTTTTTGGGGTTAATCAGCTATTATTCGGCATTCTTGCCTTCGCTACACGACATTCAACCCTCACTAAATCAATTGCTTGGAAAGGACGTCCCCTGGCGTTGGTCAGAAGAATGCGAAGAGGCATTCTGCAAGCTAAAGGCGATGCTCAGTTCCGATCTGCTACTGACCCACTACGATCCGAAGCTACTGATCGTTGTGGCAGCTGATGCCTCTACTTTTGGAGTCGGTGCCGTCATTCTGCACGTCTTCCCAGACGGATCGGAGAAGGCCATCATGCACGCGTCGAAATCACTAATGCCAGCAGAACAGCGTTATGGACAGATAGAGAAAGAAGCTTTGGCCTTGGTGTTCGCCATCCGGCGTTTCCACAAGTTGTTGTACGGTCGCCGTTTCACCCTACTTACCGATCATAAACCTTTGCTGTCTATTTTCGGTTCAAAGAAAGGTGTTCCGCACATTCTGCCAACCGCCTTCAAAGATGGGCGCTTATTATGCTGGGCTATGACTTTGATATTCAATATTGTCGCACCACCGACTTCGGTCAGGCCGATGTATTATCTCGCCTGATCAGCAATCAGCCAACTTACGGAGAAGACACAGTTATTGCGCAGGTTGCATTCGAGGACGCAGCCGGCCTACAGTTGGTCGTCTGTTCGTGCATTACCCGTGACAGTGACAGAGGTTCAACAAGCCACCATGTCTGATCGGACGCTTCAGAAGGCGATCCAGTTCGTGAATTCTCGATGGCCTCCGAACCTCAAAGATGATTGCCTTCGACAGCTCCTTCATCGCCGAGATGCATTGTCGGTCGTAAACAATTGCTTAATGTTTGGAGATCGTGTCGTGATTCCTCAATCTTTATGCCATCGAGTTCTCGGTCAGTTCCATTCTGGGCATCCAGGAATAAACCGCATGAAGTCAATTGCTCGCAGTTACGCATACTGGCCGCACATGGACCAGCACATCACTGATTTTGTAAAACGCTGCTCCAGATGCCAACAAGCTGCCAAGAACCCGCCACATCAACCACCAGTTCCCTGGCCGCGACTTGAGAAGCCTTGGCCTAGGGTCTACACTGATTACGCAGGGCCGATAAGTGGCACTTCCTATTTGGTTTTGATTGACGCTTTTTCCAAGTGGACAGAAATCATTCCGGTGTCATCTCCAACAACATCTAGTACGCTGAGTGTGTTATCCAACATTTTCAGTCAGCATGGCTTACCGGAGTCCATAGTCTCAGACAATGGTTCGCAGTTCACCTCCGCTGAGATTCGCAACTTTTGCACTCGACATGCTATAACACACGTTCGTTCACCACCGTACCACCCACAATCGAACGGTCAAGCAGAAAGGTTCGTCGACACATTCAAGAGAGCCTTGCTTAAAGCTCGAGGGGAGGAGACATTCGTCGAAGCCCTTCAGGGATTCCTGTTTGTGTACCGAACGACCCCGAATGACGCTTTGGAGAACCACGAGTCACCTGCAGAGGCACTCATGGGCCGTAAGCTGAGAACTGTGCATTCTTCCATGTCACCAACACAATCTAGTGAGTCAAGGTCCATACCGGTGGCAGCTGGAGCTCCATTCAAGGTGGGAACGCCCGTACTTGTCCGTGACTATCGCCCGGGACACGATGCGTGGACTACAGGTCGTATCCTGCGCAAACGCGGTAGTGTGATGTACGACGTGTCAGTTGGTCAAGACACCTGGACCAGACATCAAAACCAACTCCGCTTTAACAGCACGCCGGAAACTCCAGTATGGTCGGGTACCGTACCGTTGGACATATTGCTCGACACTTTTGAGCTGAAAGCTGAGGCAGCTTCGAAAGAAGAGAGTGTGACCAACAGCTCAGCACTTGATCCAGCACTTCTTCCCAGGCGGTGGACAGACCGACGCCACCGCCAGCCGGAACGTATCCAGGTCGACCCACGTCGAGCATGTTATTGACTTTTCACAGGGGGAGGTGTTGGGGATATGAATATCCCCAAAAACTCTGTATCTTTGTGTGTGCTAACGAACTTCCGGCATTTTTCAAGGTTAAACCATGGATATATATATATATATATATATATATATATATATGCATTGTCATTTTTCCGATTCGCCTGTTGATCGCGTGTTGTTCGGATCATTAAAGTTGCGTGCAAGGTTTTCGTTTTCTTACTATTCGCCGTACTAGGAGTCGGGATCAAGCAACATAGCTGGGGATAGAATATCGTTACAATCTGCGCATATTATTATTTGCTCGCTGCGTGATCGAAACCTAACACGTATGTCGATCTAAAGGGATATCAAGACTTGAACACGAGCTACCTGTTGCCCTACTAGACACAGTACGGACTCTGAAAGCAGCAATGTGCAACAGACCTCTAGAATTTAACAGGGGCTTATTTACTTTGCTGGCAGGAGCTAGCTACGCAGCAACAGTTGTGAATGACGGCAAAGTGAGTTAGAGGGACTTTAGTGAGGGACTTGTGGGGAGGCATCAGTTGGCGGAGAGCTGTAAGGTCGAGTGGTACTTCCCGGTTGTCCAGGCCGTAGAAGGGGGTTGGGTTGAGGTACCCAACCTTGGGCCTTTGAATCAGAAGTCTCACCAATAGGTAGTGGGTGGATGTAGGGTTTGTTCGTGGAGGCTGCCCCACCTCCGACTAAAAGTTCGAAACTGCGAAGCACCGGCGGTTAGGATTTTTATACGGAGGCCAGCCGCTCTCAATAACCGAACATCACGTCGATTAGACCTTATGGAACATTACTTATTACCCCATAAATACAGTTGTAATACTCTTCCTTTGTGTCCACAAAGAGCTGTCCCAAGCTATCGTGCCTTTTGATACACTATAGTGGGCGGAGCAGGACGCCAAAGACCGACATAGAAGTTGCACCACTACCAAAAAGCGACAACAGTTTTCTTGAGGGACCTTTCCAGGAGTCATTGACTCAATAGCCTGACCCGCTTGCCTGTAGGAGCTGGCCTGGCCCGGGAGCGCAGTGACTAAGACATAACGGATGTGCACAGCAGGTACCTTCTGGGCAGCACCAGACTCTGGTTTTAAAAGTATTTCGACTGCGCTGGTGGCCACGGTCAACCACCAGGCGACCTGAGTGTGCGGTTTTTGGGCCGACTTTTCTAACCGGTTCTTCTTCGGAGAAAATCAACATCTCCAACTAAAATAATTATGGACATGCTGGTTGCCTTAAGGAAACACCTTACTTACTTTACACTTATCGACATTACCTTCAGATCGCCTTGTAGCACGATTACTCGCAGTACGGGGACTCGCTCTTCTTCGTCGGGCTGCTGCCCGTTGGCCTTCCTGACATGGTTGAACCTTTAGGAAGTAAGTTACAGATACTATAGACCACAGGATCATTGCAACACATAAGCAGGCTCCGATATGCCTGTTTGATTTCGGTCAAACGATTTCCGCTGTTCCGGAAACTGGTACTGCAAAGAGTAATGTGTGATCACAGCACATCCGCAGCAGGTGCTCTCTGTTGTCCCCGCATTTCATGTCCAATCAAAGATGACCACCCAAATCGGCCCCAGAGATGGTAAGCCTACCTACCTGCGCATACATGTCACCAGCGACCATTTAGCCCACTGTAAAAGAGCATCTGGAGCGTCACAGAAATTGTCTTCAGCAGAATCAGGGCTATAGTCCATCGGGATGTAAGCCGGTACAATAAACAAAGAGCGATGGACCATTCAGACGTTGCTGAACAGACCGCGCAGAGGCGACTATCAGCCAGTATCCGATCAAGTAGTGACACCATCGCTCGATAAATTACCACAATACACACTCCACATATTCAGATACAGCCGTAACGCCCTTTCGGTGCCTAGCTGCCATGCCATCCAAAGGAAGCAAGAGGGCTAGGATACTGCCAGGTTGCCCAAGCCTAGACAGGGTAAACCGAGAGGCATAGGTTGGGTTCGAACCACGGACCTTCCGGTCAGTAAATTCGCGCTCTAACCACTGAGCCATCTCGTCCCGATACAGCAGCCTCTGCGAAACCAGAGGTTCGCGGCCGGAAGCGGGATGGGAACGACGAGGCAGTCAGTTCAATTACGGTACTTGTGTCCTGAATTCTTGCTTCTGGCAGAGAGGATACATCAATACGGAGGAAGCCCAGTGTGCGAGCAATAACCCTCGCCAAAGACGGAAATACCAGTGTGGGTGTTGGAGCTCAACCGCCTTAAGATCCGTGTTTATTTTAAAAAGGCCTCACTGGGGGAAGGGCGTAAAAATTCGAGGAAAGCAAACAGCGCTGCGAGCATGCATCACTCAGCAGGGATAACATTTTTATAAGCTTTTCGCCATGAAAACAACACTCAAGAGCGAAGTCGAAACCTGAGTGGGTGTCAAAGTGACCGGGCGGTCGGAAATTCTTCTGTCGAGGTGACCTTGTCAGCTGGTTGGAGTGAGCTTATTTGCCGGATCATTTAGTGCAGGGTCGCCTCTCAGCTGCAGCACCCTTTCGGTGCCCAGCTGCCACTCTGCATGAAGGTTGGGATACTGTCACATTGCCCAAGACCAAACAGGAACAGTCGAGATGCGGGTGTTAGGTCCAAACAACGGACCTTCTGGTCAGTAAGTCTGTGCCTTGAGCACTGAGTCAACTAGGCTCATTTGGCAGGGGGCAGGATAGATTACCAAAGTCGCCGGAATCGGCCAGCTACGCTGTGATGCGACTAGCGAGTCTTTTTATACGTGTTGACAAGAGCTCACGATGGCTCAGGCGCGGACTTACTGACTATAAGGTCCACGGCTCGAACCCAAACCTGGTATCTCGACTGCTCCCGCCTATGCTTGAGCAGTCTGGCAGTACCTCAACCCTCGTGCCTCTCTTGGGTGGCATGGCAGCTTTGCACCGAAAGGCTATTACAGCTGCGGGACTAGTAGTAATGTTAGTAACTTCCTGGGTGTATTTCGACTCCTGGGGTATTGGAGACGGGCAGACACAAGCTACAAACAGACTACGAACTTAAAGAGAAAGGGCGACGACAGCAACCTTGCATGACACCACTGGATGTGAACTCAGCAGAGAACTTACCACAGACATAACATACGCCAACAAGGGAGGCATTAGGAATCCTTACAAGTGACAAGAAAGGACACGCCTCATCGTCAAACTGCAATGGTTTCTGACCATAAACGGGGTCAAAATACAAAAACTACTAATGCCGGTCGCCTGAAAGAGTAGTACAGTTCCAACAGTTGTCGCAAAGTGAAGATATGATCAATGCAACCCCGGACAGGGTGAAACCCAGCATGATTCTCGCGAATCTGAATATTCCGACCACGTAACAATCTGCAATACCAAACGATACCGACCAAAACCACAACGGCTGGGATGTGCTCTCCTCAGACCAGATACCGAACGATCCAAAATTTTGTCTCCACTGTTCTGTCCGACAACTGAAAACCTGGCTGTCTACAGTTAAGGGCGACGTTTAACTATTTGGTCTGCACGTAGTCTGCGGAGTCAAACAGTGGAACAGAAACTGGAAAACACTGCGTTCCAACATTGCTGCCGATCGTGCTGCATGGACAGCAGCGACCCGGGATATTCTTTCAGGAGCCTTCTCCAGAATAAAGTCGTCGTAAAGTAGAATAGTGTAAGATAAACGAATATAATACGGATGATACCGCCACCGTTCAAGGGAATAGGTGAGAGGTCGTTGAAACTAGACGCCTAGTTACGTTTGAGCACAGAAATACATACTTCTAACGCTGACGGAGACCCCCATATACTTGGACCACGTTTTGGTCAAAGCGTCCATCTTTGTTGCCTATCAGACAGCGATTGTGGTCTTCGTAGTTATGGTGATGAGGCTCCCGAGCACTTAGTATACGGATAAACTGGACCAATATGCGGAAATTTCAAACACATTCCGACTAATCCACCTCTTCGGCCTCCCAGATCCTCCAGGTGTACCGAGCTGTGTACGATGATGCGTTGAGTTGAACTGTCGTTGCGTGCGTGTGGTGTTGTTCCGGGACCCAGCGAAGTCAGTCTTATCAGAGATCCAATGCTCGGATAAGACCGGTTGAGGTTTATCGCAGAGGAAGATCACGGGGTAGCGGGTAGATCAGGACACACCGTTACAATGACAACTGACAACCGAAAGCAGGTCAGCTGGTGGTGAAGAACGCGGTTCTGATACATTTACTTGACTTTGGGCCTATCAGTTTGTTAACGATCAAGTTGGATGCGTGCATCTTACGTAGACCCGAGAAAGGTAAAAAGCAGAACCGAACAGCACACCGTTTCGGGAGCAACAGGGAGTGTACGTCCGCGTCATCATAGTCCATGTGGTCTACAAGGTACAGGGCTGGTTCCCGGCTAGCACCATATGGTCGGACGCCCCCACTTTTCTGCAGCCTGGTAACTCCTTGCTGCCCGCGCCTTCCTGCCTAATCAAAGACAAACCAACTGAGACTCAGCGGTGCTAAGTTAACCTACCCACTAACCAGCGACTAGAATGAGTCTGAGTTTACAGCACTTAGAGCACCAGGAGCAAACAAAAACCGAGCGCATCACAGTATGCAATACAGCTACGCTTTTGTCCAGCAGTTGGAATATACTATTACGTGAAGTCCATGGGCATCAACTGCGAAAAGAACCAATGACCCGCATCGCGGAGTCCATCGATTTGGCGTCACTGCCGGCAATCAGCCCTCCTTAGTCAACCGTAAGAATCACCTTTGGGAGGTTCAATAACCATACGAACGGCCGACTCGGGAAAGGAGTCGCGTGGCATGCTGGAGTAATGCCTTTGATTGCTGTTGTTCGTTCACTTACAGAATTAATTCGACGTACCGACACTGTTCACTAGTACAATTGTGGGATGCTAGAGCATTCCTCTCATCCGAGTGTAACCCACGAGAAACTAAGGGGTTCAGTTTTCTGTCAGAGAGACAGAGATGATAGCCGGGCCACATGAGTTACCATCCTGAGGGACGCGGGCAAGCAAAGCATTTGAAAGACTAGTAACGGAATCGATCCCAATGAACGGCGCCTAGAGGGAACGGTTCGAAGGGAGCAAGCCCTCCTGAGTCCGGATACAAGGGTACAGGAGCCGTGGGTGGACACTGGGGAACAAGGATTACTACGAGCAGTTTTATTCTGGGGCTTCGTCTTCGAGAACAAACGAATTGATGAACCCCACTCATTCTCAGACCAATAGGAAAACAGATGATAGGCGGATTACGTGGCCCGGGCATGGAAAATACAATAGAAAATTCCGATATACTACTAGCATCGCAAAAAAGTAGGAGGAAAATATCACTCATATGTTAAAAGTTAAAAAATTGAGTATGGTACTCAAACAGCCCCGAGAGCCCACAAATCAGGAAACTAACCTGCAGAGGTACCCATATCAATGTTAAAGCTCCCCAAATAATCCGCGGTCTCGGCGTCGGGCTCATCCAACTGGTCTGAAGCAGTTTCCGGGGGTTTTGGAAGCTGATGGTCAGATTTTCTGGTGTCAGAAACTTCTTAATTTGAAAACATAACGGTAAGTGAAAATAAAATATGAAACGAGTACCCACCATTGCTTTCAGCAGCATCGGTCATCTTAACGAAAAAGAAACTGTCATGTCGAGCAATACAATATATTGATGCGGTAAAACAAAATGTTACCAGTTAGGACAGAGGGACGGGGGCAGGTCCACAGGATGAGTAGCTGGGCCAAGGAGAGTATTCAGCAGCTTGCACAGAACGGCACAAAGGACCAGCTTGCTGGTAAAATGGTGGACTTGTACTCGCACATCTGATCGTCAGGAAGAGCTTCAGGAAACAGTATACTTGACACAAGCGCACACTATCAAACTCCATGTGTGAAAAATGTTGCTGCTCCCTGCAACGGAGAGTTACGAGATGCCGGAAGAGTCCGGCTGTAAGTAGCCTGAAAAAGAGTTGGAGCACTGAGGTAGGCGGAAGACAGAGAACACATGTAACGAATGCACCTTATATTCCCTGGCGTGATCAAATTTTGAGGCAAAAAAGGACATGTCAAGGATGCACTAAGGCGAACAGCGGCAACTACGGCAATTCAGAAAGCGCACCGTTCCATTCTGATCAAGTTTGAGCTTAAATCTGGCACAATTTTTTCCACATATGATGGTCGCAGTTTGTTCTAAATATACACATTCTGACAGCATGTTCCGGTAGGCTCTTTCTTTTTCGGTAGATAGTGTGCCATCTCTCAGCCTGGACATGATTCGTAGCCCACTGAAGATGATACCAGTTAGTATGCTGGAGTACCTTTTGGGGAACTTGTATTTTGCATAAGGTCCTTCACAAATCTGCGTCTTTAGGGAGAGGAAAGCTTTACCTCTTTCAAGCCATCAGGACGGAGTAAGTTTCCCATCTTTGTGTGCAGTTTGGTGAAACGACACTGCATTTCAAAACATGTGGACGCTAGACCTGCTCGCAACAATAGAGTCTGACGAGAGCTTTTTAAAACGTGAACATTATGTCGGATTTCCCAGGACGTTTTCACTATTCGACGTACCACCTCTCAAGTTACCCGTTTTTCTCATGTTGTCCAAAATCTTCCTACCGATGTAGCCACAGAAATAGAATATCTTTTGGAGGACATCCCTAAATGGAATCCCTACGACGCTCTTCGCGCGGCTATAATTAGCAGGACAGGAAAATCAGAAAACAAGGTGCTGAGGAATTTATTCACCTGACAGGTCGCCGTCACAACTACTTCGCCACATGCGCAAACTCCTCTGCGGCCGTAAGCTGGCGGTGGAAATTATGACCCAAATTTGACTCGAAAAAATTCCACCCTCCATGTCCCGCGTCATCAGTGCATTCGTTGATGATCACAGCCCGGAGCATCTATCTCACATGGCGGACAAAGTCGACGAGAACTATCTCAATCATCCTGTTAGCTCCGTCTCCCACCCAACACCAGCCAGATCCATAGCTTCCGCTGCAATACTTTCGGCCAGCTCACAACTGCAAACCAGATTTGATACACTGACTGATCGTCTACAACGGCTTGAAAACAACAAGCATCGACCAAGTTCACGATCTCGATCGTTGTCACGTCCCCGTCGCTTTGGCTCCTCAACTTCGGAGGCACCAGAGACAGTGTTGAAGTGCTTGTCCACTAACTGCCTCAGCCTTTTCAACAAACTTTGCGATATTAAGCAGTCAGTTTGCCTTCAATGGCCGTCCATAATCGCACTCACAGAAACCTGGCTCACACCAGGTGTCTCTGACGCGGAGATTTCGGTAGACGGACACTCTGTTTTTCGAGCCGACTCAAAACGAGGGAGGGCTGGTGGGGTTGCTTTGTACCTACATGCGGCCCTGCTCATCTCGATTGTCCTCTCCGTTACCATTCCTGCACCTTTTTGTGATGCACTGTGGATTCAAATCACGCTGCGCGGGTCCGGCTCTCTCCTTCTCGGTGTGGTCTGCCATTGCCACTCGAGTTCTCCGGAAGATGACCAACTCCTCATACAAACCCATGAGGAACTCTCCTCCAGCTACCACTTCACTCATCTCTTGCTGGTAGGTGACTTCAACGCTCCAAAGGCCCCCTGGACGGGGCTCCAGCGCGTCAGATAAAGTGGACCTTTTTCAGCGGCACTGACCAAAGTCGTTCAACAGAGTGCTTGGGCTCAACATGTCGTTGCACCCACCAGATAGCGCGCAGGCCAACTACCATCCCTCCTGGATTTGGTCATCACCAACAATTGACACTTCGTCGATCAGGTGATAATTAACGCTCCGCTGCGACATAGTGACCACTGTGTGCCGACCTTTTATTTCATCT
>SJOL01003728.1:230514-245896 GCA_004794785.1 Opisthorchis felineus | reverse complement strand
TCGCTGTGGCGCGCAGACGTACGGCGGATTAATTGCTGTTAACCAGCGAAGTCCTTTAGGGTGCCAGTTAGTCATACATATACCAATATGTAGTGATCTCCCACAAGACATATTCAATGGACTGGCTACAATCACGCTTTTCTGGAGGGCATCCTTTCTAAGAAGCACACGTTCTAAGTAAAGGTCTCATGACATCTTCTTTGTCTCCTTTGATAAAAGTCATCTGCTATAAAGTAAAATACATTGAGATTTTGTTTTGCCTTTTAAAGGAGACCGCAAGCTAAGAAAATCAATCATCTCTGTTCTTAGTTGCTGTGTGGAGCCAGCTCGCCGCAAAATTGAGTAAGTCTTTGCACTGAACCTAGTATACGAGAAGTATTACTCCAAAAATGAAAAGAAGGATGTGAGACACTTTTAGCGCACATTTGTCCTTGGTTGTTTTCAGGATGGCGCGCACTTCACATGAAGTGCTTATGAAATTGTCTGTTGTCTGGTTTATTAGAGTCGGGCATGAAGGCGTGGACGAAGATATTCCATGTTGGTGACAGTCTTTTGTAGTTCAAGCCACATATTCTCCCGAAATGGCAAAAAGTTTACCAACGTCTGCATTCGGTGAGGAGCATTCACTAAACTGACTTAAAGAAAGACTTCGTCTCACAAAGGGATAAAAGGGACAACATTCCAAAGTTGCTTAGGTCGGAATATACCTTTAGAACAATTCAGCTAGTGTTTTCAGCCACGAAGGGCGGAACGTGGTGCATTGTCAAACGGAATTATCTTAGGTGTGTTTTGAATCAGTCCCATTCATGACATCATTGATGCCCAAGTAAGCGGTTTTCCAAAGGTACCGTTTTGCCTCACCGTGCCTGAATAGACAGAACCACATTGTTAACTGGAGTGGCATATGCCCAAAAGATATTCTTCCACCTGAGTGACCAGGCCATCCCGTCTTCGAGGGGACCTACTTCTCGTAATGTGAACTTAACTAGAAACCAGCAACCTTGATCTGTTCTTTAGGGCACTCTCTTTGAAACTGCTGTCCTGATAGGATGACTCAGGTTAGTGGAGGACGAGTGAGGGGCACACGTCTTTGTGTCGTGGAATACAACCTCGCCAACTTAAAGGCTGCGTAGAAGTCGTCTGCTAATTAAGTGGCGGTCCTATCGAACAAGGTAATTTTAGAATTTCTTCCGATTTCGCTTATCTGTGTGATATGATATAACGTGGAATAAGATTCCAGGTAATACGCCACTCACAAGGTTGATGAAAACTCTTCGACAGCTTGCGACCCGCTTCGCCCTTCCTGGGGCTCATCAGGTAGATGCAGTCCTCAAGTTCCGTCAACCTTATGTTCTACTTGAACCCGAATTGCACGAAGTGCGCGAAATACACTCATTCGTGTGCCAATTCGGTTTTTGACGGGATACTTGGGGCCCAACTGACTCTCTCGTTCATGATGTAGCTAAGCAACTAAATGTGCTGAACCAGGCCGCTTCATGTTTCTTTCGATACGATAGTAGAGGGCATTTTCCAGGCGTAACACGCTAGTGATAAGGTTGCGGCTACCTGACTAACCCCAAGAAGGGATTAAGCTATCGTGGGCACGCGAAGAGTTTCCAACAACATTATGAGTGCCGCGTTACGCCTAGACAATGTGTTGCGTTATCTCGAACACCGTGCCAACTGAAACATGAGGCTACCCGTGGCAGTATATTCAGCTGAGGAACACAGTCACAAACGGAAGCTTCGGCTGCATTCAGTCGAATCTCCCGTCAAAACCAAATTTGCACTTGTGGAATAATTCTATTTCGAATTCTCTGGACATTGGGACAAACTGGCAGTGCAAACGTTTTCCTGCATAGATGTACCGCAACAGTCAGAAAATAGAGGGAAAGAAGATAACTCACTTTTACCCGACAAAGGGTCACCTGATATTCGAAGATAAGTAATGTAAACTCAGTAACATCTGTAAGGTATCAGAAATACTTTTTTATTAAAACTACTGAGGGTGACCACGTTTTTGATTCACCCGTTTCTAAAGAAAGCAATTCCGATTGCACGTGTATAGACATGACAGTAGATGCATGCTCAACTACCTACCTACCTACTCAGCAAAGATTTCACCCTATCAGTCAGACCAGTCTATGTTGAAAAGCCGAGAAGCACTGCACAGCAGTTTCATCCTTATTGGGAATCGTCGGTAGTGTGCATCTCACGAAAGTCAGAGAACCTGCGACCGTCCGGCCAGCGCTCCAACACTTGGCCGTTTGGCCGAGAGTAGCTGATCAACAGTGTGATTAGTTCTCACTAAGACAAGACATGACGCGTCTCATCCTTCTGTAGCAGAAAACCACATCACGTGGTCACGTATTGACTAGTTCCCCGAGTGACGGCTTCCCAGAAGAAAGTTTCACAATCCAGTGAAGTTATCCTGCTTCTGAGCTGCCTAATGCTTCATATTTATTGATAACAGATTGCTAAGTCTTCCCACATGTTTTGTTTCTAACAACGCAGCGGAATCCAATAGTTTAATGGCAATCACTAAATATATTGCCTTGCTAAAAAGTCGATATACTATGAAAGTTTGTCGAGCACTGTTCAACCGTCGTTCCATTTGGCCATAAGTGGTTGATCAGCAGTACGAGTGACCTACGCGATCTACTTATGAGTAATTAACGAATTCAAACACAATGGTCTGTCAACTGTGTACTGCACTACTCACAACCCCCGTCAGCTTGTACGTTCGGTGATTCCTAGGAAACGTCATAACATTTTTTGTGGCTTGTTTCCATTCATTCTTATTTATCCGTCACAAAAATGCTTTGTTTGAACGCTTCCAAGACGAACGATGCTGAAAGAAGATCCAGTCCATCAAACGCCCGCTGTGTTTGACCCAACTGCATTCCTTCCTGGGTTCTGCTGGTCTGTGTACGGAACACACACACAGTGTACGGTCTTAATAATGAATCTTTTCCGCCGAAATAACTTCTTAATTCGTGTTTCATTCCGCTCATCCGGAGGCGATTACAAAATGATCGAAATGTGACCGTTTTGTCAGGAAAGAAACTAAGATGTGCTTGGATTGGCCTGGACTTTAACACAGAATGCCGGAGGGCCGTGTCTTACGGTCTGTTTCTGTTAACATTCGCCTACATCCCATATTGTTTCTAGGTGTTAGGTTATGTCCCAACCAACTTTTGTCCTTCCTATATTCGCTCCCGACATCGGAAGCATTCTTCACCGTGTTTATCCATTTTGTCTGGTCAGGAGTGCGAGGGACACATCTTGCTTCCCTGATCTCCAATGTCTTACCCAAGTATTTCAACCTCACCAGGAGAGTCTTTGTTGACCTAATCATTTGAGATTACTCCAACGAATGTGCTAGGTCTGGCACACTAATCTACTCGGAGTTACTCATTCCTTGTACGGTCCCATTTAGAAGGCCATGAACACGTCCACGCCTCGTCCGACTCCACGGTCGTATGTCAATTTTGAGGAGAAAATATGCTCGTTGACAGGTTTGAAGCTGGTCATAGCGGACTTTGGCAGCTATTTTTTCTAACAAAGGGTTTCAAATGATTATCGAATTAGTTTAATTTCTGTATGTTAAAGTAGATTGTGTTGCTAACCACAGTTTCCTTAATGCCTTCTTAATACCGTGAACCGGAGTCTGGATAGCCACCTGATAGCCCGATGCGCTTAGCAAAACCAGAAAGGGCGCGCGAATCAGCTGATCACTTGAACACTGACGCGTACGTGCGTGTCATGTGCAGCCGAAAACGGGCTGCTTATAAATCTTATAAAGCGGGCCAAAAAGTGTCAAGGACAACTGAAGAACAACCAATCAAATCCGTCCCAACAAAAAGTACTATTCCATTGGTAGTTGTGTGGTCCAGTGACGTTCGGAGCTGGTTCTCCTGATAGATTGTAATGAAAAAAACAACTTTGGTTTGTTGCTTCACATTTAGGCGGACGAGAGTATTCTTTTTCTGGATAAGAATAATCAGAATTTCAAATAAACGTGTAGAAGAACTTAGACTGGAAGCTATCGTAACAATGGTATCATTTGATTGGTCAAGCCAACTCGCCTGCGGTTTGAGGTGTCAGGCATCACCCGTTTGGTCTGCTTGATAAACCACTAGTGCTGACAAGAGTGGTGACATAGGCGAACTGGCGCTTCCGTTGAAGCAAGCAGTTTTGGTGTGAAGTGTCAGCGACTTCGCACAGCATCGAGTTACACGTATCAATAGTGTCGTCCGAGCAGTTTACTTTTACTTCAAACTCCCGCTTTTCGCTGCTGAAAATTCTACCTTAGAACAAAGTGATTTGTTTGTGGTGGGCGGAATCCAGTCCTAAAAGAAGCGGTTGCTGTAAATGCACGATCACCAGAAACATTTTTGTCCCTAAATTACCATCATGTCATATTCATGAATTGAGCAATACCGGCAGTGTCCTGATGTAAATGTGATAGGTCGAACCTTCAATTTCAGTCATAATCCGTACATCCTTTCCAATTTTGCGGTGATCCATAGCTGAGTGATAGATATCCTTGTACGTTCTGGCTTCGTGTAGCAGAAAAACACCGAACTTACTTGGCATGTGATCAAATTGTTACAGAAGTTTGCGGGCAAAACATTCACGGACGATGGCGCCTTTTTTTCCAGCAGCTATTTTCGACGACATTCCTCAATCTAGCCCCACCTTCTGCTGTCTACGCGGCTCTCGCGAACGGAAGACTTGAACTGAGTGCTTTGCATAACTGACTGGCTTAAAAGCGACGCAAGCGCTGCATCGCTTTATTGTCGAAGAGTCTGAAATATCTGCTTCTTTTGTTGGATATGTCTGCACGCTCAGAGGGCGAAACAAATCCAACGAAGGTCATGAGGAACAATGTAGTTGCAGTTCTCGACTTTCACCTTGTCCACGTTTAATTGTCGCCCTCGTGATGCATGCAAGGTTTTGTTACCCCAAGTGTTCATCTTCATTCGACTCCTTTCGCGTTACATCTAGGTGGACACGCGAACCCAACAGCACTGTGTCGCCATTCATGTATCGTTTGTTGCACTCGAGGTACATTTCTTCGTGTTGCAGTCAAATACGCTAGATTTACATCCACAGTTCAATGTTTGATCAAATTGCGATCGAAAAGTGTTAGTTTTTCGGCCGCTGCGGCCAAACACAACGCACCGTCTAACCCTACACGACTTTCCCCAACGCAAGCTTCAGAACTACTGGATAAAGTCAACAAGCACAAACAATTCGACTTGGACGCAACACAGTCGATGCGTTCTTATATCACCGACATCATCAATATTGTAATCCGTTTCCATTAACAGCACTGTTCGGGTTTATCTGAAGCTATCGCGAATCGGGTCAACTTCGATCCCAGGACTAAGCCCCCGACCATTGCATGCCACAGTTCACATATGCACTTGACTCCTCTATCCTGTTAACCATGAAAGCCTTCATGTACCCTGTAAATTCGTGGTGTATTTGGCCAGAAAACCGATTTTTGTTTCGCACCCTTCCGATGGGATGGGTTCACTCGGTCTCTTCTGTTCCCTTAGTAACCCTTACTTCATTAGGCTGACCATTTCGTTACACCAGTGTTTATGGACGTCATTCAAATCAAAGTATCAATGTGCTCAACTAGGCTTTATCCCCGTGTCTTCTACCGATCTTTTCTAAAATTCCCCCTGACAGGTATCTCAAAAGAGCGTTCTGGAAAATGAATTACTTTAGGAAGATTTCAGGTATTTTTGTGGAGTAGACCTCACGTAATCCTGGATTGAGGGTTTCTACCCCCTCATGATTCCGTCTCTCTCTCTCGTTAGATAAACACTTCTTCCAAATGAAGACACACTGGCCTCACAGTTAGACTGCTGCTCTGATTGTTCTGTTGCATGTGTCTGCGATTGCAATAGAGATTCGGGCCGCCAGGACAAATGCATGACTTACTAAAGGAATATTTGTTGTCTTTTGGCTCAGGGGAGACGTGTTTTGGACCTAAAAATGAGGAACCAAAGTAATTAACACATTTAGAAACCCATAAATTTCAGAAAAAAGCAAATTCAGTGTTTCCGTCAGTTGGACCACCCCATGAAGCCTAGACAAAGATGTAGATCCCCATATGGAACAACGGACTACATCGCTGATATCAAAAGAAACATTTGTGAAACAATCCCTTACTTGACCATACAATGCTTACATCTGTAAGCACCGCTCAGTAGTGAGGTGCTGTTTGTTCCTTAGATGACAAAACCCACAGTGCGACTATTTTGATGCGGGTTTTCTATTGGTACCTAGCTACTTCATAGTGTGACGTCATCAAATAGCTCAAAAAACCTAAAATAAAGAAAGAATTATGCTAACCCGAATAGGAGGTCTCCTCTGTAGTCAGGATCTTAGGTCTGACTCGTTTAACACAACTTATGAAACCTCGTAAAAAGAGTTTGCCATGCAGAGTTTGGAATATGACATTAATCGCAGTGGGCATTTCGGGTTTATATTCTTCCAATTTTCTGAAAATCCGTTTTTTTATAATTCCCATGAGTTGCGCAAAATTCCTCGAGGATTCCTGTTTTTGCAAGAGCACAAATTTCTATATTATCTGCTTATAAATGATAGGAAATTGGGTGTCTACCGCGTGGCGGCCATGGAGGTTGATGGAACAGCTATACAAATGTTTGTTCACTAGGCAGTTTGAAAAACTGGTGGCGAGGTGAGGATGTTCGTTAATTTTTAATAGAAATTTCGACCTGTACGTGAAGTCAACCTATGCTGAGAAGCCGTGAAGCACTGTACCGCCGTTTCATCCTGATTGGGATTCATCAACAATGCGCATCACACGAAAATCCGCTATGGTGTTTCGAAGCCGTGGTTAGTGGTTCAAAACTTGACCATTCGGGCACGAGTGGCAGATCAGCAGTGTGATTAGCTCACACTTAGGCAGGACGCTGTTGGGTGGATTAGGACCACGTAAGAATCTGTGCTGGTCACGCGGACTCACTTCACACCGCAAAGAGTAAAATGGATGACCATTTTTCACGTTTGCCTGGCATTCAGGGACGTAAGCAATACTTCTGCCCTGAGTTTACTTCTTATATATCTTGTAAAGAAATGTTGATCGCTTGTCAGCTTTACTGGCGATACCTTCAAAGAAGAATGACATAGATATCCTGAGTATTCATCTACAATCTTCCTTCCCTCGCGGAAACCACTATGTTGACAGAAGTGAGCGGATTTCGTTAGAGTGTACGTCGGAACTTACAGGACGGTTTACAGTTGACTCCATAAGTTCGTGGGTCAACTCATAACCCCTCATATCATTTGTCAAACAGCTTTAAAAGCATTACAATTTAGACAGTGACGAATCATTCAGCTCTCTAGAGTAAAATGCTGTAGCACCCTTGTGATGCATATCTGCCATGCCACACGAAAGGAACTCGACGGCCAAACTACTTCCAGGTTGCCCAGGCCCTAGCCGAGTCCTTGTGTTCAAACCATGGACCTTCTGATCAGTAAATCCGTGCCCGAAGTACTGAGCTACCTCGAGCTCGGAAGGGTGAACATGGCCTACTTCAACACAGTCTCTAAACTACTCGTTTTCAGAGCTGGACAGTTGCTATTCGTTGACCTCTCAGAAAACAAAGCGGAAATGTACGTAACTTGCCTATTCTAACACCACCTTTGTTTCTTACGGAGGCTTTGATACCATTCGGTTGATCTGAAAACATGTATTAGGAATGTAGTAAACTTGGACAACGCAGGCAGTTGTAATAAAAATGTCAGATAATCTACATGGCTTTGAAACAAACGAAAGCGTTTTCTGGTAACATATTGATTTGCGTTATCTAGTTTGCTTTTGCCTGGTCTATCTACGGCACTGTTTTCTACATCAACCTCAAGAGCTTGACTGCAGCACCGCATTTGGTCTTGCTCAAAACTATGCGTAAGGGGTGATCAACCTCAGTTAATTGGAAACTCAATCGGCTTCAATCCAGCTGACGAAATTTCGAGAAATCCATCCAGACTAAAGTACAAACTCTAATACACGTGAGATATCTTCCAAAATTTGGAACCAGTAAGTATTCGAGTAAACGAACAACTATATTCTTAAACATGACTGCGCCGAAGTTCAAGAGGTAAACTTTGCTACACGAGAACAACTGTTGCACAAAGCAAACTGTGATCCATGTATTTTGGTTTTTGCATCTGTGAGAAACATATTTTGTTTTTCATGTGTCCAGAACTGCACGTTAATTAGGAGTAATACTGTTCTTCAGCGGCCGTTGTAAAAAAACTCCCGGTATGAGAAGATGGACTTTATATAAGAGGTTGCAACCGGCCTCGCGCATCCAGTTGAATGGTGTTTGGATGGATAAATCCCCAATTTTTTAAATGCATGGATATAAGGTGTCAGGTGAGGAATGCAATCCTCGCCAACTCAAGTGAATATCACACTCAGCGTGGTTTCCTGTCTGATTGTCTAGCCGAAAATTCACCATTTGTAATCATGTCGTACCAAGTCACCTAACAGATAACCGCACCTATCGAGTTGCGTTACAGAGCACGTAAGATGTATTCGTGCAAGATGGGTCTGTTGAATCGATTCATTGTAGCTTCAGTGTTTCATTCAACCATCTCTAGTATAGATCGCTACATTCCCAAAGCCTTGTGCTTATAGCATGTCATTAGTGAATTCTCGTCCACTTCAACTCATGGTTTGTGACATACGTAAACCTGGTGCAACTCACTGTGTGCTGATTTGCGCTTACCGGATTGGTGCTTATCTACAATGTACTCTTAGATAATAAGGTGCCTTCAACCCCCACAAGGGCAAGGTGCGACGAGACCTGGGTATGAATGATCGATCAGACACCTGATGAATAAGCATTGACTCTCTTGGGGACAGTAAATTTGAAAGAACTGAATTTCAGGTACACCAAGTTCGAATAAAGCAAGCGACCGCCTTGTTTACTGGTGTTGCGGGAACTTAAAAACATTGATAAAAAACCTCTCATGTTCAGACTACCAGTGGGGGGTTGCGGCTACTGGAGTTTCGTGAGATGCGCTCCGATTCCGAATAAGGATGAAACCACGGTACACTGTTTCCGCAGGTTGGCCTCACTTTCAGCACAAAATGTCCATTGAGAACGATCTTTCTAACCCTTGTAAAATCGCGTATATACCAATGAAGCGATATCCTACAGGGAGAACAGTGTAAGCCATCCGATACTGGATGACACACTGTGTTTATCGACAGGTAAGGCTGATCTTTTGAGATGGCCCAATAGACACCCTCAACAATTGGTCGACTTCACAGTGCCAATTATCAAAGTGGACAATTTTACTTTGTGGTTTTTCACACAGTAAACAGGTCTGTCTTAACGATCCGCCGATCGATCCGATTCAAGACACCTGTGATCTTCTCCTGCTGTCTAATTGCATTTATCCAAAGCTTTCGTCTTCATGGATTGGCTAGCTCGACGAAGAATTTGTAGGACACGTATGCCAAACGTGCATTCCTGTATCGGATAAAATTTGGGTTGAAAAAAGCTGGTATTCTGATATAGTGAAATTGCACGCGGAGTTGGAAGACCACGTTCATTAACGAATGAGTCACTTGATGAACATTCATCCGAATGCCCCGAAATCAATACGAATGACCGAGCCTTATTAACGTTGTTTAGATTGTCAAGAGGGAGCCACAAGGTGGAACTAACTTTAAACCATGGAAACACTGTTACATATTGAAAATATTTTACGGCTGAATCCTGTTCCTATCAGTACACAGCAATCGGTGTACTTATATCGAGCAATAGGAACTCAGATTTGACAACTAAGATTGGAAGTCAACCGTACAGAAACTGTTACGCAGTGAGAGCAGTTTTAGTGTCAGTCCAATGGCGTTGCTTGACCACAGCCTAAACAGTCACAATGGGACCGCAAAATCCAGGAAGCTGTTCAAAGCTAGCCGTTAGAGTTGAGTCCGTCTTGGTAACGTGACACAAATCGATCAACCCAGTCTTACAGCAGACCACCATACAGTATTCAGTGAGGTTAGGCTTCTAGCTAGACCAACAAAAAATGTCTTGTTCCTGCGCTTCTGTCCCAAGGTGTTTAATTCAGTATTTATCCGGCCTTATGGATGAAGATTATTTCGCAAGATGATCTCGGTGGACGACCCCGTCGCAATATTCCCAATCGTTGCCACGTGTAGGCAAGAAGGAGGCACATCTGATTTCGGACTGAGATCTCGTGGATTAGTTCATTCTGAAAAGGCACTAACTAGCTTGGACGAACCCATAGCTAAGCTGACGGCACCCCTATATCCTACTGGGAATTGCCGTTTCCCGAAACTAAACATACACCTATTGGTAATGAGAAAACTAAAGCACACATATTTGACATATAACAATGGGAAAATATCACCAAATGCACTGTCAATGTGACCCGTTGTATCGTCCTACCTCTCCATGATATTATCCCAGTTGACCAATGTAAGTTTTTTGTTGATTCTGGGATGGGATTCCAAGGGCAGTTGTCACCTGCTGATTTGAAAATGGGAAACTCACTTTGAGGTCCGGTTTGCTGATCTGTGAGTGAAACATTGCAGGCCAAAGTCAGTGCGTAAAAACACCTATTCATATTTCGTGCAATTCACGGTTATTTTTTCGTCGGTTGATCTGACGGTGCAACTGTGTGACTTAGGAATGAGGATTTTGATAAACAATCGTTTTCAACAATACTAAAAAGAACGTTTTTTTCTTGCTGCGTTTTCACGTATTCCAAGTAGCTGCTGTCCGGAGATTAGGATCCCTGAGAAAATTCAGCTGTTTGGAACATTTCTGAGTATTCTGTTTCTCATATCATTCTGCGTAGGGTTGAAGCGTGTTCCGGTTACTCCCAATAATCTGTATGTTTCGAGATTTGAGCAATCAGGACTGATGTAACCCTGTTTGAATAGAGCTGGATGCAGACAGTTCGGTCCAAGTACCCTTTCACGTTTCATTGGGGGCACTTCCGACAGGTGGTTGAGGATTAAATTCCATTTGCCCACATGAATTTTCTCCAGAGGGTGTATTGAAGGAGGCCAGCCAAACTGCTCATCGAAGTGTTCACCCCTTGTATCTAGTCAGCGATTTTCCGGGTGGATTAATGTGCCGTGCCACGTATCATTTTGCTGAACGTAGCTCTATTTGTGTCCAGTCCAGTTTAACAGGTGGTATAGGGTATGGCTTTTTCCTGTGGCAAAGGCCTTTTCCATCTCCTGGTCTCTGACTGTCTACCAAAACTCTCGGTCCTTCCTAAGTCTCTTAACTATTGGAAGGTTGATCGATTTATGTCGCACTCGGCACCAAGTTGTATGGATCTTCTTGCATCAGTCAGGACTAGCGATCTCGACGACATCCGGTGACCAGTTGATCGTATCGAAGAAGTCGAACACACACGGTGCAACGCCACTAGCATCTATTCTTTCTCATTGCGCCATACTTCACCCACATCCCCATTACTATTACAGTGTTGGTTTACTGTAGAGACTAGTTGAGCTAACTCAGACCGTTACTGCTATAGTCCTTCCAAAATGGTGGATTGGCATGTTTCTTGCGAAGGCCTGAAGGAAGGCAACCTGTTAGACGTGATCGCACTATTGCGTGCTCCGTATCGAGTAGTGTGCCGGAGAAGGAACGGCAGCAATGAATTGGGGCTCTCCACCAGCGGCTGTTTGGCTCGTGATCCAATTGAATAAACAGCTGTTTTGTGCTTGGTAGCTGCCAGGTTAAGTGATATCAAAGTTTATGTAGAAAACTCTTACTGGCCAGAAACAGCTGATTCTCAGCACATAACCGGGGACAGTCGACTTCCGTCGTCTGTGCGAAAGCATCAACTCCTAATCGATTCCAAGGAGCTGAGAGGAGGCAATTGCGCATTCATAACATTTTGATAAATCAAGCGAGAAATTGCCGAAGATATCGCTTCGTAAGGGCGATGTGCATCCGCAAATGTCCTCATTCGAGCTTCGATAAATGGACGGTGAATCAGGTTCAGATCTTGTAGACAATACCCTGTACGACACTCTTTCCCTCAGAGAGGAAACGACGAAGCAGTTTTCCATAACACCCTTTTAGTGGACTGGCTTAATTGCAAACGCAACACTCTCTGCCCACGGATGTTCTCCATTCCCGTGTTTGAGTCGACTGAACAACTCATCTGCGACCTTTTAGTGTACTATTTTCAAGACGTTATCGACAAATCGATCAAATTGTTTACTACGTTAAGTGCGTTTTTCCATGCGTATTCTGAGATATTTGTACAATTCGTCTTAATTAGTATTAAAGTTTGCCAGAAATGACTTGTCTTGTCTTTTATTGCGTTTTTCGCTCTCATCTGTTTGGTATCGACTGCCTGGTAGCCTTTTTTGCGGAGGTAAATTCCCTGCGTCCAGCGCCGTCGCTCCATCCGCAGGCACCCGTCGACGAAGACGACATTTTTGCTGTTCCCGGATGAAGCTTATCTCGTAAGGTGATGATCTGTGGAAACCCCCTTCCAAACGTTGCCACACGTTTTCGTGTGTAGGCAGAACGGTGGTAGACTTGAAACAAACATCCTCCGTTATCCGAGATCGGACAGAGATCTATTGGATTATTTTAATACGGCTTTTACACGGGCGTTAACTCACTTGGATGAACAAAGAACTAAGCCGTTGGCACCCTTGTATCATGCCGGTAATGGCCGTTTTCCAAAACTAAACATACACCCATTGGTAGTGAGAAAACTGAAGTACACACATCTGACAATGCGAACTATCACCGGATGCTTTGTCATTGAAGCCCGTAGTTCTTTTGCGCTTAATTTGCACCCCTCCGTGTTGTTATGCCAGCTGATCAATGCAAGGTTTTGTTAATTCCGAGATAGAATTTCCAAGACAGTTTTTCTTTTCTGATTTACAAATAGAAACTTACTCTGAGGTCGAATTTGATAAGCTGTCAGTCGCAGGATGAAGCCAATTATTAGTCAAGTAGCATGCGAGGATGCCGATTATTCTTTCTTGCAAGATATGGAGAATGTTTTGGGGTAAATTTGAAAGTCTCAATTTGAACTCCGAATGAGGCTGTTTGAAAAACAGTTGTCTTCGAAGTTACTAACAAATGAAATTCTGACGATGCAGGTTTAACGCATTTCGCGCATATTGCAATCAATTTCTGTCCGTAAAGTTTCCACAACGAATTGAGATCCTTAAAAAAATTCAGTCGTTTGTAAATTTGTGTACAGTTTCTCACCCCTTTCGTTTAGGCGTAGTCAAAACTAGGCCATCGTACGCTGTCTCTGTTGACCAGAATGTGAAACTAGGTTTTACATAAGGAAATACTATTACCTTTGCGAATGTTCCCCGGCCGAAGCCTGCTCTTGTCACTTTGCATAGTATCCGACTGTAGTTAGCAACGAGACCTACACACACAACCATGCTTGTTAAAGCAATTGTAGGTAATCAGAACTCTTTTGGGAATGCGATAGAAAGGGTCTTATAAGCTGAACTGTATCTGGCTGATACCCGAGTCTGCATAATATCCTGGAAGCAATTACGGTGACATACTCTCAAACTACCCGGGAGCCAGTGTGTATTGTTCTGTCACATGAACAGCACAATTGTTTAGGCGAACAATAGTCAAATTACCATGCTTCCTGTGGATGCTGTGAGTTGAAGGGCCCGAAATTATCGGCTCTACCTGTTGAACGGTGTTAAACCGACTTGGCTTTCAGATATGCAGGATAGATTTTTCCCATTCAACTGAAAATAGTAGACAAGATTAATCGAAGTACGAGCCGTACAACAGGCATATTTGTGTGGGACGGATTTGAGAGGGTTCGTAAAATCGGCATCGCATCCTACCAATTCAGTCTGGCAAAATGCTATTCATTTCCAGCTAGTTATTGTCACCTGCCTTAAGCAAGAACATAAATGACTAACTCAACCACCAGGAAATCCTGTTTCATATCTGCGCACTAGTTTTATTTTCCCCCGTTCCACCTTGTCTGTTTGCACCGCTTGACTGAGGAAGATATTTTGCAACGTGATATTACATTTGTCGTCTGTATTGTCATGCACACTGCTCATCAGTTTCTTCTCGAGAACCCATAAACCATGACAGCAGAGAATCCGACGGTCGTCCAAACTTCAAGTAAAAATTCCTGATGAGTTCCTGCCCATCTCTCACTGTTTTATTATCCCCATCGATCTTCACATTCACTTATGTTTCCAGGTGGAACACTTACCGGCCAGGATGGCAGCCTAACACCAGCCCATCATGCTTCACATTTCGTCTGCTCAAAGTTAGGATTGATCACCAGAAGCTGAGATAGTTCCTCGTTGGAAACTTTGGTTTTGAGCCAATGAGTGCGATTAATTTGTTCCTCAGACTACTTTGGATTTTAGCAGTAGTGAGAGAATGTTGAGAGTTGGTTTCACGCGGTGATCGTGGTTAAGTCGGATGCGTGATGAAGGATGGGATAGAGAGATGTATACAGAAAACATGTCATGAAAAGTGTAAATAACTCACTCCAGTCTCTTGAAGGATCACACACATTGCCTGGCTACATTTATACGAACACAAATAAAAACTCACGGCTTTTTTGAGGCACTTGATCTATGGATTGGCATTGGAGTCATAAGTAGTGAATTACTGATTCAAAATGCGGGTAAAGTCAGTCAAAGGCATTTTTAAGACAGCACAGAGAGAAAATATTATTATGGGTGCGGTTTTTGACAAGATTTTGAATAGGGAAATCTTTCTGTTGCACGTTTGTGTACACTTACAAGGTAGTCACGAATTAAAATCCTACATGCACTTTTTATCGCCCAAATCGCTCCCGTTGGAGACATGACTGCCTTGCAAACCCTGAGGAGCGTTCAGATCTGCAGCATTCTGATTAAATGATGAACTTCAATCCACTGGGAAACAGGTGGGCAATAATTATGCACAAGTGTATTGAGTGATAATATGAGCACCCAGCGGTTTCCTCGTAAATGTGAATGGGTAGCCAAATAGCAGAAGATTTGATTATCATTTGATTATTATTTATTTCATTCCTTTATTATTTTTATTATTTCATTATCCTTCAGTGGATGCCGTGAACGATTATGAAAGCAACTTACAATCAATTTTCACAGAGTACTTGAATGTTCTAGCTGAACTTAGTTTCCAATTTCAACTGAAGTTTCTAGCCAGAAAAAGGTGCTTCGAAACCCGGCTCGACGGCTTTTTAATTTATGTGTGTACTATACGAAGTGACTTGGTTCGGACAGGCATCCGGGTATTACACTTGCCAACTTTGAGTTTTGTCCACCAACAAGCCAGTGTGTTTATCATGCGAGTACACA
>SJOL01003728.1:178442-193210 GCA_004794785.1 Opisthorchis felineus | reverse complement strand
AGGCTGAGATACTGCCAGGTTGCCCAAGCCTAGACAGGGGAAGTCGAGAGGCGGAGGTCGGGTTCGAACCACAGACCTTCCGGTCAGTAAATTCGCACTCTAACCACTTGAGCCATCTCGCCCCGTTTAGCCAAGTCCGATCCCTTGTCAGTCACCGGGTTCCGGATCAAATGAGATTCTGCCGAAACTATTCAAAGACGCTGGCAAACCTGCGTGACCAAACTACCTGAGCTTATTGGGAAACAGAAACGAGTTTAAACAAACAGCATGACAGAAACGAATTGTCCAGTTAGAGTTATTCTACTACCTACAGGAAACGTACGACACCTAGTCGCAGCAAGTGGGATATGAATCAAAAGACATCAAGCAGGATTTTCAGTAGGCGTGTTTTGCATTCATTTGATCTTTGAGTCGCAAAAATGCCAAAGCGGCGATACGAATACTGTCAATGAACTCCCGGGATTTAAAATGCTTTTCTGTTGAACATACATGATGAACCTTCTGATTATACACGTAATACACTACCCATAGGTCACTGAAAATTCTTCGACAGCCCTTCTTGGGACTCATCAAGTAGGCACAGTCCCACAGTTTCGGTCAACCTTATGCTCTACTTGAATCCAATTTGCACGAAATTCGACTTATACACTCATCTGCATACCAATTCGGTTTTGATGGAAGGCCCACCTGGAAGTCAGCTGAATCTCTCGTTTATGATGTACTCAATCAATTGAATGTACTGCACCAGGCCGTCTCATCTTTCACTTGGTACTGAATATATACTGAGTATATTTACTGAATATAAATATAGATATATACTGAATGTAGTTAGACAAACAGGAATGGCAGCCGATGAGGTCTTCAAATGTGCCTTGGGTTCTCTTTCGTTTCGGTTGTGGTCGTGTAAAAGATTACTGCGAAATACACCAAGGGTCTTCTACAACCGGCCACTGTTTGGCCACTGATACGATTATGCAATGAACGTTCGAAAGGGTCGATAATCATTCAAAAATCCACCTGAACAAGATCTGGCTGGCTTGGGATTACGCAAAATACGAAGACCGTGACTCTGCAAGAATTTCTTCAATCAGGTTATCAGAAGTACACCTTGTTGATAGTGTGAGTGGCTGATTGGTATTGTGAATAACTTGCAATTAGACTGGGAACAGCTCCGCTCATTGTCACTCGCATTGACTGGTTCCTTGAGTTGCAGGATGCGCATTGTTGATGATTCCAAATTAGGATAAAACAGCTGTAAATGTTTCTCAGCTTTCCAGCACTGACACCACAAAATCTTAGTTAAAATCTCATAGGTTTCAAAGATGCTAAATCAGTTTGTGTGGTTTAATTCAGTTATGTTTTTCAATTACAATCAGTAGTATCTATCCTATCAGTAGTATCTATCCTTGCGCTGAGAATTTCGGCGGAAGGGAGGCGAAAGTCATGTCATGATTTGATTTGATTTATCCGAGAATCTCATCACCTTATCGATGACGTGTACGTGGTGTGCCTGGTCGCGCAAGAAGCACTGCTTTTTTGCAGGGATAAATGTCGATGCTAAGGCCCCTGAGGATGGGTTATAAAAATCATCTCTCCTATGCCCGTGCATTTTCTACCTGTAATTCTACTCAAACGGACAGGATAAGAACTTACTTTTATTGTACTGCTTTGAAATTTCGTGCACTATGTCGAGGTTGCATAAAGAAAAGTGAACATGTGTACTGACTGGAACAAGGTAATCTAGAAAACGACACATCAAAATCGTTTAGTCACAGAGAACTGAGGAATCCTGACAACTTCATATATTTGCTAGTCGAATGATTGACTGATCGCATGACCGCTTCATGACTAAAAGACAGGTTTTGTGATTCTAAGATGTGATTTGGAGACTGCCTAACATACATATTGTGTTTGATTGTACTCAAAGAGATTCAAAGATATTGACAGCTCGGTGGGGTGCGGAGTACTGCCAGCGCCAGTCGTTTAACTTTTGCGTTGTGATTTACTATGAAACCAAATGTGTTTTTTTACAACCGACGCAAAACTTAGAGTCCGTTGTTAACAGTGCATCGTGAGCAATGAATAACGATTCACTTGAATTTTCCAGGAAGTAGGTTCGCGTTGCCGTTGTTCCGCTGTACTGGGTGCAACAATGACCAGAGCTGAGATCCCAAACAATCCAGAGAGCATTCGTCGCAGACACTGAGTGACTTCCTTTGTGCTTTTCTTATCTTCATTCAAATTACCGTACTCAGATTCGTCTAATTTGCCCTCCTTTTCACACCCATATAACTCGTGAAACATTTTATTGCAGAGTTTTGCGCTACACAAAGCAAGAGTGCTACTCACAGATCAAAAGAGTGGGGTTATCTGATGTAGGATGTGACTTCCTCAAGCCACGGTACAACACCACTTTTGTGGTATTATGTTGCGTGGTCTAGATGTCACTTTGGTTCAGTCGATTGACCGGCAGCGGAGGACCATTCGGCGATGTGTGAAACATAACACTGCCAGAATGACAAGCAATTGCTTCGAGACCAACCTGGCCCGGTGAATATTTTCTCAAGCGTTTGTCCGAATTGCTTTTAGGAGTGGGGGAGGACAACGCAGATGTCGTACAGCGAGACCAGGCAAAGAATCAAGAGAACCACGTCTAAAAGAACCAGAACTAAACTTGAAAAACTGCGAGCTAAACGCATCCAAAGTTTCCACATTCGAATGAAGAGAGAACAAGAGAGAATTACGGCTTCTTTGCACCTGCAAAACAGGAGATGTATCAAGGTAGCGATTTGTTGTGATGAAACATATTTCCGCCACAAAATGAAAAGGGAGTAACTGGTAGTAAGGAGAGACTGAACCTCCGTTTACGATACTCATGGATTGCATCCCAAGAAGGGCGAAACTGGACGTCCAAGATTAGTGAACTGTCAAAAAGTTTCAAGGAAACGCTCAATTAAAGGGTTATATCAGAGAAATTATACTTCGATATTCATATTCTCACAAATCTTATTTGAACATTCCTGTTCTTGTCTTGGCGCAGTTATTCCTAGTTGTCCACACCGAAGGGGGAACCCTTAGACTTGAGGTTCATTCTTATTAGACCTCGTCCGTAGTACCTATTCTTAGTCGCCACCGGGTTTAAACTCCAAACGTCTGAAATGTGAGGAGAGTCTGTTACCACTACTCGACCAACGCACGCTGAAGGCACCTGAATTATCACCTCTAAACAGGGGAACGTGTTCCTACCTGAGCGATGTTCAAGCGCGAGTGCTTTGAACGTAGAGTCTACAAATCCCACAATCACTTACAGTTAAAGTATCCACAATATAGCTAGGTCATAACAGAACGTCTGTTGTTCCTCGATGCCTTTCTCACAAAAGCAAGCAGTTGCTGAACATCACCAGACGGGAATCACTACTACTCATAGGCAGTCTAGTATAGCGGGCGATTAGCACACATTTTTCGGGGGCCAAGATTTTAGGAGAGGAACACATTCATTCGTACTGTTGATTATCCTAGCAAATTTGATCGAAAGACTGGTGGGCACCAGCATGTATCTCAATCAGAGTGATGTGAGTTACAATAACTGGGGTTTCGTACCGGAAAACTCGAAAAGAGTTTACTGTGGTATGTATGCCAGAATGCTATCTTTAAGTACTAAGGAATTTGTGTGTTTACAGTTAGTTGGATCTAAGCTTAGCGAACTTTTAAGGCTTTTATGAATACGCAAATGGAAATGGTGTGTAGTAGCCAACTGTCGAGCCTTCTACGTCCCGTGACCACAAGTTGAATCTGCCTACAGAGAACGCATGGCCATAACATGGCTCAATGAACTGCACTACGCAATGGAAATCACTGAGAGAGCGGCGCATATTTCTACACTATTCCTTGTCCTTTAGTCATACTTCTCGGGGTAAGTCACATGCATACACACACAAATCAAATTGATTTTTAGTCAGCTTCTTAAGTGCAAACCCTGTTTTGAGGTTGGTAATCGGGTCAGTAGACCATGGCTTATCATTTGTATGCAGTATTTTCTTCTTTCTTTCGCCGTTAGTTTTCGTATGCAGAATAAAAACAGTTTCCCGCTTTTTCTACGCATTGTTTTTTGTTTCTTTACACACCCACACATTTGAATTCTCACCACAAACGGCAGTCGATGCAGTAGCAGTGAGCTAGAAACGATTGGATGAGTGATAATCAGATTGCATGAACTGACAGAATGAACACGTTAGGGGTGCAAGTTTATGCAGGAGTGTACGAATGAGTACGTGGGAGTGGAGATCCTCCGTATAACACCATGTACAACGAATGGCCATAGTACAAATAAGCCAGCTCTTAGAAACGAATGAAACTGCTTCATTTGGCTGGGCGGAGAAAGTGTCCACACAAAGTGGGATGTCGAGAAATATTATGGAATGCAAGTCAAGTATACATAAATTACTGGAGATTTAGGACAATCATGAAACGTGGTAGCCAACTGTGTTAGACGTCGGGCGTTCTACGTCCCATGACCACAAGCTGAATCTGCCTACAGAGAAGGTATGCCTCCAAAAATCGTACTACGGAATGGAAATCACTGAGAGAGCGACTCATATTTCTCCACAATTCTTTGTCCTTTGGTCACACTTCTGGGGGTAAATCACATACATGCACCTTACAAATAAAATTGATTTTTAGTCAGCTTCTTAGTGCAAACCCTGTTTTGAGGTTGGTAATTGGGTCAGTAGGCCATGGCTCACCATTTGTATGCAGTATTTCCTTCTTTTCTTCGCTGTTACTTTTTGTATGCAGAATTTTGGGTTTGAGTTTAATAAACATAAAGTACTAGAGATTAGCGAGAATCACGAAACGTTCATCCTTTGCTGACTAATCAGATCCACCGGCGGTTTTGAAAAAAATTATCGATTTACAGCCACAGTTCCATCTATGGTTGTTGTAGCAGGCGACTTAGCTTTTGATCGGTCAGGCAGTAGGCGATGATGTCGTAATTTGGTGAACTGTCATTCGAAAGTTCAGAGCCCATGTGTGATTCATTATTGGTGATTAGGTGGTAGATTACGATGGTTTTGCGACTGTCCCCTTGATACAGTTCAACGTAGAAGAGGCTTACTAACAAGGTCACAGCTGAGTAGCTACGGATACTTCAGCAAGTACTTTTTGATAACTGTAAATGAACTATTAGTTTGGACTTGCTCAGCAAAACCTCGTAAATAGCTGTGGTGGTTCAGTACATAAATGCGTAGTGTACGACGAACTGTGGCCGTGAGAATGTCAGTATACTTTATAATTTATGGAATTTTACTGCTTCTTCTCACCCCATTTCAGCAATTTCGTTTAAAATTATCAACAAAGACGTCATGAAATGGTCGCTCCAAAACAAATTACCAACCCTACCGGTTTAAAGAAAAAAGGTTTCACCGCGAATTCGTTCACTAGCAAACACCAACGAAGCAGTTACAAAGCATTGGACAGGAAAGTGAACGTCTCATATGCACATGGTTTTTGAAAGCTGAACATTCTCACGCGTCTTCTTGAACTTTCGTGGATATTCATTGACTATCATGCAATGGTAAGCGAGCACTGCAAAGCAGTTCCACAAGTTCCGTAATAAACTCCACCTTCCATTAAATGTGGGGCGGAGCACCGAGAAGACCAAAGACTACTCACATCTCTCATCAATAGTATCCGGCGATACACACCTTCCCCCTTCAAAGGTCGCGTGCCTGCCCCCTATTTCCATTTACTTCCATTAGGTAGGCTTCAGGAGCTTGTCTATTCGGAAGCTCTTCGTGTGTATCGTGCCATTTCCGAAGCTGAGTACCGTTTACCCTTTTTGATCCTCGACCGTTCTGAATTGTACAGACGTTCTCTCGGCGGTCGTTAACGACAAACGGACCTTGTTACTGACTGCCCAGCTTTCGCGACCCAGTCCACTCCTTCCAGGATTGTGATGTTCCTTTCATTTGACCTTCGCGCCTATGGGGACTGGTCGTGCCTTTTTACTTGCCGTTTTCCATCTAGTACTTTCCTGAACGGCGGTCAAGTTTTCTCGAGCTTCCCTCCTTTCCTCCCCTAGCTCCTCCGGAGACAATCGTGTTGTCAGCCAAAACCCAATTTTCTGATCAACTGGAAGGCGCAGATGTCTACCGTACATCAGCATGAACGGGGACTTGCATGCCGTACCGAAGCACGATGTGCTCACACCGGTATATGGTGCACGCTTCCTGCTAGTACTCACCGGCTGCATACAATTATGCAGGATACAAATTAATTAAAAACGAACTGACATAACACTACTCAAGGTTGCTGAAAGCTCTTCGACAGCTGTTCTTGGGAATCAGCTAGATTTACTATCTAGCTTGTGTCTTAAATGAACACCAAATTGTACGCAGTTGACGAAATATGCTGATTTGTAAAATCAAGCTGGTGTTAACGGGAGATTCAATGAAACCATAGCTGAGTTTCTCATCTACGATATTATTCAGGTGAGATATTATTACGATAATGTTGCGCCTGGTGTGGTATCGTAACGTAAGTTATTTGGATACTATTCACATGAACGAACGGCGGTGCCGGTGACGGCCGCGCAATTTGCTGACACTAAAGAGATATCCACAGACCCAACGGATGAAGTGACCCCAACTAGCCACAGATTACTGCGTTTTTTGTTCTCTTTTATCTATGAAACTTTCAAGAGCACAGTATAACTAAATCTGAGATAAAAATGTTGACGTAACACGAATGCCACTTCTTGATACGAGGGGGTCAGCGTCGATCATAGACAATTTGGCTAAACAGTGGATCGGCTCACGTGATATCAATGTGCGGAAAACTGGTGAAAATCCACATTGCTTTCGAGGATGTCGAAAAATTCTGGTAGGCGATGGAGTGAAAGGAACTGTAATTAGACTTGACCTTTTTTGGAGACAGAAAGCTTGTATTACTCTCCGGAAGAGCGTAATATCCGTGAAGCAAAGTATTCTTCCCGAATGTTCACTGAATAAAAACAGTGCAAAGCTGATTCCAGCAGTGACTGTAAAACACCAGTCCGACTGTCAGGAGACGACTGGGTGAAGAACACAATGGAAATTCATTCCATACCTACCCACTGCTTGCCACACAGAAGGGTGTCTCATAAGCTGTTGCTAGAGTTTCAAGAACAGAGAGCCAAGATGTGGGGAAAATGCCACGGATAGAATACGACTAGCTCCTATGGCTTGCCTGTTTCATTGACTAGAAAGTTGGAGGGAACGATTTTATTGTTTTATGGATGTTTGGGAACTCAGCAAATTAACGGTGAAGGACGCCTCTCATATTCCTACAAAGGAATAAAATTTCGTCCATCTCTGTGCCGCCAAATTGATTTCACTCATTGGTGTTCGATCTGGCTACTGGCAGATTTCTATGGCAGCTGTTAATCTAAGTAAAACGGCTTTCTGCGTCAATGGGTAGCAATACGAGTTCTTTCGGATGCCGGCCACATTTAGGGACTTTCTGTGCAAATTCCAGTTGATTTGAAATGATTGCCGTGTATTCCGTGCAGGCGATATTATGGTATATGACGAGACGTAGCAAGAACGTGCAGGACTGGCTTAGGAAAGTGCTTCAGAGAAACCGGAGTGAAACTCAGTAACAAGAGGTGCCATCATGTCCGCCCAAAGACTGTGTTACTTATCCATAAGGCAGAAAACAATGGGGCCCGTCTACTTGCAGAGAACTTAGAAAGTTTTGAAAATTACCCCGGTTCAATTGTAGGAAATAATTTTGCTTGTTTCTGGGCCTCGTGTGACAATACAATGTGATTATCAAACAAGGTATTTTCACTACTTCAGTTACTTCAAAAGGATGAACAGTTGGAATGGACTTCACAGCTAGACAGCGCCTCCGGAGAAGCAAACAGCAGTGTGAGGGACAGCTCGGAACGTTTACCCTGTCAGTCCACGTTAGGTGAGATTGGAAGTGGAGCAGTCCCGTCGTAGCCTCCCGGAATAAGAGAGCGTTCTAGCCAATTGGCTAGGGCGGCGGAAAGGAACAATCTGACGACCGAAAAAGTGTGGATGACAGTAGATATTTGCTGGAAAAGTGGCGAAACTTTATCCTTGTCACAAAAATCACTATCAAGAAGGAAGACAAGCCTCGGGTCCGTCGAGTTCTACCAGCTGGATGGGAAATCAGGGTTCAGGACTCCAACTCTAAGGTGGAGAATGTCAGTAGCCAAGGCAGTACTTAGCCAGACTCGCTCTCCTCATCTGATCGAGAGGCGGACAAAACTACAATCGAGGTCATGCCTCTAAAACTGGTTAAATTCCTCGGCCCAGGGGTAACAAACAATCACATGACCGATCCGAAGCCCGGAAATGTAAGCAAACATCCAAGACTGAATGGATTCGCACCAGAAAATGGAAAACACTGGACAAAGCGAATATTTACAACGGGCTTGAGACTCGGACATTACTGTGCGTGTCAACGGAACTCCAGCACTTCCTGTAGAGCCTACTCATGACCAAGTGCACATCGGTCATAACCAAGGTTATGACTTGTTGAGGGGACATTTATTTTGAACGTCGCTATATTAGGATATGTAGGAGTTCGTTCGTACATGTCTGCATTGCCCCCAACTCACAAGAAGGAGAATTCAAGCATTATCGATACACTCAATTACAACTGAACATTCCGCACAACATGGGAGTTGGGGCTTTTGGCTCACTGCCGTGCGGTTGATCTTGACTAAAGATCAAATTGCTGGAACAGTAACGGGTAGCCCAAAGGAAATAGTCATTGCTCGGCTTGCCGTCTAAGAGATGTGATCATCCAATAGGGCCCATTTTCTGGATCCAGAAACTTTAAAGTGACGCTAGCACCAAAGATTCTGTAGAATGAGAATATCGCTGTGTCTTCCTCAAGCCAACGGGGTAACACAGATGGTTAACCGCACATCAAAGATTCATGTCAGTTGTCGTATAGCGAAGATTCCTAGAAATCCTCTAGTTTTGGACAACAGGCAATTACGATGCATGATATCTGGGCAGAAACCTGACCCACGGAGCACCTTACCGGGAAAAAACTGTGCTGTTTAGTACATTTCTCCAGAGTGATCGCAGATGAAACACGTCAGTGGAACTTGAAACGATAAGATGCGTCTGAAATCATCAGGGTCTGGGAGCCACAAAAAGCCGTTGATTTGCTGCATATCTAGAATCACAGCAGACCTAGTGAACTGATGAAACTAGTCACGAGACGGAATTAAGTTTCCACGGAATTCAAAATGAACCAGAGTTCAAGAGGACGCTGGAGCAATGAGGAATCCATAGCAGGAAGAATCCTAAGAACAAACGAATGAGGTGGCAATGCAGACACCTAAACGAGCTACTCCCAGATAACCAGGTGTTGCGTGCTGACTGGCTTATCCTGAAGGAAGAAACAAGGTCGAAATTGTTCATTTGGAAACGCTTGAGTAGGAAAAGACTGCTTTGGAAGGTTCGCCGCCGATGTGCATCTTGAAACGATCCGATATTACAACTTAGTTGTTATGGGACGTCGGCGAAAGCCAAACAAATGCGTATGCAACACAATCCAACGTTCCACTGAGCACGGGGAACCGGAAACAATGATAACGCTAGATCCAATACAGAACACAACGAGAGTAAATGGCATAAAACGAAAGTGTCAATATGCATTACCACGTGGTTGCGAAATTTGCACATAATTAAACTTATTTGCCTTTCCGCTTACTGACTAGTCAGAGTAAACGGCTGGCCTGGTAGTTGGCTTTCTCTTTACAACACGAAGTGCTCACTCCAGTGCGGAGGATGCAGAGGAGGCTGTCAAACCGTACCCCATAATCCGATTGTTCGGATCACACGCGGCACCTCCATCCACAGCCAGTTTGCCTAATTTACTTGACTGTATCAGACCTGGTGAAATGGCTCCAACCCATATCTTCAAGTGAATATTATCAGCTATATCTGTTGACATCTCCGAAGCGACTGATGGCTTATATCTAAAGTTGTTGAACTTTGATCAAAGAAATCGTCGACCGGTCTCTCCAAGCTCTACGTAACTATGCACTTAGAATGTGAGCATCTGCGAACTTTCTTCACCATATCGCGGCACCGCAACACAGTTTTGTTCCCTGTTTTGGTCGAGCTGCTTACCACCAAGTCATAGTTACACAGCCCACACCCAACAGTCCGCTTGAAAGTCCCCATTTACCGATCATTCACAACCATAAACAAATCCTGCATCTGACTGATCCGCTCGTTTCATATGGTGGCTACCTGCTTAATTTTGCCTTCTCGTTCAGTACTTAGATCGTAATGGGCCTCTCACTCGTATAATCTGGGGAATATAGCATGATTAACCCATTTATGGATGATGATAATAGTAAGAACGCTGACAGTTGTTCAGTTTTGACACCATTGTGGTGCCTGGCTGTCATACCACACGAAGGAAGCCCAAAGGGTTGAGGTACTATCAGGTGACCCAAGCCCAGAGAGGAGCAGTCGAGTTGCTGACTTTGAGTTCGAACCAGCGACCTTCCGGTAAGTAAGTTTGCTTCTCAGCCAATGAGGTATATCTCGGGCTCATAGATACCATGAAAAGCCTAGGAGTTTTTTAGAAGTACGCATCCCCTCAGTTTTCAATATATAGTGTCATTAGACGGTGCCTCAGCTGGTTTATGCGGCAGCTAGCAAGACTATGGCAAACCAAAACCCAACCTCGCCTACACACGGTTACTGGTTGGACTACTGAATTGGACTGAAATGATGGGTGAACATGAGTGAGAATTTATTGGTCTAGATAGAAATTCCCGGAACTTATTTACACAAGTGAACAGTTATAGTAATCAATCTTCCGACTTAATTCAGATGGATTTGCGTACAAGACACAATGCAAATACCACCTTGTTAGAGTCTTCCAGATAATGGGGACCAAAACCTAATGTATGGAGACTGATCGTCCTGAAAATTTGCTAGCAAAGCGAGTACAATATAGAAAATGGTGCTAAGGTTGTGCCATGGAAGTTGTACGAGTTCATTTCCGAGCCCCTGGGTTTGGCGTCAGTCCACATGACTCGAGGTTCTTGGTAGTGGATTTTAATCGGGTTTCTGCATTTTCTTTGCGAACCTCGGAACGGTCCTAATATCACACCGCCGTAGCCTTCAAAGATGATAATCTGAAGTTTCTACCAAAAAAATAAAACTTTCCGTAAGATTACCGAATCTTCTGCACAAAGTTCCTCCCACCAAAAGGTACTTCTGAACAAGGCCCAAATCACTGCGCAGGACACATGAACGCTTTAAGTCAGCTACGAATGGAACGAATTTTCCAACGAGACGGAAACTTTTTGGACAGGTTAGGGAATACCGCCCCCCCCCAAAAAAAAGTGCTCATTCTTCAGAAAAACAAGTTAACAGGTAAGCTTACTATCCATGTTGATTTGTTGAACTGCAATGGAAGGAGGAAAGGAACTTAGCAACTGTGTTCGTTACATGCCATAATGTGATTTTAGGGTTAGGAGCAAATTTGGTTAAAAACATTGAAACTGAACGAATCGATAAGTAAAGGCAAAAGCTTAAGATAAATTTCATTAAATATAGCGCTGTTTTCAAACACTCCTCTACTGTGAGCACGTAATCCGGACACCGGAAATCTTGCGTTTACTTTGATACGGAACAAGAACGGAATCGTGAAAGAGATCTAAAACCGGTAGCTTTTTTAATGCATCAATTTCCAAGTAAGACAAAGAGATATGAACACTAATTCCAGTATTCTTTCCCCCAAGAAACTCCTTGATTGGAGACCACTCCATAGGTTAGGCAGTTCAGCAGGAATGAAAGTTTTTTCCTTTGCAAAACTACCTTGAGAGGACAATCTCTGCTTCTAGAAGTGGTTGATCCACTCTCCAGTGAAGAAACACAGTAAAAATACTTCAAGAATTTCAGCTGTGGCGCTCTTTTTTAGCATAGTCGTTGTAAAACTTGAAGGAAACACAAGGGCTGTGGTGCGGAGAGTTTATTAAAACCTTGACAGTTTGTCGTTTTCAACCCCAATTCGCTTAAAACCTTCTAGGCAACTCGAGAGCGTTAGCTGGCAATTTGGCAGTCGACACGCATATAGCTTCTGTAGAAGAATCGGGAAAAACGCGACTTGCGATATGTCAAACGATTTGATACTTACCATGGTCACCACTTTGTTCGTTGTTTATTTTGGAGGGTATCTTTGTGATGTGGATGTATATGGATGGTCATACAAGTTAAACGAGATACATAAATCTCGTGTTCTTATCGATCTAGATGAAGCGAGCCGATGACTACTAGGATTCCTCGTTGTGTGAGATAACGGTTTTTCCGGAGCATTCACCGTAAACCAAACGGAAAATTCTGTCCCAAATCATCAAAGGTGCAAATTAAATTTCATTACTTCATTGTAGAAGCAACGTAAATCGGTTCTATATGACTTCCATCCAAGCCAGAGTGTTATTCCTTCGAAGAAAAGTTTTAATATCCACCGAAGGTGAGTACTGTAACATGGCAGCTGATGCATAAATGGCGTTGTAGTTAGGTGTAACACTACAGATATGGATACACTACCTGACCTGGAGAGGTGCTCGAGGGCGGTGCGGTGGCTTGAGAGCAGTAAGTTAAGTTGTTCCATTTCTACACGCATGAAAAGTTTTTTTATTATTCCAAAATGCTTTTTTAATGAGACACCTTGTTTCGGTTGAAACAGGTGAAACGGAAAAAAACCATTGATGAAAATTTTCCTCTAACTTATTGGATTCATGCTACAGGTGAAATAACTTTCGGTGATCATTGCTAATTTGTCCTGTACGTGAAGTCAGTCTATGATAAAAAGCCGTCATCCACATTGGAAATCCTCAGCAGTGTGCATCTCATGAAACTCCAGTTGCAATCCTCAAGCTCCCGAATTCTCTGTCAGTAGTTCCAACAGAGCTATTGTTCTGACGGCGATGTGATAGACAAAGTCAACGCACGATGCTATTAGTTTCTACACAGACTAAATGCTGTGGGTCTGGGCACATCGAAATTTGTGATAGCCTAGCCCTAGGTCTTCCTTGCTACTCGATTTCTTTCCTCTTCCCATTATTAGACTTTATTCGTATAAACTGCCAAGGTTGCAACAGCACCAGTGTTCTCATCCGGTGTTGCTCTCGAAGATGATGACAACGATAATGCATCCCTTGGGTTACACGTACATTCCTGTTCGTCCTCAGACTGTGCGATCACGGCTGCGAAAAAAAGGATGAAAAGCAAAAATCGGGTGAAGTTAATTCATAAATGGGGATTGATGAGAGATCGATTTGTTTCGTTTCAAAACAGAGATTATCAAAGATGCCTATTTGTTTTACGGTTCCCATGTACTTCCACATTTGTAACGTGTTTTGCTTTTGCAGGCCGGACCAGCACAGCTATCTGATAAAGTATTTTTCAGACTGACAAATCTGTTGAGGGGTCGACTCCATTAGGTATTGGCGTGGTGTCTACCTCTGAATATTCTCAACCAAGATAAAGAACCTCCAGATTTTAGCCAACGGTGATTTCGTAGCTGAGAATTCTAAATCCCCTCAGTGCTAGATACAGTCAATCAAATTTCGATCGAATTTCCGGAAAAACAGCCAGCTATTCGTAGCATGCAATTGGTTCCTATGGCGACAGCTCGAGGGGGCAATTCAAATGTGCAACTTACGTTACCCAGTGCATGCCTGCTGCTGCGCCATGCCTTCAACATACATACCTTATTCAGTCATTAGCTTCCAAATTTAGGCGGGCGGTTTACCGTCCTCTTCTCATTTGGCCACTTCTGTAAAAGTGCATGACACCAAAGTTTAGTGACTTCTACAACAATTCGGTGGGGCTTATCTGTAGAAAATCAGTTTCACACACGAAACAGAGAATGAGGAGGCATTTGAATTTGTTCACTGTACAAATTGTAAACCACTGGATGGTTCGTTACACAGGTCAGCTTACTGAGATCTACACTGAACTGTAAAGTACAACGGAAGCGCCACTTGGGTTGTTCTTTTTTCCACACAAGCCATAATGAGATTTTTGGATAGCATGTTGGAAAGTGTACCCAAAGTATAGACGTAATACACTACTCATAAGGTTGCTGAATACTCTTCGACAGCCCACGACCTGTTTCGCCCTTCTTGGAGCTCATCAGGTGGGCGCAGTCCCCGAGTTTCCGTCAACCTTATGTTCTACTTGAATCCAAATTGCACGAAATTAGCGAAATACACTCATTTGCAAGCAAATTTTGTTTTGCGAGAAACTCACCTGGAACCCAGCTGAATCTCTCGTTTATGATTCAGCTGAGTTCCAGGTGGGTCTCCCGCAAGATCAAATTGGTTTGCAAATAAGTGTAGTTCACTAGCACCGAAAGTAATTATACATATATCAAACTGAGACGGGTTGCTGACAAGGTCAATTGAGACAAACCTGATCAACAAAATAAAGCGACTACTGATAAGTTTTGAGGAAGGAACATTGCTAAAAAAGGCTTAACCCACACAAAATCCTTAGGTGCCACTCTACGAAGCCAGGGTGAGTATAAAAAATTCAGCATGAAAACATCCTTGCCACCAATTGTTTGCTATGGGATGGGAAAAATTGAACATTCTTTACTCAACTCGTTTCCACCCTTGGTCACATTAGGCTTTTGCGCGAAGTGCAGCGGTCACTTGTCCTTCTAAGTTGCTCCGGTTCAATTCCAGGAAGTGTGATAATTTCAGTGAAAAAAAC
>SJOL01003728.1:111090-161978 GCA_004794785.1 Opisthorchis felineus | reverse complement strand
GGAAATCAGTCTATGCTGAAAAGCCGGGAAACACTGTGTAGCTGTTTCATTTTTGTTGGGAATCATCAGCAGTGCGCATCAAACGAAACTCAGAGAGTTTCAAATCGGCAAATGTCCGGCCTGCGGATGAACATTTAACTGTTCAGCCACGAGCGTCTGATCAGCGGTGCCATTAAAGTGCCTTCAGGCAGGATATAGCTCAACCCATCCTTCATTCACAGGAAGCAGATCACGTGGCCACGTGTTGACTCCTCAAGTGAAGACAACTGAGTTCCACGAAGATCAGCCCTCTGTTACTCACTGTCCATCGGGAGCTCTTTCTAAATTGCAAGATAACACAGCACAGACCTAACGGCATCCTCTTTAGAACACACTTTGAAATCTTGTTGGGTCGTTTGTGTGGACTGCAACCAACTGGAATAGATGACTTTGTCATGCGTAACATCAAAGTCGATGACTTTGTTGACGAAGTTCATCGTACTCTATCTATTGATGAATTTGCGATAACCAGGAAACAAGTTCTAGTACTGCGAGAGCTAAAATCATTTCTAAACCTGACAAAGGTTCTGGTGTTTTAATGATGGACGTGTAACATGTGAGCAAAATGCTGAAACGGCGGATGTTGTGCATCCCTCGTAAGTGACGACTTTGTAAGGTGATGTTTGCTTCCCTACCCACCAGTGGTTCCCAGCTAAGTGGTGGACAAAATACCTTACCGAACTCTTTGACCAAGCTTGTGAGTGCTCATCCACCCCGAGACTTCAAGTGCTCACTGGAATACTGGTGTAAGGAGGAAAGTCCTTCACCGCGGAGTCGTTCATTAGCAAACACCAACTAAGCACTTACGAACTATTGGACAGGAAAGTAAACATCTCATATGCACCTTGTTTTTAAAACTGAACATCCTCACGCATCTTCTTGAATTTTCGTGGGTATTCATTGACTATCACGCAATTGTAAACGAACTCTGCAAAGCAGTTTCACAAGTTCCGTAATAAACCCCACCTTCCATTAGACTCGAGGCGCGGTTACGAGAAAACCACGTACTACTTACATGCCTCAGCAGTAGTATCCGCCGTTACACTGGTCTTGCGTTGCAACGGCGAAAAACCAAACCAACTCAACTGCTTGACACCAGCTGATTTTCAGTTTACTGGTGTTAATAGTGTATTGCATTTCGAGAGTGTTGTCGGATGTGGAGGGAGGGATTTTGGTGGTAAATCTTTATTGCCCACCTGTTTTCCATTTTCCAGTACGCGTTGCGTTGTCCAAAGGTAAGTCGCACGGGCTGTGCTGATGTGGAGACCGCGCACGTTGAGCATCGACTAAACGCTGCTTGTAATGCACTACTCACATGTGATTCAGTAGTAATAGTTAAGGGAAAAAACAGCTTTCCCAACAGGTGTACAGGTCTAGGACCCAGGGTCCATTTGGAAGTGTTAACATGTTCAGGGCGTGCATAGTTTTGCACGGGCTTGGGCGATACGTGTCAGTGTAGTTAGCCTCCATTTTGTTATTTCACCAATGACGCCTCAGTCATTCAGAAGGACTTCTAGCACTCCCGTTTACAATGGTTCATTATAGCGTACTCCACTCGAAAACTAACGATCTCCCCATATACCGAAAATTAGGCATTTTGTTCAAATGTTGTTTCAACCTACCGGTTTTTTCACGATATCTCCTCTCCTGCACATCGTAGACCATCCAACTTCACATGACTTATACTCCAACGAAGCGGTTCACTCTGTTTCGTTTTGGCGTTCATCAAAACCTCAATCAACAATTTGGCGTGCTAAAACGGTGCAGTAGCCTAGCATGGGCAGACGGACAACAGCCAATTTCAAACGAGTATGCGATTATCTCCAAAGTTCATCCCTATAAATAATTTTCCTGCACAATCTTCCGTCATTTGTGTCTCCTTTGCGCATCTGGAGTATCGTAGAGCCAGTCTCAGAAATACGTAGGACGTGTCCCTATGTTGCACCTGCTTCTGAAGCGTTTTGCTTTCTTTGTGCCAAAAAATAAAATGACAAACATGGGAGAGATGCTTTCACAAGCTGGGCAGCGCATGTTAAGGTATCGATCTTTACAGAAAGAGGAAGAAATTTCAGCCTTCAGTGGATGTCATTGTAGCTCCATTAAGAGTCCAGTTCTCGCGCTTATGGCTCCACGAAGAAAGAAACTCCGTACACTTGATGCTCTGCCTAATGCGCACATTACTAAAAATGAGGTTTCTTATATCCTCCAGTTTCTGTGGCCAACTCACTCTCCTATATATTAAAATGCACCTGGTTGATAACATCCGGTTACTCAAGATACTCCAGTGACTTTCGGTTCGAATTCTGGTACAAGCTTTCGAATTTCATCATACTCTATCCCGAGAGATTAGTAAGTGAAATCCCGGTCAAGTGTATCTTTCAAGCAAATTTATTGCCGGAATTATTGTAGGCAACTTCTATTATTCAGAAAACTCATTTTCAATGGTTTATACGATCACTAGGTGCATTCCTGACTGCGACCACGGTTTGGTCGAATCCGTGAGCATCGCGCTTCTCGGTTACAGCGCACAGTCAATTATTGACTGCTAAAAGATGAGGTAGATTTAGTGGGGCACCGACTTTTTGCCATACAAAATGATTTTTTACGACTCCTGTTGACTAACGTTACAAATCGACTACAAATATTGTCTTGAAGGGCTCATCTGAATTTTGAATATCCTCAGTTGAATAGTAATGGAAATCAAGACACATATGTTTCTCTGTTTACCAATCATCGAAGAGATGACTTTCACACTGCCTGTTCTAGGCGAACAGATCAACAACCAATAAACTCACCCGAGCTACCAATATTTCGACACATTACCAAAAACTCCGGGGTGTTCCACGCTCAAAAGAGTCTGTCGATGGGAAACTTTCGCCTGCTGACAAGCTTCCACACAACAACTTCCTTCATGACTGCCTGCAGAAATGCATCCTCTCACGTAGCGTGACTTATCGGTTGCCAATAAACCATCCACGAGCTTAGAAATTAGCTAGGCAGAATGGTCGACGGATGGCCACAGACGCTAACGACCGCATTACAAAATACGAGAGAATAGCCAATAAACACATAGAAGCTCTCTTGAAGACAATAGGACCAGAACTCATGGAACAACTCAGCAAGGCCATAGAGCGAAGAATTACGTCCACAGCTGGAAAAAAGAAAGCTCGTCTGGAAAGCAAATTTTCCAGAATGATTAGGAACCTGGAGTAGTCACAACGAAGCCTGGATAATGGCAGCTCATAATCCGAGTCTGTCCTCATTTTAACCTACATGGGCACACATAATTCATGCCTAATATAATCAAATGTTCAGTGTGTTGACCATGTGTTGGTGCAACCTGATATAGCTTGTGGTCCAGTAGGATTACCGGACTAGGCAAACAAGCAAGTGTCTCAGCGGCGCAACACAAAACGTCTTATCTGTCTTTTTCATGCAACCTTCTGGGGCAAATTCATTTGACACTCATTAGGGCAACGAGCTCCGAACGCGATTGGACTACACAACTGCCAGTGGAGGAACCGTTTTCGTGGAGACAGATTTAATAGGTTGTCCACTAATCCCCCCAAAAATGATGTGACCGGTTTGCCCAACGGCTTCAACGACCACCCAGTAACTGTTCTGGTTGTGTCGATCGATTGACCTGCTAGCAGCTTGACTGTAAGAACCTTGAGTGGCTAAACTGGTCCTGATTGCAACACCCAAGTTAACAGATTTACACTTAGGCGTAAAAAATATACCTTAACGAGGCGATCTACCCGCCTGAATCTTTTCAGTTTTTTCGCGTACACATTTCCCGAATCCTCTCTTATATTAGAAACCACTGAATACAAGCAAAAAATGGAACTATATCAACTGTCTTCAGCAATCTAAATAGCGCAGTAAGATAGAATAAAAATAATCGTTCAGCTATGAGAATCTTTCGGTGCCTATCTATCACACTACCCGAAGAAAGCCCAGGGACTGAGATTCTGTCAGTTTGCCGAAGCCTGGACAGGATCAGTCGAGATACTGAGGTTGGGTTTAAACCACGGACCATCCGGTCAGTGAGTTCGCGTCATACCTTAATATGGCCACGCGGGTTTCCTAGGCCTGTGAATCATGTGTCTTGATTCGGTGTGAAATTTGGGCAGACACGCTGGTCCCTACCTAAATTATTTCTCAAAAACCTCCTCTGGGCTCATCGTTAATTAACCTGGTTCATAGATTCCGGAAAAAAACAAGCAAACAAACTGAGTTTATCATTAGCTTTTCTTACTAGTATTGCCGGTATTACTTTGTTATTGTCATTATTTACTATACTCATAGTACCCCATTGGAGAGACTTGACTTTTGGGCTGTGAGTGTAACTCAAGGCAACCCACCTGATTACTGAACGCAGTAGATAATCAATAATTGAATGGTCTTTTGAATACATTTCAATTCCTCTAGCTAAGGCTGAACAAACAAGAATTAGAATATCGCTCATGAATATAAATTAATTGATTATATTGGTGTTACCGTCCTTTCGGGTGTTTTAGTGTTAAGCCGATTAAAACACAAGAACTGGAGTTTCCAAAATGCCGAAAATAAAAAACCCATCAGAATAGGAAATTAGGAGTCCTAATTTTAAAGGCTAATAAGACCAAACATACCCAGGTTGACTACAGAGCTAGAAAATATATAAATCGTATTTTTGTCTGTACATGGGATCAGACTTGATAACCTGGATAGATAAACTCGGTTTCCCTGTTGTCCCTTGCTACCGTAGGAATTCGCCCAGTATTAGGAGAACCAGCTCCAAACGTAACTACACTACACAACTGACAATGGAATAACTGTTTTCGTTCAGACAGATTTAATTGGTTGTTCTTCACTTGCCCTTGACAGATGGGTTCTATTTTTAATATCATTTTTGGCCCGCCTTGAACTTTCCACGTGAGGTTTATAAACAGCCCGTTTTCGGCTGCACGTGACACGCCTGTACGCGTCAGTGTTCAATAGATCAGCTGATTCGCACGTTCATTAGCTTTGCTGCTTTGGCTAAGCACATCAGGCTAACAAGCGCCTATCCAGACTCGGGTTCACGGTATTAAGAAGGCATTAGGAAAACTGTGGCCCACAAAAGTACTTTGGCACTTAGTGGTGGCAATTTGTGAACTTTCCACATTCACCACCAATAGTGCTTTATGCTCCGACATCTGGAATATCGTGCCAACTGAAACACATCTGGTTGCAGAGTATAAGCGACAGATTCAGGCTAGTTAACCTCCAACACTAAAGCAATTTGCATTTGAGTGCATTCCTTCGTAAAGAGACTGAACCCTATTGTGATGAGATTCTTTGCGTAATTTGTGACCCAGTTTCCCACAGTTTCACCCACAGAAATTCTCATACCGTGCTATTCAGTGAACAGAATTCTGGAGAACACTCACTATCGATCCTTCAGGTTGGGAGTAAGAACATATATGGTAATTTATTCTCCAAAGACTTGCACCCACTGCCTTTTGGTCAGGCTTTTATGCTCAGGGGTATGGTTAAGGACCCTCGTCACCCTCTGTCTAGGACTGGATGCCATGACAGTATCCTAGCCTGCCTGTGACAACAACTTCACAACCAATAATGCTGCCATATCACATTGCCTGGTACCACGGATGGGACAGCCTTGACTGCCACATAGAGCCGGATGCGTGACCGAAAACAGACTCCTATTGCGTTCTCCCTTCTAACACTACGTACTCACCGTTCCCTACTCGACACCATTATGAGTAGATTCCGCAGGTCGCAGCACTAAAACTGACACCTTTGATCGTTTTGTCTCACCCAGAGCGGCAACTTCTTGCAACTTCTGTATTCGGCAACAGCACTATACACCTCAAAATCAATGTGCAGAAACAAAAAGCTGGTCTACTTATCAGATTCTAAGTTTCGCACTCTGAAGAAGACCGGACAACAAGCGACCGTTTTTCGTAGGCTGGATTCCATCCTCGGTGTTGTATGTCAAAAATAATCGTCAACGAAACCAGTATTGTAATCAAACTGCTGCTCACTTGCTATGTTTTGCTTTGGGATGCGCAAGTCTGGTCATGTGGAACCTGTGGCAACTGGACACACTGAGCTGGATATTCTTTTGGGCCACTGGGTGGAAGCCTCTTCACCCCACTGGAAAAACGGTAATAGTTGCCAGCGCCCGGTTTGTCTAGCAACCTCTATGAAAGAACCACAAGAAGGATGGGTCAATGGCTTTCTATTTGCTGTCTGCTTATGCCTCAGAAGAGTTTAGTTTTGGTCCTGCCAAAGACAGCTTCTGTGAAAAGCATGCTGGTCTCCTGGGGGAAACACTTTACTGTCTTCACACTCCCATCCCCTCCAAACCATCCCGTATCACGATTACTCGTATTACGGAACCTTGCTACTCTTGGTCTGAGAGCTCCCCTTTGGCCTTCTCGGATTGGTTGCACAGTGTGGAACGCAGTTCTAGCCAATGTAGCCCGCGGGACCATTTCAGCACCCAAACACAACCACCACCTCAAGGTGGCAACTTCAGGTCGAGAGTGGAATTAGGCAGACGTTGCTGGCTCCAGTGCTAGGGACAATCCTTTGCTTAGCTAATTAGGTTTCGACGGTAATCTCAACTGAACCTCTTGGTTATGACGTTCTTCAGCTGAACATCCTTCAATTGGTGCGATTTTCAAGATATCGTAGTGCATTTTCGCTACCTGTGTCCAGTTTGGGTTCAAACAGAACATTAATTTGACGGAGACTTTGGGAATGCGTCCAGTTGATGAGCCTCACGGAGGGCACAAACGGTTTTAGGAAATTTCAGAAAGGTGAACCCCGCCAAGGAAGCCCTCTAATTAGTCTGGATTCTTCAATTCTTAGTATTTGAATAAACCTATACGTGACTATGAATCTAAAAAACTGGGATTTATTTGATCAATTCTAATGATTAATCTTGTATTAACTTTGCAGCAAAGCACTACGGTGAAGCGGTGCAGAGAGGTGAGTACTGCTCATTATGCACTGGTCATGCACCGTGGCTGAACCTTACAGTGGTTTACTTATGGAGGTTAAATGAAAGTCACTTAAAACGCTTCCTCCCTCAGTGTCAACTGAAACCGTGCTCTTCTTGGAAGCATTCTCTTCGAGCATATGCTGTTGGTAGCGGCACGTAATTCCACATTCTTCCCAAAAATTCTCTTTCTAGTGGGTTGATGCTTCAACAGCATCAGCAGTGAAGCACCAGTGTTGAACACTGGTGTTATGTTGTCGATGCTGATGACGGCGATGTATCAACCTGTTGAAGAAGAACGCAGAGTGCAGACTATTGCGCATTAGCAAGGTGCTCCTCAGAGGGGCACAAAAACTGATGGAAGTTCCATCAAACTCCCCCAGAAAACGGAAGGAGTTCTGAGTTTCTCCGCTATCTAGAAAGATGTTTGATGTATTCCAGTAGATATCCGATTGGTGTGTGAACATGAACCGTGGACCTCCTGCTTGGCTACCTTCCCGAACAAGCTAAAGGGGAAACTTGCTCTACGTCATGCGCATGTATGTGAATTTCACAACGTATTCGCCACAACTGTGCCTAGTGGGTTAACATGTGATAGTTGTGAGTCCACTGTGTAACCAACACACAATGGGACAGGCGTTTTGGAGTAAACCGTTCGAACTTAGAGGACGACCAGGAAAAATACTGAAAAATTCTGGAATTTCCAAGGTCTACCACCCGCTTTGCAGATGCTAACATTTTCATTGTCCTATATATATATATATATATATATATTATACAGCGTACCATCTAACCAAAACTAGCACCACATACGCAACAGTTAGCAATACATTGAAGCTAATTCTCATTTGTCGAAACGTAAGTTGTCGTAGCCCGCCAACCACCATTAAAACAATTACCAGGGCACCGATAAGAGTCACGGATGCGATCCAACTCAACTAAAATCGATTCAAGTCTGAGTTGTTCTCAAGCATATGCGCAGAAGCTCTGGTCTGAAAGGTCATCCGTGTTTGGTTACACAGTACTTGGTCATACAAGAAGTCTTCTGTAGAATAGTTCACACTATATAAAGCGTAATCTAGTCACCTTTTGACTGCTAACGTTGGTCTGTCTTTCGTCTGTTTAATTTAAGCTTTTATCGAAGCAAGTAAGGTTTTGTTTTTTCACAGGCACATAGACTATCCACGAGTAGATTGCTTAAGTTGATTTTTTGTGTTTACTGGACACCATCTACTCGCATTGACAAATAGAATTATATGGCCATTAATGAATAATTTTGACTGTACAAACGACCCTATCTTCTCGATAATTTCAGTCGACAAGTTTGTATGGTACAAATTGAACGCAAATTGGTCCATCAAATGAAATGACCTGAGTTTGGCAACAATAGTTCAATTTTTCTCACCATGTGTTGGCGATATTTTCGCTATCTGACAGATCAGGCTAGCGTGTCATTTCGTTTAATCTGCATGTGCCGATCGGATAATTTCCTGCTTTACTGCAACGCCGATTTAGTAAACCGTCGTTAGATCTACTGAATCCACAAAAAAGTAGTTTGAACACTCTGAAGCGACCTCGGATGGGAGGTTGTAACGAGTGGCAGACGGTTTGATCAAGCAGTATCTATGATTTCGGGCTCTTTCAAAACAGAGTTTACGTTGCTACCATATGGTGGAAAATTATCTGAGTGTTTGAGCTGAATTTCGCTGCATGAGCACCGAACAAGGATCAAACCAGAAGAACTGCAGTGTAGATTTCAATTGATCTTGTAGGGCAACGTTGAGCAACAGGCGAATATGGATTCTTCGTGAAATCGCAAGCTACCATTTGTTGAGAAACCGCTTTGGACTGTCTGTGCGATCAGAACCGCTTAACTAGGCTAGTTGAAAACAATCCCCATGATATACCCAACTGAATCAGTGAACTTGGTTAATCTATAATGCAGAAAGAATTGGCGCACCTTCTTAATAGAAGCCCCTCTCCATAGAAGGAGATTCTAATACAGGTTAGTTTGACCGCCCACGAAAAGTGATAATACTACCTCCGTATAGGCAGACGAGGTTAAAATCTATTTGAAACCTGAGTTGAAGTTTTTTCTTTGTTAAAATATGACCTTTTTCGGGGACCATTCCCTATCTGAATTACCTCTTGTGTTCAACACCATCTTGAAAGTCAGGAGTAATCGAGACTTTTATATTCCGCAGCAGCGCTTATATAGATGGTTTACATGTAGTCTAACACCCTAAGAAGGAAGTTAAACCTCTTAAAGTTGGGAACTCATTTTTTCGGCTTTCAAGGAACGCTAGCACTACCGAGAGACAATATGTTCGACGGAGACGTGAAACTTATTTAGAGGAAAGAGCGAGAAAAGTTCGACCGTCGTCAACGGTCTCCTTCTCGTCCAATCTAACCATCCAAGCCTAATATTTCCGTGTTTCAGTTTACCTAACTGATTGCTACGGAACCAGATGGTCACTGTCGGGGAATAAGTAGGCTTAGGTGCATCCCATACCTGTCAGGATATGAAACGTGACTCTCCAGCAGCCAACAAACATGGTGTATTTCTTTCCAATTTCTAGTTCCATTGTTTAAAGTGGCTAAAAAACGTTTATCCATTCAAACGCTTTGGCCCAATCCATAGGGAACTGAAAATTTCGTGTTCTTTTTAGGACGCCATGAGGACTAGCTTCAGCATATGTATGATCAGTGATGTTGTATGTTCATGAAACATCAAATCGCGGTAGACATTCACTGGCTGCTTTTAAGATCAAACATCTGTGATTTGAGCAAGGCTTATCAGTACAGCAAGGCAAGACAACTGTCCTTATCTTGAACACCGACGCCGTCTTCCAGTAGCTATTAAAAACATATGTTTCTAGCCTATTTCCATTAGATATCGGCAACTCCAGAAGACGTCAACTGCAGTTTCGTGTTTGAAGTCACACATTTTGCGTTCCACAGCAGCTGAACTCGTTAGAAGTACTGAACTGTACGCGGCCTATAACCTGAACCTGTTCATGAGGTTGCTGCTAAGACATTTTCTACACAGCATGAAACACGGGGACTATCGACCCTCTGCTTGTGTTACCGTCCAACGTCTGCGACACAGACCCTCCAATGTTCATCTAACCGTCGGCAGCGGGACGCTCGGAACATACGTCAACCTAGCGAATAACTTCCGTCTCTTGAGTACTCACTCAGCTGAACGGACTTCTCTGTATTCCACGGCGAGTACGGATTTATCATCCACATTCGCCCTGGAAGTCAGAGTTTTTCGCTCATTAGGTCTTGTTTCGAAGGGTTCCAAAGGAACGCAGCAGTTGGAACAGAAATGCAAACGAAAACGGCAAAACAGTGCAAAATAACTAGGGATTAGCTGCTATTCTTTCGAAAATCTCCCGGGTGAGTTTTTCGGGTCGTTCTCTCTGGATTTAGATGGAGCAAGATCTTCCAATTGACTGGGCACTACTCCTGGAAAAGAGTCAGATTATGGAAATTTCCAAAGCACCACATGTATCCTTTCCTCGGAGTTTTCTGTCCTGAAGATTGCTTACACGGACACACGCAATCAGCATCGACTCTACTTGCGACAGTGCAGCAGTTTTGCGACCTCGGATTGTTAAACGCCATTTTATTTTTACTACTCCCATTATCACGTTAGTAGTATTCATTTAATAAGTTTTTATTGTGATGTAGATCTGTCGGTATTTTTAACCAGTTTGAAGTCACCATTTCCACCATTTTCCGACTACTGAACTAGTTAACAGTAGTAATAGTATTAATAGGACACATTTCAAGTGCAACACGATTAGCCTTGTCGAACAGTTCACGTGGACTATCGCTCTGCTAATTTTCAGGCCTGGTTGTGGGAACAACAATTAGTTTTGTCAGTAGCTTAGTGAATAACTATATCGGTTGAAGTCGTCAGTTACACCTATTCCTCGGGGCTTCTTTAACTAACGTCATTATTACCTTGTTTTATAACCATTAATTCGCTGACTGTTTTGATGGAGAGTTAATAGTTAAAGAGAGGACAGTATAATGCGCAGAAACGGATTAAATTCCGCCTACGCTAACCGATCCTGAAGATTGATTTCCGAATTATCTGGGTTGAATTACATGTTGGAACCAATTTCTGGATCGGTCAGTGGTGTGTACTGGGAATAGAATGCGCCTTTCCCGAATTTCCTGTAGGTTGACAAAATGCCGCAGGCAACCTCAACTCCTATTGTCTTGTCACTTTCTTTGCATAACCCAGGACCAGCAGAGTCTAGTAAGTGTTGTTTTATTTGAGACCATGGTCAGAATATCATTTGGAAGAGGGCAGAACTAATGGTCATGACCACGAAGGACGACATTTTTTCACATTAACTTTAACTAACTGGTTTTTGAAAGGAACGACGCGAAAAGATTAAACAGATAACTGGTAGCCGCATTCAGTCCAAAGCACACAAAAACACAGAAGACCGAGTTGAAGGGTGGAAACCTATAGTTACATTCATTATGTGGCTGCTTGGCTTCCTCAGGGTTCATAAACCTGTTTTCACATTGGGCATACAGTACTGCTCAGTTTCTGTCTAAAAATTCCCATACTTACCCATGTGTACACACACACACACCAAGGAGCATAGCGACTCCGCTGGATTTACGGAGGACAAAAACAGTTCGAGGCAGATTATGTTTCGTGGACTTCTATTGGTTGTCAGCTTATGTGTCTTTAAGTGAAACCACTGACGTCTATAGATAGTCATACAAAGAACCTCCATAAGATAGCCCGAGGAACACTTTGCTCTGTACACATTCGTTTAGCTGCAGCCATTCTCGATGAACTGTCGGATAGACACGTGGGTTGCCTGTCTTTCCCATGTTGTCCAATATCTTTATGTTCAAACTGGAAAACACACTGGCTGAGGATAAGTTGGCCCTTCTAGTTACGTTGCTACGAAAACGGTCAGACAATAACACAAAATGCGATGTTTACAGAAAGCCTCAGTGCATAGGACAATATGTTAAATAACCCAGCTTTGGGTCGTTGAGATCCAAACGCAGTCCTTTGCAGGTTGATCAAGACAGAGAAAAAATACGCAGGGGAGAGAATGACAGAAAAGGTCTATTGCTCCACAATGACCACTCTGATAAGTTTCGCTAGGCCAAATGAAAACCATCTACAATAAAAGTGCTCAACAGCGAGGGGTCAAAGGAGCTACGGTTCCTAAGTCTGTCGTGCGAAGGAGATTTGTTCAACCAGACAATCACACAAAATCTCACTGGGACATTCACAATCACATTCAACGATGGCCACCTTCGCCAGCTGCCAAAGTTCACACAAAAACCCATAGGACCCCCTTGAGCCTGTCCAGCAGTATGCTTGCTCTTGTGGGCACATCACCTCGGGTGGACAAGCAAAACGGTGTCTACAGGCATTTTTGAACGTACAATTCTTGCCTACTTAAAGCTGTTGGAAGACCTATCAACAGATTTCCACTTGCACCACTTATAAACACCAGACATCAGGTAGATTCTGCGTCAGTATTCACTTACAGGATTGGCCCGAATTAAGACCAGAATGTCTAACAGCACAGAAGACGGGGCTATCGGAATTCACAGACCTGAGTTGCCCGTTACCAGGCGTCTGTCACTAATCTCTTGCTTACTGCCTCTTAATCAGTTCAACGTTGCTAACATTGGTCACGATACAGCACAAAACCAGTCTATCAGTTCTGATGAACCCAAAATCAGGGTTCAGTCACCTGTTTTAGTCAACTCATCCAAATCGGGTAAATTTGAATTTGACAGGTTTGCGCTTTCGAAAGTCTGTGCGTTGACCGGCAGATTGTTCCTCATTTATGTCAAGGCCTAATGAGAAGATACCGAAGCAGATTCTTTCGTTGGAATAACTGTTCTCATCTGATTTCCCATTTCAATTTTGATCCCAGTTGTTCGTTCTACATGTACTTGATCCACAACAAGGGATACTGACAATTTTGCCTTGGCCTACGTGGTATTAGACTTATCTGAAATTTTGAGCCCTATGAGTCTGCATTGCTCGTTTCTGCGGAACTGTACCACCTGAATGCAATCGATTGTCGTGAATTTTGACCGTGTCAATAATCTAAAGTTTTAACTTGACAGGTACCAGTTTTTATAGGTCGTTCGGTAGAAAACTAAGCTTTCTGAGAAATCATTAAACATTTACTGATGTGTAAAGTTTCTTAACACTTCCATTCGTGGGAAGGAGACTTTTAACCCTTTGGTTTTGATCAGTTTTCGGTGAGTTGTCAAAAACTTGCTGGATCTACGTGTACTTAAAGGGGAAGAAAATTGGGCGAATCCCAGAACGCCATGTTTTTAGACATCTGTAACTCAAGATGGTGATTTTTAAACCACCGCTCTTTAAATACAGGCTAATCCGTAAAGTGACCATGCGGATCTCTCCTGATGACCTCAGTCTGCTTGGATTTCACACGCCTGTCTCGCCTACTGAGGAAAAAAACTTTGGCATGCACATTTGGGCTCGGGCAACTCAAACATCTAAGACGTACGGGTAGAATGACAATGCCACACCCACGTGTTGGAACACATCTATCTGTTTCTGCTAAGACAGTCCAATGATCAAAATTAAGAGCACTCATGCACAGCTTGCTGCTTACTGATAAGGACATTTCCAATCTCCGAATTCAGATTTCGTCCCGTAAGTGAGGTCAGTCTATGCCGAAAAGCCGAGAAGCACGGTACATCTGTTTCATCCTTACTGAGAATCATCAGCGGTGCGCCTCTAAAGAAGCTCAAAGGAGTGTCAGAATTGCTGGGCTTTTCACCATACATTGGCTGCACTTAAAGAACGAATTTTCTACCAAAAATATTTAACAAGATGCACAGGATAGAGAACCAAGCAACTGCGTATGCACAAACGACAAACAATACCCTCCACGCCAGAGATGCGTTTACAACTGTTTAAATCGACTCAGGCATTGCGCTTTGCACACTCGGGTTAAGCCAACTGATTTACTTAAATGTCACAGTCAGGATTCAGCTCTCAATTGATCGAAACTGTGACTGGATAGCACAAGATGACCAAGATAAACACATCCCACACTACTGTTTCCCAGTTTCTTTGCGTAAGACCACGGTGGCTGATATTCCGCAAGCTGATACAGCCAGTCAACAAGCTTATTTTTTAGTTCGCAAAACAAAGCACGTGTAAGCTAACGGAGTTAGGAGGACCCAGAGAAATTCCATCCCGATTTGTCAAATTCTACATCTTGAGGTTTTTGTTGTCGAAGAAGCGGTTATATGGTGATTGGTAGGTGTTAAAAGTGAAGTACACTCCGCAAAACGAGTTGGCCGACAGAACATGGAATACAGACGCATGGTGCTCAAATGTAGTGGCAAAGGGCAGGCCGATAGCATAGTGAGAAGCCCCGCCGCAGCTGTGCAATCCTGTCATTAGCCCATCTCTTATGCATGTAGGTCCCAAGTGTGGTTCACCGACCAGACTAGGAATGGTTTCTCTAAGTGGGCTCTAGTAGATACCAGATGAGACATTTCGATTAGCAGACCTGCTTTTGTGGCGAAAACCATTATCCACCATCGCGTTCTCAAACATGTAAAAAAGTTCCCTCATTTCATTCTACGAAAAAATGTGCTCCACGTGACTCAGAAAGTCGTTTTTGTGTTTGATGAAATTGAGCGGGACACACACGGTTCTTTTTGTCCTGCTTTACTGTGACCGAGCGACCGTTATTTCCAGTAGTCCTACAGAATTCTACGATGAACACGTTTAGTCGCGCCGTAGCTAATTCACTTTGTGGGTAACAGCCGAAAAATTCTGTTTAAAACTGTTTATGTGTATCATGATCCATTATAATGCTTTTTACGAAATGCCTGTGGCTTATACTAGGTTTTTTCGCTCCACCCTTTATTTACCAGTCCGTAGTGTTTTAAATCAAAGTAAGTTGTTGAAAAGCCATCACACATGGTCATATTCATGACAATTCATGTATCGAAGATTAACGTACAAGCTCCGAAATCTGATAGAAACGTTAAGAATAACGCCAGCTCAACGTGTCAGTCAAGTAAAATCGTAAATATCTTACTTGGTTTGTAAGAGTTTTAACATTGAAAGTACTGGAAATAGAGTTCAACAAAGTTCATCCTACACAACTACAGTGGTGCTAACGTACTGCTATACTATATCGCTAATTTACTATACTGCAATACTACTATGATATACTGCATACTACTATATGCTATACAGTACTATATTATACTATACCATACTTTACTATACTGTGCTATACTATACTACACTATACTATTCTTTACTGTCTATACTATAGTATACTATGCCATGCCATACTATACTATACTGTACTTCACTATACTGAGCTACTATCTTCTATGGTCCGTTGTGGTGAGCGTCAGCCGTTCTTACCTAAGAAGCATTCTTCGGGATGGAAATTCTCTTTGCCAGATCTCTACTGAACGTCGTCAGTATATTCGCTCTGAGCGAACCCACTGCCGACTCGAACATGCAGCTGTCAATACAAAGTGAATAAGTAGTTCCATGACCATTATGTTTAGAACGGTTAATCGATAATTGGAACATTCAACTCACTGATAGAATGCAGCCCAGGGTCATGCAAATAGCACATTAGCAGGATGGTTTCCAGTGCATCCTCCCGAATTACATGATGCATACCCCATGAATGATGCCCCCAACCATGTGTTTTTGCAATCATAAGCTAGAATTTTACGGTAAACTGTCCAAACTTAACCTCATTTATTGCTTGTCATGCTCCATATTATGCCTGTAGACATCAGACTATTTGGAACAACATGGACACTTTCGTTCAACTAACCGTCTGAGAAGTCATCCAGGGAGCATGGGATGCAATGAAGATGCACACATATTACACCCTGCTAAGATGTCAGATTTAGCTTCCCCGGAGCTCTTTCACGTAATGTAACTGAAACAAAGTCCAAATGTTTTATCAGTCACCATATTGAAGGCAGTGGATTTACAAACATCCTAAAAGTGTCGTTCTTTCCTTCTTAGTTGATTCACTTCAAAATCATCCACCAGAATCACCACCATCACGGGCATCACAACCACCACCACCACCGCCGCCGCCGCCATCCCAACAAAATTCAGGGAGTAAGTTCGCTTCTGTTATCACCTGTAAACATAATCTCGCAAACTTTGATTCAGTAAACTCACTGAGTTGTTGGGACAGAGTTTCCCATGCAGTCCACTTGGCACCTCGGATGAGTTCACAGAATCTGTACTTCCCGGAGGTTTAAGCAAGTTATTATCTATTGAGGCAGTGTTTGAACAGCAAGATTCGGTTGTTCTTTCACTACTTCCTCCAGGAATGGTTTGCTCCACCTTAACCCACAATTCCGTCTTTACTCTCTCGAGAAATTCCAAGGCGTCTGATTAATGAGAGGCGTGTCACGTGCCTCCTAAAGGGAGGAATTAAAAACGTTCATCATCATCCTCATCATCATCATCACTGGCAACATACTGTGAGTATTCAACACTGACGCTTCGCTGCCCTAAGAGTGAAATATTATATGATTCCAGCTTTTCAACAGGCTCAACGGCGTCCAGCTAGCTGATTGGATGGAAGGGTATTCCTCATCCTTGTATATTTGTACTAGGTGCATTCTAGAGCAACAAGGTGAACCTGTGTTCGTGTGTGCTCAGCATCTGAGTTATTGGGAACTCTTGGTTTTCATGCGTCCGGCGTGCCCAGAATGAGCACCACCTTTTTGTCTAGACGTAACACACTTCTCATGAGGTTGCTGAAAACTCTTCGACAGTCCACGACCGTGTTCGCCCCACTTGGGGCTCAACAGTTACGTCTAGACAACAACGTATTGCGATATCTTGAACATCGTACAAAGTGATGCATGCAAGTGATGCAGCCTGGGGCAACACATTCAGTTGTAGCTAAATTCAGTTGACTCTCCCGTCAAAACCAAATTCAACTGCAAAAGAGAGAATTTGTCAAAAGACCACCTTTCCTCACGAAGACCTGTTCTTATGTAACCGCATTCATATTAGTATTGATCAGAATGATGATGAATATGCGCATTGAACAACTTCGGTAGAGAGAAAGAAAAGGAGATATACAGACGTAATGCACTACTCATAAGGTTGCTGAAAATTCTTCGACAGCCCACGACCAGTTTCGCTCTTCTTGGGGCTCATCAGGTAGACGCAGTCCCCGAGTTTCCGTTAACCTTATGTTCTACTTGAGACCAAATTGCACGAAATTAGCGAAATACACTCATTTGCTTAGAAAAATTCATAAACGAAAGATTCAGCTTGGTTCCAGGTGAGTCTCTCGCAAAACACAAATTTGTTTGCAAAAGCGTGTATTTCGCTAAAGGAGAGTTATATTTCTTCTGGACTCATCCTCAGCTACTTTTACCTGTATATGATGTAAGAGAAACAAACGACATGAAAACGATGGCCGGAAAGTGAATTGACCTGAGATGACTCCAGTGTTTGAGCATTTACCTCCCCTTCTACGTATACTTATACTGACCCTGGCAGTCAGTTCCGATCCGGCTGCTAAGCGCTTTCCTCGGCTGGACGAAGATAGCCTCAGTTGTTCCTTGCACAAAGTTGCCCGTACAGGCGATGTGCGTGGCGTCAGTTGTTTTCAAGCTAGGAAGACCTTCCTGTGCTACAAAGGTCGACTTAGATGATTCGCAAGGTCATGAAAACCGTGAAGTGTTTCACCGAATTGCTCTGTGTGCAACAAACTTAAGGAGGAGTGACTGGATAAATGTATTCAAATCCATTGCGTAGACTTGTAATACGTTTCAGATCTAATGCGGACCTGATCCAAAACTTTTTTATCTCACCGCGTGTATGCAGAAGGCAAATTAATGTAAATTAACCCCATGTTGACGGCTAAAATGTCTGTAGCTCCTCTGGTTGCTACGAAAACTATATTGTGTTGGAAACACAGAGTCGAGAGTCATCATGTTTCATTTTTACTAGTGTGGAGAGTTCAGCACGTTTTCTTGGTAGCAATTAGGTTTCTGCGTTGAGGAGGACCGGAATAGTTGGAGATAAATTGTGGCATTATAAGCAGTTCATGCAGTGCATTGCGCGTAAAAGTTTCCCAAACCACGATGAACGTGAGGACCAGGTTGAATCATGAACCCATGTCACAGGTGTCCAACTCTACGGAGTCAACAATGCGATGGGGTACAGGATGTATGCAGCTTCATCCACTTATATCTTCCAGTGCATAAACTACAGGTGTCAGAAGTTTTACTGACGCAACGAGCTTGTGTAAGTGGCTAAGGCAAAGCAAGTCGAATGCAGTTAGGGGGGGGGATAGTATCCACTATGATTCTGCAATATTTTAGAAGCTTTGGAAATTCCTCTAAACCACTGTGGGTTTTCGCCCAATGCTGCGGTATGCCTGAGTATATTATATGACGATTCACGGTACAGAAAGAAATCTTGCTACCTTGGATCGTCCGGTGAGTTATCGGGGAACTACAACTTCGGTCAATAAGCCTTTGAACCGAGAAAATTAACAGCGTTTCTTCAAGCTTTTCAGAGAGTGGGATAAATGATGAAGCCAGAAAGTGAATTTTTAGAAAGAAACATCAGAATGCAAATGCAACTCGATGTTTTGTTGTGTGTTTTCAGACTTGGTTAACCCAAGAATGTGAGAAGCTTGTCCGACCTTGTGACTATCATTGCAGACATGAAGATAATCGCAGTGTGAGGAGAGAATATTCGAGTAAATTGTCTGTTTCCCTGATGGAAACTAAGCATGAGGTTTCTGAGACCTCTTCGACAGCCCACGACAGGTTTCGCTCTTCTTGGGGCACATTAGGTGAGCGAAGTCTCAGGGAAAATATACTGCAATATCTTCATTATCGTCAACGGCCTTTGTGCAGCACATTTATTTGAAGAATAGCATCAGAGAGAGTTCCAGCTGAGACTGAGTTGATACTCAATTTAAAACCAAACTGGTGTGTAACTGGATGTATTTGATTCTATTATTTATTGCTTTTTGTTGTCTATTATTTAACGCAAAACTAGGAGGTAAGTCAAAGTTGAACGATATCAGCAACCTTCGCAATACCTTTTTAAATTTCATCAAATAGATCCAACTCCAAGAGCAGCCTTTGAATTATTCCGGCTTCGATTGCCAGATCCAGTCCCTGATTAGCTGACCGAAAACCTACAGGCTTATTTTAATCTATCACTCAGCGTAGATAGAATGACCTATAAATCGCAACGAAAGTCATACAAATGCTCCGCAGTTTAAGACACACCGTTTACAAACAGAATGCTACAGTCCAGTGAAGGGTTGACGACTGATTTCCAATCTATTTGACCAATCACAGATTACTACTCTGACATGAGACAATCAAGCAATAATCGTGAGTTGATGGAATGATGTTCACTCTGTCATGCTCTCATTCACACAACTGCATCATTATTGGCTCATCGGTTTTAATAACTCGTAAAAGTTATCAAGTTTAGTGGAATATTTGCCATTCAAATAATGTAAATAGTTTCATGGACGTGATTGGATGTGATTTCACGTGATCTACACAAGCCGCGAATCGCTGCAAATTTTCATCGATTTTTTGGAAAGTAAGCGGGTCTGCGAATCGTAGTCACGTCTTTGAAACAAGCACAGTTATAAGTGTTAATATAACACGGTATATAGAAGTGCCCAAGTGCCGCTTGTAGATATCAGTTACAGGTGTACTCAGGTAGCAGATACTGGTTGATCGAGAGTTAATGCCTCCACTTGATATTACATGATGAGGTTTACTTTGAATATTTTCTTTCATAATCTTCCCCCACTCAGACTAGGCCTAGTTTCCTGTTCGGAGAATTCTGATCCTCTTTTTGAATACTTTTCATTTTACGATGCAAGCACTTGGAGACACACTGTTGAGAACACAGCATGAACCAGTACAACTAGTGTTAAGAATCAAGGGTTTTAGTCCGCTTGTGCATGCTGCAGGCCACACATCCCTATCGGGTTCGGAAGCGCTTTATGAACAAGATGAGACGGTAAACGAGAAATTTGATTCCCATACTAACGTGAGTAATTTCATACAATGACGCTATCGGTATAGGCGGGAAGCATGTAGTCATGTTAAGTAGACGGGTAGCGAGACATTCGAAAATAAGTAGCCTAATGGAAGATAGGACTTCCGATCTTAGAGATTCGCTGTTTTGATTTTATGCCCTAATCAAACTTGAGCTGATTGATGTAGTGAAACTTCTTAGGGCAGTGTTGTGTGCACTGGTAGGACACCACGTAAGAAAGACGATTGTTTGCCTTCCTTCTCATTTCGTTAATGGCCTAATATATAGGAACGCATTTATCTCTTTTGGGCTCAAGAATACTCAGAGTATGATACAATCTCCTGAATTTAAGGTTCAAGACTCGAAACTGACCCTGATTTTTTGATCAACCCTGCTCAGACATGGGCATTCAGGCAACACCTCAACTACATTTTGGTCGTATGGCAACTGTACACCAAAAGTCACCACAGGTGCAACACTGTCATTGTTACGATTGTGATTATATTTCTGTTGTTACCTCATCTACAAAGTGTAAGGGTGAGAGTAGAGGTGAAATTTTAAACACGATTGCAACATTCCAAGTTCAGCTTACTGACAGTAAAAATTATCTTACTCACTGGAATTTGAGACCGCATTTCACGTTCACGTTGCCTAGGTTACCAGCCACAGCAGGAACAGCGTACGTTACACCTTAATGATATATAGGAAATCAAAAATTGTGATACCGAATGTAACGTGTTTTTCCAACTGTTCAATAATCAACCAATGAAAGCTGGCAGGTGACACATTAGGTGCATGACTTACTGATTTGCTTGAGGCAGTCAGGTGCGTATAGGTTGTTCTTTGAAAGATATTGCGTTTCTTTGCTTTACGGGTAAAGCATACCCGGGTTATATCGGTTTACCTCTGGAGGACCTCACAAAAGTGCAAAAGTAGTCTTTTTTTTACAGTTTTTTCGCCGCTATCCGTGTGAAGAGGGACGCCGTTCGCCGCGAAGTCGTCTGTTAGCAAACACCAACTAAAAGGTTACAATATCTTGGACAGGAAAGTAAATGTCTCATATGCACCTTGTTTTTAAAATCTGACCATTCCCACTCCTCTACTTGAACTTTCGTGGATATTCATTGACTATCACGCAATCGTAGACGAGCGCTGCAACGCAGCTCCACAGGTTCCGTAATAAACCCCATGGAGTGCACCTTCCGTTAGACGCGAGGCAGAGTTACTAGGAAGCCACATATTACTCACTTGCCTCATCAGTAGTATCCGCCGTCACGTCCGTATCTCGACACGGGTTCCACACTCCGCACGCGTCAGAGGTATTTTGGTGGGATAAGTACAAAAACCGTCCCTCCAGAGCAAACTACTTCGCTCTTACCGTCAACCTTCGTAAAACGGTCAAGCCTGAAAGAGTAAGAGGTATAGTCAAGGTCAAACAAAAGGAAAATAAAAGCAGACAATTCTCACTTCCACCATGATCACAGAGCGTTAATTTACGAACTCTGTATAATTCATATTTATACATTTCTCCCTTAGCTCGGCCCCAGGTAGTCAACAGCTATCCTGCATCCGGTGAGTTATTCAGAAGCCAGTAATCTAGGCAACTGTTGTACGGGTCTGAGATAAAATCAAAGCTCTGATTCCAAATTGGAATCCTCAACAAAACCCTTTGAATTTAAAGTTCTGTCCCATGGTAGCCATGTTTGTTAGTTTAGTACTCAGTCACACCATTGAAGTGCAAATTGCCAAACTGGAACCTCTATAAGCATCGCCACAGAGTAGCCGGTTTTTATGATCTTGGATTCTTGGCCCTTGACCTCAACAGCTGCCTCCACGATGTCATACTGACTTCGGAGTCGGTATCATCTGGGTCCAGGATGGATAGTTTCAAGCCCCCACCACCATCAAAGAGAACTTGACCCTTGTAGCCATCTTCTCTCCTCTGCGAACCTGTCGGATCAAAAACGACTTTTACGACCTCACAGCAAACTCCGATATCCTGGTAACTTCCAAGTGGAAAGTGGGGCTTCAAATGACACAAATCATCATACAGTCGAGATGTTTGACAAAGAACAACGCTACTGACTGACTGGTCAAATTGACTGCTTTAATATGCTCGTGATATCCAACACAAGTTTCCGAAACCGAGTAGGCATCCATTCTCCTCGTCAATTATGACAATCGTACTTTTTCCTCAGCGGACGACATCCTAGTAAGAACTTAATGAATATCATTTGTTAAATATCATAGGTATTACTGAAGAGTAGAAGCTTGAAATCTCAGGACAGGGTCTTGTGTGCACAAGAACAGGACCTGAAAATTGAACCAGCATGCCAGTGGTCAGAGAATAGCATACTACCGGGCTAAGAATTTCTTGAGTCCACCTGATCCCCGCCTAATAGTCCTGGTTCTATGTAAAAACATCCAAGGAGCGGCCCGCCTCATCGAATCATGGATTTATATTGTGAAATCACGTAGACCGGATCTCCAAAAACAGCCATCAATCTCTCTCTAAAAGCTGCCCAGGAGTGTAGTACCAACGCTCCCAATTTCCGCAGCTTACACCGTCAGGCTACTCACCTAATCCTGGCCAGAACTGTGCGCAAGCGCATGAGGCTAACGACAAGGTCAGAAAACTAATTTCGAAGACGCTGCTGTTCAACTACTAAGTGACTGTGAGGGAATCTGGAGTGATGAACCAAACAATTCAGTTTACTACGCAACCGCTCTGTCAGTCGCCGAGGAACCGCCACAACCACCAAAACCTCCAACTTCTAGGCCATCTAAAGTGACATCCCTAGCCAAGATAACTTCTAAAGAGCAAAAGAAAGTCTACAAAAGCCTTATGATGGCGGTTCTCGAGCCTATTCACCAATTCTTCCAATCAGTATGGGATGTCGGAGAAGTTTATTAGATTGGTATCAATGCCAAAATTGTTGAAAACTATCAAACTATCAGCCCGGTAGATGTAGTAGTCAAAATTTCTGCCATAATACAAGTGCGTCGATTCAGAAAATCGAAAGTGTCTGACATCAGAACGAATTAGAGGGACACTCATTCAGAAAGACTTTTCACTGATCAACTATTCAACTATTTCTGGAAGCCCAATTCTCTACCAAAAATATGAATCTTTAGTCTAGCTCACTCAGTGTTACGAAGACCCCATGAAACAAGTCTACTCCCTTAAATATTGAGCCCCCATCATCCTCGAAAATGGATCTACCGCATCAGCCTTTGTTTGCACACCGTAAAGGAAACGTCCATTCCGAGGTGAGGAGGCAGCTGATGCGTTCAGGATACAGTTTGGTCTTCTACGAACACGCCCCTCTGGCTTTCAAAAGTGGAGCATTGAACAAGGAATCCAAATGTCTAAAGTCCTTCTCCTTCTGGCGATGCGATTGTTCTCGTTTCTCTGTTCGCTCTTAAAGAGGTGAATTGAAAACTTATCAAAGTTTTCATGCCTACCAGTAGTCATCAGCACGTTTTTTGGCGGGCCATGACCGGGTCGGTAGCATTTGCTTCGGTGCGGTTCACTGGCATCTTAACGGAATCACGTCACTGATAAAAGTTTGGTTCTCTATGTGCACCGGGTTGTAGACTACCACCTGCTTTTTCTAAAGATGATGCAATTATTGATACTGATTCAGAGAACTGCTTAACCTATGGGTTGGAAGCGTGGAAACATACGTGGGTTGGTGTGGGGGTTTTCGGGTCCATCTGGACGCGAAAATCGCCAAGTGGATTTGGTAGTGTGATTGAAGGAGGAGCCGAACTTCGAGCCAACCACACTGATGATTAGTCGCTCGTGGTCAAACGGTTAAGTGCTCAAACTACTAGCGAGTAGGTCGCTAGTTTGAGACTCTCTACCAGAGATTCACGAGATGCGCACTGCTGACGATTCCCATTGAGGATGAAACAGCTGTGAAGTACTCCGCGGGTTTTCAACGTAGATTGTCTTTGCCTAAGAGGCAAAGTCTCCATGAAAAGCACAGAGGAGTCTACGCTCGGTAAAAGAAATTCCCCAAAAATTCAGCGTTTTCGCAAGTTTAAAAATCGCAACAAATTAAGGCCGAATTCCAAAATGACCATAGTATTCCGAACTCAACCGAACACCTATACATTGGTTTAAATTTGTCCTTTGGGAAAGAAACCGGTTCCCCAACTAGATGCTGTCATAAGTCGGGTGGTGACATGCGCTAAGCATTTTACGAATCAACTGAAAGACGACACATTGCATTGCGAACTTTTAGGGTCGCTCCAGTTTACTTCGAACTCAGGAGGTCTCTCAAGTACCGAAAAATGAAGAATTGGCATGCAGATAACCAGATCCATCGCTACACAGGGTAGATATAAGGTATTTGGTTTGGGTTAAAATGAACCGATTCTCAAGATAGACCCTTCTGCCTGAAGTTTGTCTCATTGATTCAAAGTTCTCATAGGGACAGAGGCCACCCTCCGTACAAGCCGAAATCGCCTAAATCTGGTTCCGCAATTTTATTCAGGATGTACTAATTTGGTGGAAAAGCGGCATACGCCTGAATCTCAAGGGAGGTGCATATCAGGCTAAAGTACAGGCTTTTTTCTCGCATAAGAACACAGTGGCGAACAGTAATGTTTTCGGGATCTCGTCATCAGGTCAGTACATATTTATTGGTTAAAATAGGAGTGAAAAATGAAATAAGCAGCTAAGATTTGGTTAGTGAAATGAAAAACGTGGACACGCGAATGATTGGTTGTCTGCGATCCCACGTCGCATCTAACTGGATGCTGTGAGACAGTCTAGAGGGCCGTTGAACCACGTGAAGGCCGGTTACGACAAACATGGGTCTAAAAAAGATTTGATTCATTGAACATGTAATACATTTCTTATTACTCTTCTTTTCCGATACAGACCAATAATTGAATTTCCATAACTGACGGTTAAAAACGTCTGATTTTGCTTTCCCAATTTTCCAGGTGGTGGATGACGACCAAGGTATTCTTAATAACGTTGTGTACATTCGCGTTTCCGCGTGACACAACGTGGCACATTGCCTGCAAATCGCAGTATTCCAATGTTTCCAATGTTTTGTAGTGACGTTTGTATGAAAAATCCAAATCGGCCTCATACAATCTGATGTCAACATTGTATTAAATTCCGTTAGTCATGCAAAATCAATGTTTGTGTTGTGGTTTCATTCCGCCTTTTCACTCTGTCACTGAGTTTGTAAGGTGGAAGAATCTCTCGGAGAATGACAGTTCCAGTCATCTTGGTGAGGTGTTTCGGAAGTGAAAGGTGAGTTAGTCCGAGTGCCTTCCTCAAGTGTGCGGAATGCACCATAATGGCCTGGAAAAACTAACCAGATTTTTATAGAACTTAAGTCACGTGAACTGAACATAGAACGACGTTTGAGGCACACAGTTGACTGGATTTTACTGGGTTCAACTCTGTCCCTACGAACTAACGGTATGTTCCCGAACATTACGACAGTGTCCACAGGGTCGCTTTCTCTATAAGTGAATTTCACGCAGACCAGAGGAAGGTCAGCAGGGAAATCTGCACTCTGGAAATTGAGCTTTCAGGACGTCGGTTATGACACACTCCGTTTCTAAAACAAGTCAATTTGGCTATTACATAAATACGAACCTAGGAACAGCATGCGGGAACCTTACTGATTCGTAGGGGTACAGGGTGGGCATAAACAGTCAATGCAGAGGTTTTTCTTTGAAAATCGCGGTTGCGCGGAACGATTGAAACGGTATACATAGAAGGGAGAAGACAGATGACGTTGAGAAGTTGTTAGACTTTTAGAGCGAAACATTTATCGATTGACGATACAATAAAGATGGCGAAAATGCAGAAGTGGTTATAGACAAAAAATGTATTATATCACGTAAAAGCATTGTTCAAAGTGCGCGCAAAGTGCATGATTGTCGGGCGCACGAATCCACAAAGCATCACTTGCTGAGTGAAACGACCTTGAGCACGTGCTGATTTGAACAACCTGGGCCACTCGCCAAGTGGCTAGTTGGGTGGCACGCTTGAAAGCCGCCCTGACACTCTATATCCGACCAGACCAACTTACCCCTTACAGGGGCATCTATGTGCAACTGAGGGAAGCACAGAAAGTGGGGGATGGAATACGCAGGGCAATAAATGTGAAGCGCATCCACTTAACTGTCCTTACTGACAGCGATTGCACTCGACTGAAGGGACCAAAGAAACAGAAGTGATACCACGTAGAACCAAGAGAAGTCTGGCTACTCACAAGTAGCCAGAGATGACATATGTCCTGATGAAAAATGGTTTTAAATCCCCTCAACCGATCGACCGTGAGATTTAGACCAACATCACTTTTTGATAAACATTAAACACTCACCTAGTATGCTAATCGAAAGCTAGCTTGTTGGTTGGTTCTCCGCCTATCCAAACATTCTGCCAACTTACTAACCTACCCACTTGGCTTGACGAAGCTATTTTGTCAGAAGCGATACCTTTGTGAAATTCTGACCGGTTTGGCCCTTTAATTCATTACACAACAACGCGAGAGAGCACGTGTCGAGTAAAGTTGATATCCCTGCTACTCAAATAAGCCGAAGACGTAAGACGTTTAGGTTATATAAAAAATGTTTCATCAAAAGCGTTGGACGAAGAGAGATATAGCAGCAGCGGTATGGTGTCACGTGATCAGGATCAAGGCAACCAGATTCGCCGCTCCAAAACTTTGTGTACATATTCCTGGTTGAACAAGCCTGATCAGCATGACCTAAGTGAGTCAAAACCGATTGGAATCCTGATTACGTGGCAACAATTGGAATAGAAACTTCTGATCGACTCCGCGAACAGTTTACAGTAAGAGACTTAGCAATCAAGAGCGCAGGTTCGACCAACGACATTCTGAAGACTGCCGCACAACTGTTTGAAAGGTGTACCTTTTCCGCAGCGCATCCTAGTGCATCTCGATATGTTTTGGCGTTGTAAGCATCTTCGAGAAAGCAAGAGTACTGACGGCTACTTGGCTGGCAGATAAATCTGACAAACGACTAGCACGTCTGTTGGTAATTGGTCGGGTGGCTGTTGGTCTGTTCGCCCAGCTTCAGTGCGCTGAAGATGTTTCCTCGAATGGTGACGAAACGTCTGCAAGTAAGCTGCCAAGCTCGGTGAAAAGATCAACTGCCACCTGATCAATTACCAATGAATGTACCCGAACATATTACCTACCACGACGTCTTTTAGTAGTCTAAGTCATTGTTGCACAGGAATTCATACTCTGTTTTTTTCCATTCCAATCGTCCCTAAACTGTAAAAATGCTGTGCTTCTTGCACTCAAGCCATCTGAGGTACTGCGGTTTTATGAATTCTGCTTGAGCAATCAAGGCAGTCCCTAGTGGGGAGGATCAGTTTCAGATAAGGCCTTTCTCATTCGGGGCACAATTGCGTCTTTCCCAGCAGAACTAGCCCAGGCTCGTACTATATTGGTGCGGGACTGACCGCTACTCATGAGCTTTTGAAAGATTAAGCTGCAAGACTATTCATAAATATTTCCGAAAATGACAAACTGTTGTCTCACAAGTATTCGGAAGAAACACGTAGGCTTAACAATCAGGGATGATGCGACTAACATCAACAGGACGTTTATGCGAAAGGAGTTTTGTTGGTTCGCTGAACTGATCTCTTCCAACCTTAACGCACTTTCACCTCAACTGGTGATGAGACCTTCTCAACCAAGTTGTCCAGCTCAGTGAACAAAACATCGGCCATCAATACAACCTAAGCTACCAATATTCCGCTCAGCTGCGATCTAGTCTTAATGTCTTTTAGTGTTAGGCCTACGGACTGCAATGCCTGTGGTCTATTCGTCTGAAGAATCCGCCTGGAGTATTATCTTGGTTGACTGCGTCTGAGGTTGCCATTGCCCTTGATATTTTCAGGTTGTAAGCCAGGCATTTAAAAAAAACAATTTAACGCTGCCTGATTTCTATTCATTCAAAACGTAACTCTTTATGCCACATCTTAATAGGCACTTATTGCATGCTCCAAGACAGAAGGACGATTGTCTGAACGAGAATGATGTGGATGTCAGTTCGGCTAATCCCCAAAAATCACCTACAATTGGTCATCCAAGTGTTATGTTTACCTGCTGTGAGTTGTCCTTTCTATGGAGGTGATAGCCATTGGAATATCCTGCCTATATCAGTAGTCCAAAGCGGGTGGTTGGAAGCGATTCTCCTACTGTCTTAGCTCAAACGCTTCTAAGTAGGAATGGGTAATGTTTTCGTCTAACTACCAAACATTACTCAGTCCACTACATGACACTGAGCCTCTCATGAGTGGCAATCATCAGTGTCATCCTGTTGGTGCTGCATCACGTGAAAAAATTACAATTTGAAAAAGGTGCGAATTAAGATAATTCCCCAGAGAGAAGGGATTTTACACCTATGTTTGTCGACCTAAGGAAGATCTGTCAACTGCCAAAACATGGTACTGAAATTTCGTCGAATGTTTTTCGAAGTATATGATGGGATCATCAAGATGTCTGCAACAGACAGGCTTTCTCCGTCTTCGGGGAACGAAATTTTGACGGAATCCACTAAATCGTGACTTGCAGTTAGAGCCGGTAAACCCCAGGTCCACAGTTCGTTGGGCAGATCAAGCAGTCCTACAAAATAAAGCATCAGTTACTCATGAGTAGTGGTTTCCAACGGGACCAGTTGGATGGACCACGCACATGTTCAACAAGGTTGACCTAACAGCCCGGAACTCTTTTTCACGGTCCTTTTGGAAGGTTAAAGATGAGAAAAGCCAAAGTTGTCGCAGCCGACTATTTATGTGGAAGATTTGTGTGAAAATCATGTGCGGAGCATTTCTTCTGGACTGGAGGTCGGGATCAAAACAGTTCTTCTCGACAAATACACTCATTTGCAAATCAATTTGATATTCACGGGAAACTCGACTGAATCTCTCGATTATGAACTTCTTCAACTGAATTCTTCTTCTTCGACTAGTCTACTGCGGGTCATCAAATTGATAGACCCCGGGATTAGTTTGAGAATTTCTGCCTTCCGGGCAATTGGCCAAGTTTATACGGTATTATCCAGAATCGGTGATTACTTGTTGATGAATTCTGAGGCTACCCCCTGGTTAGAACAACCTTGCAACAACAATAACGATGCAGGCGGATTGAAGGCTTTAGTAGCTTCTATTTATTGGAATAGCACAAGACACAGAACAAGCTTGGGAAACTACACTATAATATATTATAATCGCAAATTTAGTGCACAGGTAATGCTGCAAGTGTCCGGTTACAATGCTCAGGAAAATCATTGTGCTTTCTTCAGCCCAGTTCAGATCAGGTTGGTCGCTGTCAATATAAAATGGACAAATGGATGCAATTAAAACATAAAACAATAACAACCAATTGGAAAGGCAAATAAGCGGAGAAAAGGGAGGCCAGACAACTCACTGTCAATCTCACTGTGTCTCTGGTATCTTCTTTCACACAGAATGTGATGTACTCTCACAACTGCGCTTTCCATACAAACAACGATTGCTTAAAACGCCACAGCGTTGTCCACCGTATGAATCCCTGGTACACTGAAGTTATCCCCATGCGGCAAAGTTAATCTGTTGCCTGATCTGATTGACAAACTTGAGATATGTTTCATCACTGTTGCAAACCTGTTCTGAGACACCACGGTGCACTAACTAATTTACTGAAACGATCTGATCACCTTCAAAAGCGTTTATTCCCATCCGTTGTTTTATACTGATATACGAAAGTTCTCCACTTTTGTGCCTACCCTCGTTCATGTAGCTCCGATTTGAGGAAGACGGGTGCAAAATCGCATCACGAAAGCAGTACACACATATAATTACAAGATGTTACATTCGAACCCCACAGACCGAAAAGATTCATTTTCGTAAATTGTGTTTAGCAGAACTGATGCAAATTTATATAGATATACATTTCCATTTATACATATATACACATGTAAAGGTTCAATACAAGCAATTTCATGTGACGATGTGTGGCGGTATCTTCAGTCGGCCACCGGATTTTACTGTTTGATGGTTTGTCGATTTGTCAAAAAATTTATCCTGCTTTCAGTGGGCAGGATGTAACCTTTTCACATGTTTAGATTTGCCTGGGTTCCCAACTCGAAGGCGTGTTTGCATTCTCATCCCTGGTTAGGTCTTATAAAATACAGCATATGTAGTTTGGAATGAGTGTAACGAGATTAAATAAATAAAATAGAGAAGATTAGTTTCTACTGCAGCAATTTATTCGTATTATTGTCTAGAATTTCATTTGGATCACACACCGTACAAACACGAAAGTGGTGACCATTAACATTTCATCATCAACAGGTGTGACTAGACAGTTTGTGAGCAATCAAAAAACTGTCAATTGTGGATTGTATATTTTTTCCATGTAGATTAAATTGAACCAAGAACAAATCCTCTGAAGGATCCCAGTTTCCAATCTAGACCTTTCAGCAATCTGAACGACTTACTCTTCTCGACGAACATGAACTAGGTTTTAGCATATACGCAGTGACAGAGTCTCTTTGTGGGAATTTTTTATTTCAGAATTCGTTGCCTAATGCGAACCTTGCAGGTCACTGGTATTCGGTGATTATCCAGTCCACTATTTGAAGTTTATCTGGAGGAATTACAGCCTCAGGAGCAGGAAGGATGGCTTCGCGTACAGCAAATTACTTCACGAATAAAAACGCCAACCTCGATGCCCTTATGCATGGCCAGCCAAATGGTATTGGCTGTAAAAACAAACTCAAGGGGCGATGTCATGATATGGTCCTTCCGAACCTCACAATTCCCTCAGTCATGACGGATACCGGAATACGACTCAGCTGCCTTGAGGTCGACCGGTGTGATTATGCTATCATGCATTGGTTTCTCATTCCGCTCACCTTTCTCGTCTCATAGAAGTGTGTATGCGTGTGTGAGACAAGCTCGCTGTTCCCCAATTTGCGACTCCTTCAGTTGAAGATTCATCGAGGATTCAATTGGGGTTCCAGTAGAAATCAAATCAGTATACAGACGGGCGTATTCAAAATACTTCTTACAATTTGGTCAAATACTCTCAGTTGCACATAAATGTGGTTTCGACAGGATACTCAGCTGATCCCAGCTGAATATATCGTTCACGATGGCTCGCCTCCACTGAAAGTGGTAGTGGGCTTCCGAAGGGTTTTCATCACCTTTGTGAGTAGCGTGTTTCGTCCATGCAACAATGTACTGCTCTATATCGAATGTCGTACCAACTGAAGCCTGAGGCGCTCTGGTGCAACACATTCAGTTGAAGTAAAACATTATAAACGCGAGCTTCAGCTGGTGTGTCTCTTGTTACAACTAAATTTGTTTGCTAAAGAGAGCATTTGTCGAAATCTGTCCAACTCGCATTCAAATGGAGATAAGGTTGACAGAAAACCCCGGAGACTGTGCCCACTTGTTGAGCCCCAAGAAGAATGAAACCGCTTGTGGGCACCCCAGGATTTCTCTTGGGAAATTTCCCACTCTTCCCAACATATTAACCCGCAGAATTTAATTTCTAATGACCAAAGTTGGTGGGACGTGCCAGCGTATCTATTTCACCGACTGTAGGTGAGAACGGATCGTTAAACAATTCGTCACACGTAACTGTCGCTGCAAGGGGTTTCGAAAGTGTAAATTCACAACGTGGTCACGTATGTATTGAACCTATTCAAGTGATGTCATCTGGTCACATTCAGAAATACAACTGAAGACTCATGACGGCCACTATCAGCAAGCTGCTTTGTACGACTCTTAAAGCCGCTTCCATTCGATTCGCCTCTGAAAATATTCACGACAAGAGGATTCTTGTCCTGTGATCGCATTCCTTTACCGAACTCGCTTCAGTGCAGCTTACTCTACCATACATTACTATATGTGCTAGGTTTTCCATTACAAAGCAGTCAAAGGTTATCGCACTCAAAAACAATGTCTGACGATTCTTTCAGTGATAACTGAGGTACTCTGGGAAAGAGAGAGTGCAAACAGGCTTTCGTTTACAACTTTCAAGGCAGCGAATGTCTAATTTCGAACACAGGGCAATCATAGCCAGGGCTTGTTACGGGGGTTTCTGAAAGCACTCAGAGAAGTCACGCTCCAAGTGTGGTTAATAATACAAGCAAGTTCGATGGTAAACAGTCTACTGGTATGCGATTTGTGCACATGAATTAAAACTCCTCGCCACCATAACTTGACAACGCCATCACTGCCGATCAATATTAGAGGGACTCAAGTGAGTCTGTGCGAGTAATGATACTTCCTGCGTATTTCCTCTCTGCCACGGTAAGTACGGATGTTTCCATAGCATTCATTGGCTATCTGAGTTGATGACGCTGGTATCCGTGTCCGCCAGGTGACCGAATTGGTTCTTCTCTTCCTGTTTGTAGGGTTCTGGTCTGTTCAGTACACATGATTGTACTTATCGATTGCGCATTTGATCGGTGCAGACCTGAAGCTGCATGTGTGTGAGATCATAACCGATTGCAAGGGGTGTCAAATTCCGCTAGGTTTTTGCTTCTGTTTGTCTTGCTTGCCTGTTCTAGTCACCCCGTACCGAGTCGGAAATTCTGCTTTTGTGCAGATGTTACATAGCACAAACTAAGTTGTTGTTATCCAACTAATGCAAATTTGTCTAGAGTCAACAGTTGACGTCCTTTCCTAGATGACTGTGTCCTTCGAGTACATGCACTCTACACTTGTTTCTTGTTCAGTCATCTGTTGAGGATTACATCAATCCCAGGTGGTTTGCTATTACACACGGGCATGACGAGTTGTACACGGATTTATGTTCTCTAGAGCGTTATCATTTGCTTACAACGCTGTTTTACCTCTGTGCACAAAACAGTGACTGGCATTTGGTCGCAAGCTGGAGGCCGAAAATAACGCATTCAACGAAGGCTTACGCTAATCACTTGCATCTAAAAACGATGCTGCTGTCGATGCGGAAATCCAGGAAGAGATAAATTTGTTACATGTAAATTACCGTACCTTGTGCTACACGTATTTTTTATTTCGAGCACTGTAAAACACAACCGACTCATCCATGACATTTGTGCACCACGAGAGGCATAATGCATCCCCCAATGATGATTTCACAATGACATTTATTCCCACGATTCATCATACTGATGTGTAAACGGATATTTAGAGGTGCATCCGTGTTCGGGATGTTATGACCACTAATTCACAACTTGTCTTGAACCTTTGGGAAAATCCAAACCCATGTCATCTTTGGAAGTATGATGCACGTCATCATGCCAGTGGGTGAGGGATGGTTGTAAGGCGCCTCTAGTTTTTTTCGTGAGACGATGTGGTCAAACACTTACACATTCCGCCGGGAAAAACGATGAACCAAAGAGTCTTTATTCACACTTAAATTACTTGCGTCAGCCAATTCTTTGTGGTCTACATTCTCCTTCAGTAAGAACGAACCACCTCTATCTGAAATTCGGGGAAGAATGTTGTCCGTTGTTTCGGGAAGGAGTGTGTGAGAAAACGTTAAGAAACGAGAGCATTCTGCCAGTTACTTTGGTAGTCGGCGGTTAGTTCGTTCTTTTTGTACGCGAATATGTACTACTCCTTTAAGTAGTAGTCAGTCTGAAGGAAACGTCTTTCTTTTCTACAGTAGCAACCACGTCTGCTCTCGATTTGTGTAGGCTGTGTTCGAATGAAACATCCCGGATAGGCATTCACCAGTAGAGTTTGTTTCAAGAACCATTATTCTTTGTACACTTCGTCTAGAGTGCACTGTTTTTACCCTGTAGAATGATGCTCTCACTTGCATAAAACTCAGGAAGCAAGTTTACTGACAACTTTGGTTTACGGCGGATCACACAGGTAAGCTTGGTATCCGGGAGTCTTTTGGGTGGAATATCTAAGAAATCTAGGCTAGCGTTTGACTCAGTTGCCAGATGAGAATAAACGGGAATGAGTAAATCGACACTACACTACATCTGCCCTGCTTTACCTTTGACTATCTTCGTGCGTTTCTTTGAATTTTAGTTGTCACCTATCAAATATTTCAATCTATATCTTTATTACGGTTTAATTGCAGTTTTGGTCAGGTGTGAAATGTGTATGGAACAATACATCCAGGGCAACAGCTATAGAGTGGGGATAATGCTCACGCGCGTTCGTTCTATTCACAATGAGATTGCACTCACGGATGAATAGCGGCACACTGAGAAATGTACATTATTTGTGATGAAGCTGGAATCCGATTGTTTCAGTGTAGGACAAAATGCCATGTGACATCCCAGGTATAACAGTTCTGGCGACACAACCTGCAAAATAATTGGGAAAATATGATCCTGTTAAGGAGGACATTCCGAAAAATTACTGTGTGCAAACGAATTGAGTGAATGGCGACAAACTGGCATGTATTGGGAAGGCAGACAGACCAATAGGTAGGTAGACAAACAGGCAGACAGCCAATCAAACAGGCAAAAACGCAGATGGATAGCTAATTAGCTAGCTACCTAGATAGACAGATAGACAGATAGACAGATGGATAGATAAATAAATTTTCTGATAGACAGATAGATAGATAGATAGATAGATAGATAGATAGATAGATAGATAGATAGATAGATAGATAGATAGATAGATAGATAGATAGATAGATAGATAGATAGATAGATAGATAGATAGATAGATAGATAGATAGATAGACAGACAGACAGGCAAGCAGGGAGGCAGATAGATAGATAGACAGTGAGATAGACAGAGAGACGGAAAATAGTTACATCGAAATAGATAGATAGATAGATAGATAAGAGAATTGGAAGGCAGGCCGTCTGATAGACAGACAGACGGTCTGACAAAGACATGTATAGGAAGATAGGAATATGGATAAATATACCTCTGCTTTACAGTTTTAATGGAATTACGTACTCCAACAGTACTGACGTGAAAGTTAGATTCGTGATGGAATGTGACCGTAGTATGAGTATTTAATCCAGCGAGCAAAACATGATCCATTACTCACCAGGTTATACTGTAATGTGTGTTCCCGGTATTCATACCATTCATCGACTGGACTGTTCGGGTTAATTAAAAGCAAAATGTGATACATTTCAATCGGAAACTTATGCAAAACGAATAATTGAATGACACAACGTGGTGGAGATTTTCGTGACAATAGTATGCGAGACAACCATGAAGCTGGTAAAAATGGGAACACTTACTCTCTGAGTGTACCAAGCGTATATAGTATGTTTTCGCGAGCGCCAGGGGAGTGAGAACGTTTGTATATACATTGTTGTGTCCACACTTTGGCTGTTTCTTCAAGTTTTTCGTCCCATTGCTTCGGAATACGGAAATCGAAAACATAGAGAGGATCAGTTTATCCATTTCCTTCGTATTGCTAAACATGATCTAGGCTTATTACCTGTACCATTTACAGTAGATACTACTGAAATTGCTCCTTTAAACGTGGCTTAGTTAACGCATCACGGTAACAAATTTCGGGCCTAGCCAGTAGCAGATTGCGTGGCGTGCGGCAGGTGAATGGATGGGTTTCATACTTGTTCCAATTCCAAGCCCTACAAAAATCCTTTTGGCAACTGAATGATTCACTGGCTTATTGTTATCCCTTTTTAGTAATGCGTCTAAAGTTTGGGTGAGCTCGGGTGAGATAAACGGCCACTGTAGTCTCTTTTTTATCTGGGACAGCAAACTTGCTGTACCGAATTCTTTGCGCCCTCTCAGATGAGACAGTCTGAAGCAACTGCTCGGAGTGAGAAACAGTAAAACTGTTGTCACACCAGAAGTAGCTGATTTTGGAAACAGCCAAATCTGATCCAAAAAAGACTTTACATACTGGATAAGATGTAATATTTCGGATGCGTTTACAGGTTATTGATTATTCAGTCAACAATCCGTTCGCTGGATCTGGTGTTGTTTCCTGAGCGTTCCTAAACTAAATAAACAGATACCACAGGTATCTGATCCGGCTGAAGAGCCTGTTGGGTGGACGGAGATTTTGCGGTTGACTTGGCTCTCCAGATTTCTGTATGATGTCAGCTTGGTTTTCGCTGATTTTAGGAGGCGTAAAACTGCTTGGAATATTTTGCTCAGCAGATAGTTAACATTATTCATCTGCTTTCAGCTTGAGTCAGTTGATAGATTCGAGTGGGAAGAATGTAATGGATCGTGTTGCCGGTTTGGCTTTAATCGGAGGCACCTGTCCTAGGTAGTTCAAAAAGACGAATAAGTCACATACTGCGCAATGATGGATCCAACTGGCTGGTGATCCGTTTGATGGGCTTGGATAGTTGAATACAGCAGTTCTGGTCTCCCATCGGGGTATCCGTATGATAACGTCAACTCGATTGGTGATGAGACGTTTTGCGACCAAACTGGCAATTGGCCACCCGTACAACGTGAGGTACAGACGTCGTTGAATGGGGAATATGACCATCATCACCGTTGTCAAATTCATCACCATTATCATCATCAACATCAACGCCAGGTGAAAATACAAGTGCTCCACTGTCGTACAGCCATGTTAGTCTATTCAAATAGAGCCTTGTGATGGTGAAAAGCAAAAATTGGACCGAGAGGGAGAGCTGATGCTAGTCTAAAACAAATATCCAATGCGTACATACCTCCAACATCTAGTCGGAAATTCTGGATAGAAACGGACAGCAGCAACATCACAGCCGTCATATCGTTCAGTGTCTCCAGCTAAGCTCAGCGAGGGCCACGTGGACCACATTCTGAATGCAGAACAGTACCCACGGCACCCAAACTTTATGTAGTATTTTTCGTTTCCTTCTGCTGTGTCAAATTCTGTCCATCTCAAGGTTTTGCGCCACTCCGAATCGGGCACGAAACCCTTACAAGTTGTGCAAACTTGCAAACACATTTCTGGCCTTGAAGATTCATGCATTCACTTCGTTTGTTACACCACCCCCGAGATAGGTAAATTTTTCTACAACCGTCAGTGTCACGCCTTGAATTCTCCGAAACGTCTTTAGAAATTGTACGTTCTGCAGCATGACTTTGCATTTTGTGGGTACAAAGTACATGCCAAAGGAGTGGATGGCCTTGGTAAGCTTTTCATATAATGCTTGCGTTTCCTAATGTTTTCCCGTAACGATAACAATGTTGTCTGCATAGTTCAAGTCGACCAGGTTGCCAACACCGAGATTTTGGAGACTTTTAATGCCGAACATGAATACATAGTATGGATTGCGTAACTGAGGGATTATTTACTCTCCACCACCTCTAAATGCGAACTCACTGCATTGCTGATGGTAGCACTCGGTCGAACTACCAATCCGGTGGACAAGAATTTGAATCGCCCTGGAGACTCGCGATGTTCTTGATGGTGGTTAATGATTCTCAACAAAGTTGAAATAGCTGTGCAGTACTTTTCGTCTTCTCGGTGCAGCTGACTTCACTTACAGGACGAGCTTTTGATCGATCCTGTTTACTTCCGTGGGTCCCAGACTCTCATCTTTTTGCCATCCAGGTAAACGGGCTTGTTGTATGACCGCCCTGGTGAAAGATGCAGGACAGTATAATGAAGTCGACACGATTTGACGTGAGTTATGTCATCTTCGGAACACCAATGGACTGCCAGTATTGATCCAACGACGTGGCATGACTTCAGCCAAAACAGTCTCATCGTTTTTTTCGAAACCCGGTACTGTGTTGTCAGAAGGACCCGTACGATCGCTCAGTCTGCTTTGATCGTGTGGCACGAATCGACCGACCAAGTCACTCAGTGGTCCTGTAGACTGTCTCACAGAACCCAATTAGATGCGACGTGGGGTGCGTCGGCAACCAGTCGATTGTGTTTCCACGTTTGCGAATTCATTAACCAATCTCAGCGGCTTATTTCATTATTCAACTCTATTCTAACCACTAGATATGTACTGACCTGACAACGAGGTCCCAAAAACCGCAATGTTCCACATTGTGTTCATGTTCAGACCATGAAAATATTCAACAATCTAATGACGTGTTTGGCAATTTAAGCAACTTGTAGCCGTATGGGAATCAAAGAGAAAAAGAGTGATTGGTTTGTCCATAATGCATCAAAGGAGGCAAGCAGGACCCATCCCAATGAGCTCACCAAGTCGCGCAATTCCGGCACAGCACTTCTACCGGATTCCTGTCCTCGCCGCAGTCTTCCACGGTAGAAGTTGTGCCTATCGAGAAACTGCCGTGCCGAAAACATTCTCGCTGTCAAAACAAGAATGAAAATATTGCTAAAACAAGCAGTTTAAATTTGCGATTCGCATGTCAGTTGGTATGCAATTCCATACTTTCTATTGGTTGATATCACTAGCCCGTGCTATTTTGTGGCACAGTATGAGTTCCTCATTGTATATTATGTAGGTATCATCTAATGCACTTCATCAGACTTCTCGAAGTTTTCGACATCAATGGATCAGTGTTAAACATGTGGAATTTTCAGTCTGATGAATCGTTTGCTTTGATGATTACGTTGTTTGGATATTGGGGGCTTATTGCCAACATTTCAGTTCCGTTATGCATCTAGTTCGAGTTGGTCGAATTTCAGGCCACAGGCCGTGCACCGAAATGCAGTAGTTCCAGCTTCCACAGCGTCGTTGACCGAGGATGAGGAGCATCAGGGATTGGGAGCCATGCGTTGGGGGCCTCGAACACAAATGGATCTGTTGTGTTCAGTATTGCGGGAAGTGAGAGCTAAGCAGTAAAGGCAATGGCCTTGACGTAAGACCGCCATTGACTGCTGGCCTTAAGAACCCTTGGTTTATTTCACCCCGCAGTTCCTATCCGGGAAGACGGTATTTGCCAACACGACTGAATTGAGTGGTGGGAACTTTCAAAACCCCGTTTCCAGGTCATGGACTGACTGCCTCGTGGTCGTCGTCATCCGCTATGAGATGGCGTTGAGGGCTCACCGCGGTAAATTGTCCCGGAAAAGTGCATGGCCTAACCCCCGACTAGGTCGGGTAAAATCCTGATTAAATTCCTAGGATGTACTCAATGGAAAGTAGGTGCAATTTAATGGGGAATAAGGACAATATTATGGTAATCTGAGTCACAAATGTGAAGTTCTTGCCGTCCCGAATTTTGGAACGCATGTTTTATGGTTGTGTGGCTAGGTTGAGATACTGACCTGCTTGATATCAGCCAAACATTCCGCATTATTGCATACTGCGAAACTTCATGAGTGGTTTAACAACACCTGAAACGTCCCCTCGTCGGTCGTTCAAGGTTTCGCTCGTTCCCCCTGAGTATGATTGTTGATCGCTTTGTGCCACATAGTTACACCCATCTGGAGTGTGTTCGTGTCTGACTGACTAACCCTCCGTGGAGCGTCGGTCTAAAAGCATAGGTTGGAGGAAACCATCGTGTTATTCTTAACAGTTTGGGCGCCAGGAACTCGATCCAAAGGGCACTCACTCCCGTCTTTTCCTGTATTCCATTTGTAGACCCTACAGTGACATAACTGTCAGACGGACATCTTTTCCAATAGTACGCATCAAAATCCAGTAGTCTTGATCTCCCGTTATTGTCAGGTTTTCGGAACGGAAACTTTGACAAGGTCAAAGATATGCACTGCTGATGACCTCTAGTAGCAGAGAAACTCAAGTTCAGTGCTTACTCCCTTTTCTGTCCACTCAATGTTACCACTCTGGTCAACGGGAAATTCAAAGCGATCTTCAATCACGCACTCGCAATTTGTTGCACAGATTTGAACATTCAAACCGTGCTGTGATCGACAAAACGGTGTAAATAATCCACTGTTTCATGCCTCCTGTATGTGTTTTGTGGACTTTGACTAAAAGATGATTCTGTTGTGAATGCCTAACTACTCATGTAACCCTGTAAATAGTTATGAATCTAGTCACCCCAGTCTACCCAAATATCAACTGAAAATTAACCTTTTGATAAACTCGGACTCGATGTAAAGCCCGTAATGTACCTAAACCGGGCGGCCGATACTACTATCATACTGCATGATAGTAGTACCGGTGAAAAGGAGGAAAGCCCTTCGCCACCGGGTTGCTTATTCAGAAACACCAACCAAACAGTTACAAACTATCTGACAGGAAAGTAAACCTCTCATATGCACCTTGTTGTTTCTAAAAACTGAATATCCGTCTTTTTCTTGAACGCGTCTTCTTGAACTTTCCTGGATATTCGTTGACTGTCACTATACGAATGCTGCAAAGCAGTACTACAAAGTCCGTAATAAACCAGCCTTCCAATAGACGCGAAGCGGGGTTGCCAGAAAACATACCACTCGCATGCCTCATCAGTAGTATCCGCCGTTACACCGGTATAACCACTGTGCCACACGACTATGCATTCTCACCTGAAGTACACTGTGACAGCACTGCCATGGTAACCTACCTAGAGGGAGCGCTGCATCCCACAGAAAAAGTACAGTAATAAGTGGATGAGGCTAGCGCCTTGGTGCAAAAAACCAATCGTGTAATGATCATTTATTGCTTATTGTTAATTTGGGGCAATGACCCTCAACATATCTCTCCGTGCTTACTCGCGGACCTTATTTCCTCAGGTTAACATCAGCATCAAAACATTGGAGATGCGGCGTGTGTAGTACTATAGATGGGAGATGTAATTAGTACCCAGTCAAATGGAATTTTGATATGGAAGATTGATAGATAAATTGTTGAACCGTTTTGCAGCATTTCTTCGTTTTGTCTGACATTGAAACAACACACAGGAAAGCGCTGGAGGAAGCTTGATGATGTTGAATACACAAAACTCCGGAGATAGGGTTGCCAAGTGACAGGTCAAACATATCCCTTCTTTGTTGTTGTGCGGAACCAGTTCCCAATAAGCCTCTGCACTGAACCAGGTGTACAAGAATTATTACTTCGAAAACAGACGCAACAAGAAGCAAGAGGCTTTTAGCGTACATTCGTTCGTTGTTGCTTTAAAATTGGGTTGCAATTTGCATTAGACGCTTACGAAGTTGTTCGCTTTCTGGTTTTCTGAAGTCAGGCAAGCAGGAACGGACGAGGTTATTCTGTGGCGGAAACAGTCGTTTTTGTAGTTCAAGCCTGTTATTCTTTCTCTGAGGCGTATTCACTACTGGTTATCGACCCAAAGAAAGACGTCTTCTCACACAGAGATGAATCAGACGGCGTTCAGCAGTTGCTCAGGTCCGAATATATGTCTAACACAGTTCAGCTAGTGTTTTCAGTCACGAGGCGCGGAACGCGTGGCACGGTCAAACTGCATAACCTTGGTGCACTCCTGCAGACGCATGGATGCCGTTCACCATTATCCCCATCATCGGGTTGACCCTGTCACCCTGTTACCCTGCCTTCATAGATAGAACCATATTGTTAATGTGTAGTGGCATATAACCAAAAGGTATTTTTCCAACTGAGGGACCGGGCTATTCCATTTTTGAAGGTGCACATCTGTCGTAATTTGAACAGAACTAGAATCTATTGATTTCGATGTGTTCTTGGAGGCACTCGCTCTGAAGCTTGGGTTCTGGTGAAATGACTAAGCTGGGTGGATGGCAGATGAAGAGAATACGTCTTTGTGTCGTGGGCCAACGGTGACATCGGTGACTGATGAGGAGATACAGTCCCGACCATTTTCAAAGGCTCCACGGATATCGTCTGCTGGTTTAGTACCGGCTCCGTCGAACAGAGTAGTTTTAAACTTCATTCCGATTCCTCTTGTCTGTGTAATTTGAAATAAGGCAGAATATTGCTACACCTAGCACATTGTTCATGAGGATGCTGAAAACTTCACGACGCCCCACGACCGGTGTCGCCCTTCTTGGGGCTCATCAGGCAGGCGTAGTCCCCGAGTTCCCCTCAACCTCATGTTCTACGAGTACCCAAACCGCACGTAATTAACGAAATAAACTCATTTGCTTAAAAATCTGGTTTTCACAGGAGACCCAACCGAATCTCTTGTTTATATATATAAGTCCGAGAATGGACAAAAAAGTGGGGGCTTCTAGTGTACAGTTGTTCTTGGCTGTCTTCAGGATGCGGTGCACTTCATAGTGAATGCTTATGAAATTGTTTGCCTTCTCGTTTACTAGAGTCGGGTATGCAATCATAGACAAGGAAGTTCCGAGACAATTCCAGACGTCCATTTTTATTGTGATATCTTGAACACCATGCCAAGTGAAACATATGGGCAACCTGGTACAGCACAGCATTCAGCTGAAGAGCACCATTATATACGGGAGATTCTGCTGGTTTCAGTTGAGTTTCCCGTCCGAACCAAATTTGCATCCGTAGAATAATTATTGTGTGAATTCCTTGGATATGGGTAAACTGGCATTGTGAACTTTTCATTGACTAGATTTATTCAACAGTCAGAGCATAGGAAGAACGCAGATAACTCACTTCCACCCGTCACGGTGAGAGCTGATATTCGGAGAAAAGTAACGTGAAATCAGTAACATCTACGAGGTATGAGAAATAATTCCTATCAAAACTACCAGAGGCGACCGCGTTTGGTTCAACTGCTTCTAAAGAGGGCAGTTCCAGATACTCGTGTAGAGAGAGAACACAGAGAGAGAGAGAATGCTCAACTATTTATTGATACCAAATTGCTAAGTCTTCTCGCTTTTCTTGGTTCTAACAACGTACTATAATCCAGTAGTTTAATGGTGATCACCAAGTCAATTTCTTTGCTGAAATGTGGATGTAATCTGGAAGTTTGTAAAGCATTGTTGATCGCTTCCAATCGTCACAGTATTTGGCCATAAGTCGTTGATCATCTATGTGATTGACCTACACGAACTGCCTACATGTACCAAATGCATTCGAACACGATGATGTGTCAGCAGTATAATGCACTACTCACAATCTTCGTCAGCCTGTAGGTTCGACCATTCCGAGGAAACCTCATAACAGTCTTTGTAGGCTGCTCTCGTTCATATCAAACTATCCGTGACTATACTGAATCTTTCACGACGAACATGGCTGAAGGAGGATCTAAGCCATCAAATAACGACTGTGCTTGACCCAGCCGCATTTCTTCCTCGGTTCTGCTGCAACACAGCATGGTCTTCTTCATGAATATTTCCCGTCGAACTACCTGTTTACTTCGTGTTTTAATCCGCTCATCCGGAGGCCACTACCAAATGATCAATATGTGACCGTTTTGTCAGGGAAGTAACTAAGATGTGCTTAGAGTGGCCTGTACTTGATCACAACATACCGGAGGACAGGTATCCATTTCCACAACTTGAACCATGTCTTACGGTCTGCTTGTGTTACAACCCTGGCATTCGAAAATCCCGTTCTTCCTATATAAATGCCCCACATCGTAACATCCTCCACTGTTTTTGATCCTTTTCGTCTGGTTGGGGTGCAAGGGACAGATCCTGTTTCCCTGATCTCCAATGTCTTACCTAAGACGTTCGACCTCACCAAGAATGTTTTTGTTGATCTAATCGTTTGAGATTACTCCGACGCATGTGGTACGTTTGGCTCATTAATCTACTGGGAATTACTCATTCCTTATACGGTCCTATTTAAAAGGCACACTTCCACACCTAGTCCGACTCCATGGTCGTATGCCATCTTTGACGAGAGAGTATTTGTCCGGCTCGTGGACAGGCTTGCGGCTGGTCGTAATCGACTTTGAAAGCCAATTTTCCCCAAACGAGTGGTTTCCAATGTTTATCGAATATCAGTACATTTGTTTAGTTTTGTGGTTTGTAGTTTTAGTAGTTTGCGGTGAAAAAAACAACGTTGATATACCGGGGTTGGTTGCTCGATGTTTAGACCGATGAGAGTGGTCTTCTTCAGGGAAATAGTCAGAACAGGTAAAGCAAGCGAGACTGACAGCAGTCGTGACAAAGGCGTCATTTGATTGGCCAAGCCGGCTCGCCCACGCCTGCCCGTTTGGTGCATCACGCACCACCCGTGTGATTGGCTTGATGACTCATTACCACTGACCAATCGACGTGAGCAGTCCGTCGCTTCCGTTGACGCAAGCAGTTTCACTGTGAAGTCTCAGAGACTTCGCACGGCATCTTTTTTGCATGTATACAGAGCCCCGTTCGAACATCCGTTCACACTCGTTTTGCACCGCTGAAAATTCAACCTTAAAACCAACCGACCTGTTTGTACCGGATAGAACTCAAGCCTAAAGGAAGCGGTTGGAGTAGATGAATGATAGCCGGAAATAATTTTGTTGCCATACCCACGAATTGGGCAATGCCGCAATGTAGAAGAGACAGGTAGAGCCTTTTATTTCAGTCAAAATCGGTATCTCGTTTTTCGTTCGGCCATGATCCTCAAGCTGGTCACAGCCTGTGCTGTCTATACGTACAAAGAGACCAGAAGAATCGAAGTATCCCTTAAAATTAAAGAAATAGTTCCTCGAAACTGAGAAGTTTTTTCGGAGATCACTGTCAGTTTTTAAATCGAGCTGCAAGCTATGAGAATTTGACACCAATCGAAGCTTTAAATCTGTATATATTCGAATCCCATATCATACGCAGTTTGGATAGCCAGAAAGTATGAGCATTTCGAATACTGCGCCAAAACACACCGGCCCGTCTTACTATACACAACTTTCTCAAACACAAGCTACAGAAAAATTGGATGAACTCAACGAGCACGACCAATGCGACTTGGACAAAACGCAGTCAGTGCTTAAGAAAATCGCCGAAATCGTTTATATATCGTTTTTTTCAGTAACAGTACCGTTCTCGTTTATCTGAAGTTGCCGCGAATCTGGTCGACCTCGATCCCAGGACTAAGTCCCCGACCATTGCATACCATAGTTCACACACGCACTCTATTCTTGTATCCTGCTAGTCGTAAATGCTTGTGTGTGCCTTGAAAATTCGTAATATATTTGGCCTGAAAACGGAGCTTTGCATCGCACTCATCAGTAATGATGATTTCACCTGGCCGCTTTTATTCCCTATTAACCCTTACTTTATCAAGCTAATCACTTCATTTAACCAGTGTTTATGAACGTCATTCAAATCGAAATATCGATGAGCTCAACTGGACTTTATGTCCATATCCTCTACCGATAAATTTCGGGAGTATCGTAGACAGGTATCTCCAAAGAGAGTTCTGGAAAGTGAAACGCTGTATGAAGATCTCACCGCATTTTTGTGGAGTAGAACCTGAGTACACCTTAGAATAACCCTTAATTGGGGGTTTCCACCCGCTCATGATCACGTTTCGCTCTCTTTGCCTAAGCACTGCTTCTCAATGAAGGCGCATTGGTTTCACAATCAGACGCCTGCTCTGATTGGTCAGTTGGATATGTCAACGTTCGCTATAGAAATTCGGGTTTCTTAAAGGTTGAATGGTATTCATGTGGTTCACTGGAGAGTTGCAATTGATCTACAAATGAACAGTCAAAGAAGGTAACACATTTGGAAACCCATACATTTAAGTAAATTGAAATTCAATCTTCCTGTATGTGAGAACGCTCTGTAGTGCCTGAGCAAAGATGCAGGTCCCTAGGTAGAAAAATCGACTGCAGTGCTGATTCCAATATAAATGCAGGAGAATATCCCTCATTTGATCACACAACGCCAGATGTAGGTTTATACCTGTGAGCACCATTCGCCAATGAAGGTCTGTTTGTTCCTTAAAGGTCGCAACCCTCAGTACAACTATTTTTTCCTCGGGTTTTCGATGTTTGGAAGAATTTCTTTTGGTCTTTAGCTAATGTATAGTGTGAGATCATCAAAAAGTATAAAAAACCTGAAAAACTCAAATAATTTTGGTAACAAGAATTAGGGGACTCTTCTTTAGTCAGGATCTCAGGTCTGATTCATTTGACATGACTTCTGGCATCAGGTAAAATTAGATTAAAATTCAGCATTGGAAAACGTAATCAATAACTGTATCTTCTAAGTATGCCATGTATCACCACTGGTATGTCGGACCATATTCCTCCAATTTTCCGAAAATTGCCTTTTTGATAATTCCCAGCAGTTGCGCAACATTCCTCGAGAACTCTCGTTTTTTGAAGAAGCGGAACTTTTGTACTATCAGTTTGTAAATGACCAGAAATACTACGCCTTCCGTGAGGCAGCTCAGGAGCATATCCCGTTAGCTGTACACGTGTCTGCTCATCAGGTAATATGGAAAAGTGATGGTGGTGTGAGGTAATTCGGTGATTTTTAATAGATTTTTCGTCCCGTAAGTGAAGTCTACCTATCCTGAAAAGCCCAGGAGCGCTCTACCGCCTTTTCATCCTGATTGAAGATCGTCCGTATTGCGCACCACGCTAAACTCCGCTAGGGTGTTCCAAACTCGTGACCTTCAGGCCAGTGGTTCAACAGTTGGCCATGCGGCTAAGAACGGTTGACCAACAGTGTGATTAGCTCTCACTTAGATATAACATGTCAACAACTGGGGGCACCTCTTGTTTACTAAAATAGCATCACTGCACACAGAAACCCCAAGGTGCATTAGACCATCCAGGAATCAGTGCTCGTCACGGTGACTCACTTCACACCGGAGAAAAAAGAACGGACGACCTTTTCTCACGTTTATCCGACATTCGGAGACAGGAGCAGTGCTGATGCCCTGGGTTCTCCCGTTACATGTCTTGTTGAAAATGTTGGGCTCTCGGATTTTGTTTGTCCTCTTGTGGGCAAACCTTGACAGTACACTGTGCTGGACAGTAACAGACTTGCACACCCGTTGACATCACGAACGTAAACGATCAAGGTTTGTTTTATAATTCTGCTCACTTCTGTGTTAAAAGTATCGTAGTCCTTCGAACCCAGTTCTTCCTGTTCAACTTCACTACCATCAAACCTACGTGCGAATCAAAGTTCCATGTCACAGACCTCAAACTCCTGTGTTTTCCAGCTACTGATCAAAGAACTCGTGCGTATTTTTCAAGAATTATGCCCCTTTCCACTGCTTCTTTTTCACGGTGCATCCAACATGTTTTTTTCTAATCTGATTGATTTCGTTCACACTACTGTGCGTCCAGTTTAAAACACTTCAGGATGCCTGCTTGGACGCAGCGGTAACATTATTTTACAAACTGAGTAAACGCCAGTAACTTATGGTTACGAATGTAACTGACGATATAACTGGAGAGACTGATGTAACCAATGTTGCCGTGTTCCAGCTGCTGCAAATCAGATAGAGAAAATTTTTGACGCCCCATATTTGTGAGCGCGACCTGAAACTTCAAAATCCCACTTTAGATACATCGGAATAAATAAGGATTAGTCTGATTAAAAATCATACATTTTCAGAGTAGCCGAAAATTCAAGGTGAATTATTAAATCGTTGGTCAAATTCATTACCAAAAAAAATGTTGGTGATGAAACTCTACATTACACAGTGGTAAAAGGACCACAAATAGCTGTGTATTATTTTACCGGGGCGTGACCTTTGATGCACTCGTATGTGAAGAAACGCCTGAATACCTAATCGATCGAGTTAAATCGATATGGAATGATATCATGTGATCTGCTTTGCTGAATGGAAATGAACCAGTAAAACTGCACTCCAGTTACGACTTGATGACTGCTAACAGCATGAGTAGATTTGGAAATTCCTAATTGGGCTTCCCTGCCGTGAAGTAAGTCAGTCTGTCCAGAAAATAGCGAGACGTTGTTTACAGCTGCTTCACCATTATTAGGAATAATCGGTGTTAGGCATCTTACCTACCTCTTGGAAGATGCCAATTCTGAACCTTCCGGCTAGAAGTCGAAAGGTAAACGTTTGACCTTGAGGGGCTGGTTAGTGGTGTGGTCAATCCGCATTAGGACAAAGTATAGCAGCAGTCAATTTTCAGCACATTTTTTCAATCACGAGATTCTTATCATGCGTCAACGTATCGACTGAATCCTCGAGTGAACAGTTCTCAGATGAACAGCTCACGTGAATGGTGAATTACTTCTCCATCTGACTTGCTTATAAACTCCTGTTAGTCTGAGAAATTTCGGAGGTCTTCAGTCCAACACTTTGTTCTTCAACTGCTAGCCGGAGTCTGTCAGCTACAATCTTCCCGTAGTTTCGTGAGATGCGCAATTTTTTGAATTCCCATGAAAGATGAAACGGCAGTAAACTGTTTTCCGGCTTTTCGGCGCGGACGGGATAATTGTCTGTGGAAAATACTGGTACTGAAAAGCACCTAAAATAATCACATCCCAGTTTTCTTCTAAGGTAACATTTATGGATTCGGGAGACAATCCGGACAGAAGGAGATTGTTTTTATAACTCGCCCACGAGCAAATCAACATTGTCTAAACTAAGTCAGAGCTTATTATTGTCTTGGCTAGGCGATGCCAACTGCATCGGTTGTAGGGAGTCAGTAAAGCGTGATACGCAAGTTTAGCTGTGACAGTACCGTATTTCACCAATGCAAATCTTCTCTGCCAACATATCTGCTTTCTGAATGAACGTTGTATACACAGGCCACGTTAGAGCCCGGCAGACAGTTCGCACCGCGTCAGGCAAAGACATGTGGTCTTGCAGCTCACATTTCTAGCCAGCCGATGACCTGATGGTCAAGCACAATCGGTTACCCACACGCCCATTAAAAATCAACCGGCGTTTGGAGGAATGCTAACCCCAGCTGGATATGCACCGATACCAGGTAACAAGTGAGGAGTACACTCCTAGCCAACTCGCTTAAAGACTGCACTCATATCACGATCATTCATTCATACAGATATCACGCATCCCAAGCTATGCGGTATGCAGACATCGAAACTCATCTCTATTCACTAGAATTGGCACCACTCTCTATCCGGAAAGTAAATGGAGGGCCTCCCACAAACACCAAGCGAATAGTTTGAATAGCTTATCTGTAAAACTTTTTCCCCAACGTATGTAAATAGGACGGAAGGTTGACCACGTGACAGAATCGATTCCCGCAGTTTTTCAACCGGAACGCATTCAGCACATACAAAACTGAGAAAACGCTCTCGATCAGAAGTACAGACTGTGCACAGACATGCCATTCAGAGTAGAGTTTAGTCGCCTGAATGTTGAGATTAGACCTACTCACTCTTATCGGCCGCATATAGATGACATTTTCATGCAATCAATATGAACTGAGAATTAAAGAAAATTCCACGGTTTCGAGCCACCAAGGAAGGAACGAACCGAGCGATGTAAACCTACACCGTGGATAAAATGGACACCGAAATGAAGCATTTTGCCAACGTGATCACACCTAATGGCTATCTAGAGGGACTAATAGCGAACATTTCGCCCCAATTCTGCGTCCCTATTGTGAAGACAACATGCCAAACCTCACCCAGCAGATGGTTGATACGGCAACCATCTTAGTGAATATATGAACATCTCTGTTGCCGAAGTATCACTGGACTCAATGGCCCATACGTGCGGAACATTACTGACGCGGGTCACGTGGTCATTCCAAACGCTTCGTTTCAAATCATCTGCCGGGCCAAGAGAATTTTTTTAGTATCGGTCCAACGACTTTTTTTCATTATTTTTTGTTGCTTCATTATGGCCGAAACACTCGCAATATGATTGTGAAATCCGTTAGTACGCTCCCAAAATACAGACGTTAGAGTGGAGTTCGTCTTTGTGATCGATCCAATCATTCAAGGGCCTTGTAGACCAGCTTGCAGCATCCGGTGAGATCAGAATTCGAGTCGAAATGGGAAAAATTGTCAGTATTTCCAAATTTCTACTCTAGTAATTATCACCATGCACATGTGTAAAGATCTAACGACCAGATGCCGAAAAACGTTTCCATCCTCTTTCTATCTGTCTTCTTGAGTGAAGCGTATCTCTTAAATTGATCGGTGGACAACCCCGTCGTAATATTTTCACTCTTAGCCAAGTGTAGGCAGGAAGGTTGCTTGAAGGGCCAGCAAAATGCAGTGTATCGGCCCGAAGTCCCGTGAACTCGTTCAGTGCGGCAAATCTTCTTCTGAGAACCCCAAAAGGGTTGAGAAGAGTCACCTGTGGACAAAGAACTGTGTGAGCAGAGGATAACTCCATGTTACGCAGGAGAAAATGAGGCATCCACCTTGAGCCCTTGATTCGGACGTGTGACCTACAAGACAGTGGGAGAGTTTGAAAGTTTGTTCAGAAACCGTGAATCTAGCCTCTGACTTGGAACACAGACCCACGAGGCACCGGATATTAGGGTTTTATTTCTAGAAGCGCCTGGAGCCAGTGACCCAATAGTCCGACCTGCTCGGTTGCGGTGAACTGGGCGAACCCGATGGAGCGATGAGAAAGACATTACTGTCCCACTCCTAATGCGGCTTTGTGCGGCAGGTACCTTCTGTTCAGCCCCAGACGCTTTGATTTTAAAAGACTTTCGACCATACTGAATGATGTTCTGGCGGTCACCAGCAACAATTGGACAATCAAAGTAACGTTTTAGGTATGGCACTATTTACTCGTCCTTCCTCGAGGTATGGCTGTATCGTTGCTTCCATTTTTAGGGCCATTCTAGGTCACCTCGGAGAAACACATTACTGAGTAATTAATCCCATTTCAAGAATATCCTACAGTAATGCCCCGTAAAACGCTCACCCGATGCTTGATGAAATTTCGTTGTTTGCAAACTTCCGTTAGTTTGTTGCTCCATAATACTCCGCAACAAGGATTCAATATTGAACGCTGATATCATGCTTTCGATGGAGATTTTGATGATATTGATGATGATGATCATGATGATTGATGATGACGATGATGACGATGATGATGATGATGATGATGATGATGATGATGATGATGATGATGATGATGATGATGATGATGATGATGATGATGATGATGATGATGATGATG
>SJOL01003728.1:45971-107017 GCA_004794785.1 Opisthorchis felineus | reverse complement strand
TGGTTTATTCGCGCCTATTTTGCACCTCTCGCTGTTGTTATGCCAGCTGATCAACGCAAGGATCCGGGTATTTATCAGATAGAATTTCCAAAACAGCATTTTGCTGGTGATTCACAAGTAAAAACTTACTCTGAGGCCGAGCGTAGTAATCTGTCAGTCGCAGAACAAAGTCAAATATTAGTGAAATAGCATGTGAGGAACGTGGTTATTCTTTCGTACAAGGTACGGACAATTTCCTTGAATCGACCTAGCGGTGCGATTTTGCACCCCAAATGGGAGTATTGGAAAACAGTCGTTTTCGACATTCTTAACACAGGAACGAAACTCGAACAATGCAGGTTTCACGCATTTCGTGCATATTGCAATCTACCTCGTTCCGGAAACTTTCCACAGAATATTGATAGCCCTGAGAGAATTCGGTTGTTTGTAACCTTGTGTGCCGTCTCTGCCCCTTCATGTTGAGGCTTTCTAAATTTGCTTGTGTAGTCAAAACGGGGCCATCGTACGCTGTCTCGGTTGGCGAGAGTGTCAAACTACGATATACCTAAGGTAATGATACTCCTAACTATTGCGAATGTTCTCCAGCTGAAACCTGTTCTTGTCAGTTCGAAAGACGTTGCATAGTTTCTGACAGTGGTCAGCAATGAGAACTCACGCATAACCATGATTGACAAAACGAACGCAGAATAAACGGTAGACAATGAAAACGGTTTTGGGAATGTGAAATAAATCGTCTTGTGAATTGAACTCCATCGGACCAATACCCGAGTCTATTGTGCCCTCACATGTGCAACACATCTGGTTGTGCGCACGACGGTGAAATAAGCATACTTTCCGTGGACGCTATGAGTTGAAGGGTGTGGAAAAACCGATAGGACCCGAAATTATCGGCTCCATTTTTCTGCACCTGTTGAACGGTAGTAACCCGACTTGGCGTTTAAGCATGCAGCGTAGATTGTGCTCGTTCAATTGAAAATAGTAGACAAGATTCGTCAACCTAGGAGCCGTGCAACAGGCACATTTGTGTCGGACGGATTTGAGAGGTTTCTTGATTTCGGCATCGCATCTTTCCAAATTCATCTGGCAAAGTGGTGTTCATTTCTGGCTACCCCTGTCATTTTCCTTAAGCGCGGATCCAGTTTTGTGAACTCAGTTTGAGGTGCTTAATCTTTAGACTGCCATCGGTGTTAATAAGTGGTGAATTACGGATTTAAAAAAACGGAAATATCCGGCGAAAGTCATTTTTTAGAACATCACAGACAGAGGTTTTTATTACGAGTGTAGTTTTTGACAACACTAATGAATGGGAACATCGCCCTGTTACACGTATGTGTTCACTTATGTCGTATTCACGAATTAAAATTCTCCATTCACTGGAATAAATTCCGACGGTGTACCGCCCAACTCATTCTTCATTGGAGACATGACTGTCTTGCAAACCCAGAGGAGCGTTTAAACAATCTGAGTAGCTGATGAACTTCAAGTCACTGAGAAACGGGTGGACAATAATTATACAATAGTGTATTAAGCAATAATATGAGCAATCAGTGGTGCCACTGAACACTGTCCACTCACGAGCGATTTTCTCAGAAATGTTAACAGATGGTCAAACAGCAGATCTTAGTATGCGTGTTTGGAAAGCAGTTATTTACTCGGAACGGTCCTATAATTCTGCGTGGTCCCACCATAATCGATGCGAACATAATGCTGAATATTTTCGACTTGAATACCTGACGAACTTCGGTGCGGATATTTTAAGATTGACTTTAGGCTTGTCTTCGTGAATCAGAAGACGGTAATTCAAACGAATGTGCATTGCTTAGAGGATTGATTTTTGGGCGGCCACAAGATTCACAGTCTGCTCCATACTGGACTTGGGTATACTGACCGAATTGCCGGAGAGAATTCGTGAACTGGATGCAGAAGTTCAGGATTTTCATCGGAAACGACAATTGATAGGACAGGGACACGAATCTAAACGGAAGTTCTTTGTCTCTCAGGTCATGCAAAGAAAGGAGGGTTCAACAGCTGTCCTCGTTACCGCAGAAGAGGATGATGACCACCGGTCGGACTACCTTTACACGGAGTGCGCTTTGGTAACCAACGATGAGGAAGTTGCCTCACAAGAGGACAAACATCAGTCAGTCTGCGGTTCTCTGGAGTGTGCTACAATAACCAAGGTCAACAAGGCCCTATCAGGAAATATAAAGGCGTTCTTTCACATCGAGGTTTTGCGGGGCGCGCTGCGTGCAGGCCAATCTTCCCACCATTGGTGCGTATCCCTCAGTGGAAGTCATGGACGTTCGTGATATCAACTTCCAACCAGTTTCCATAGAATGCCTCAGGTTCCGGAAGTTTCTAGCCTGGAAAAATGCTCCGAAACCTGGCTCGATGGCTTTTCGACTTGTGCGTGACTTGGTTCGGACGGCCATTCGGGGTTCACCTCATGCCATCTCTGAGCTTTATCCATCGGTGCTCACCTACAATCCACTGTGTTTGTCAAGCGAGCATTTTCACATAACTTTGTAATCTGACTACGTTCCCTCATTTACGTACTCACGACATTGTACTCAGTATACTGTTGGTCACTCTTCACCTTTGTCATTGTCCTGTTGCCTTGTAAGCCATGGAGGAATTATGGTGGGGAGTGTTGAATATAATTTGATATTACCCCCATCCCCCCAATTGATCACTCCGTCCATCTACTTTTGATCTCCACTTGTTTTGCTCATCCGTACCGGCCATTCACCTTGCCGTAAAGACCGTCCGTCCGACACTGGTATATTAGCATGCGTGGATTTGTGGATGTGCGCAGCTGAACTCCCTAACCATCCGTATTCGGGCCCCGTCTGCTGAGCCAGTGAGGACTTGAGCCGATGTGATTGCGATCGCACTGCCAATCAGAATCACAAGACTGGCCTCGCAAGCAACGACCGCAACCCACAAGCCAACATTCCGCTCGCCGTCGTCTGGTGTGCGGAAATTGACACTGCACTGAGCCGACCAGTGACAGACTTGTGTACGTGTTGACGCCACGAACGTAGACTGATACTGTAAAGCGCTTAAAATACTCACACCTCAGTTGCTTCGAAAATAACAATTCCGGCATCGTTTCACCGTTTGTTTGTCGCTTCATTGTGGCCGAATCAATCAAAATGCTACCGTGAAATTCGTAAATGTGCAGTCAAAAGATAAACGTCAGAGCGCAGGTTGTCTGTGTACCACGGAAAGGGTAAGGAAGAGTCACCTGCGGACAAGGAACATTGGCAATCAAATGATAATTTCCGGTCGCGCAGGCCAAACAGAGGTTTGTTTGAGGCACTCACCTGGAGGCTTTGATTCTAAAGTATGGGCCACAAGACAGTGGGAGGGTTTGTGGTTTTGTGCGGGAACCGTTGTCCTAGCCTATAACTTAGAAGTCAGACCCGCGTGGTACCGAACATTGGGGTATTCTTTAGAGACGCGCCCGCCGTCGACGACCTAATATTCTGACCTACTCGGTTACGGGGAACTGCCAGAATCTGAGGGCGCACAGAGTAGAGCATTACTGCCCCTCACCTAATGCGGCTTTGTGCTGCAGGTATCTTCTGTTCAGCCCTAGACGCTTTGGTTTTAAAAACCTACCAACCGTATTGAAGGACGTAATGGCGGTCATGGTCAACATTTGCACAATTGGGGCGAGAAAATTTAAGTCATGCACGCTCCTTACTCGGGGGATGGCAGTATCGCCGCCTCCATTATTATGACCATTCCGGTCACCTGGTAGGAACACCTTACTGCGTTATCAGTCCCATTTCAGAAGATGTTAGCAATATGCTGCAATCACGCCTGGTTGCTTGAGGAAATTTATTCTTCTGCAAACTTCCGGTAGTTCGTTGTCCCAGAATACTCCGGCAGCAAACATTCAATATTGAACACTGATATGATTCTATCGATGGTGATTTTGATGATGATGATGATGATGATGATGATGATGATGATGGCGATGAGGACGATGATGAATACTGATCCACATGAGGCTCACTCTCATCAGATTTGTTTTAACTGGCACGGAAACCTCTCAATCCACTAGCTCGGTGTGCAACATTGTGGAACTTAGTTTAACCCAAGGAAACACTGCTACCTACCAAGTAGTTTCGGCGCGGAAGCATTTTTGTGTTAGTGAGACTGACAAAATGTTTCAGTGTTCCCGAGCTCCCCTTTCTCAGCAAACAAAGTGGAAATGAACGTCACTTACCTCTTCTTACACGATGTTTGTGGCATTGTCGGTTCACTAAAACAAGCAAACGGATATACTGAAAATTGAATTTCTCATGAGTAATACTTTCTTGTATCTCACCAGAACGTTTCAGTGCCTCTAATTTGAATGCAACCCTGATTCGTTGGAATGGGCCTCTTGATTTTTACTTTCTTTTCCAATACATCCACGTAAATTTAGGGGCAATTTAATTTCCTTTCTTCGAAGTACATATATATATATATTCATGGAACGTCACTGAACCCTCCAAATAATTGTTGAATATTTGGAAAATTTTCTATGTTTACAGCTTGCTTTATGTAATTCAAAATTTCCAAGGGCTCCCGTATTCCTGGATGGATCACATAGTCTAATTTTTATGTTTGGTTATGGTCTTTGTTCTAGTCGAATGATATCTTTCCAGATTACCAGATGACATTCTATTACTCGGAGTGCTTTAGCTATGTGGCCAGTTGATAACTTCCGTGGACCCAACAATTACGAATGGATGTTTTGTATTTCAGTTATATTTCAATCTCAAAAACCCGGTCCGGCCCTTCGAGTGCTAGGCAATTAGCTATCAGTTATCCTTCGGTCTCCTCCTGTTTATCACAGCATCACGAACGCGCCCACGTGTTTGACTGACTAAGACCTCTAACCGCAGTGTCATACGACTGATAACTCTACGGTTGCTGATGGACCCCCATGAAGAGAGAAGTTCTAAAGAGATTCAGCTTGGTTCCAGGTGAGTCTCACACAAAATCACATTGATTTGCAAATGAGTGTATTTCGCTAATTTCGTGCAATTTGGGTTCAAGTAGAACATAAGTTTGACGGAAACTCGGGGACTGCGTCTACCTGATGGGCCTCGAGAAGGGCGAAACCGGTCGTGGGCTGTCGAAGCATTTTCAGCAACCTTATGAGTAGTGTATTACGTCTATAGAAGCTCCAGAGCTCTCATGACTAATTTTTCGAATTCAACCACCAGTTTGCTAAAAACACGCGAGCTTTAAGAAATGATGTCTATAAACCCTCACCACAGAAGGGCCGGCATTTTATTGAAGCTGTGCACTTGGAAATTCAGACGATTTGCTTTGCTTTCGCAGTAAGTAGTGGAAACTATGTATTGATAAACAGTTAAGTACAGAAAAAAATTATGTCTTATTTTTCAGCTCTCTTTATGTAGAAATGTGATGACACGTGCAAAACACGTCGATAGTCTGAAGAAACTCACTAACCAAAATGCTGCCCATCTATTAGACGCGGTCTCCCGATTTTCCGCCGACCTTATTTCCCAACTGAACCAAAGTTTCAACGTTTATCTTAGAAACAGCAAATTCTTTCAGAAACGTCGTAAAAAAACGAATTTGCACTATGTTATCTCTTCATTAAGTCGTCCTTCAGTTATGTTATTCAAGGTGTTGCTTACGCATGAGTCTTTCTTGCATAGGTAACACTGTTCTGCTCCAATTTTCCAAGAACACATGCCTATCAGCTTCGGATGTGAGTAGTTAGTTGTCGTGGCGACGTTAAAGAACTGATCAACTCACCTTGCCCTCTTAATCTCTGAACTGGTTGGTTGGAAGGAAAATGTATCAAGGAGCTGGTGTTCTGTTCCACGAAATTCTTGGCAAAATATACTACTTGAAAAATAAATCCTGGAATGCTTCATGCAGACTGAAAAACCTCTGTGCTAAAATTCTGATAACAGATTGCTGCAAGAACTCAATATTGATTCGTCCTACATAAAAATATGGTAAAGCGGAAATGGTATTTTGCCAAGTGAGTTTCGAATCAATGGTTTTTGTAGATATTTAGTACTTCAACTAATGAATACACTAAATTTGAATGGTGACCCGTGACATGTTTTTCAACAACAACTTTTGGAAATTTAGCGAATCCCCAATGACAACCCTTTCAACTAAGCACGTTCAACTTCATAACAGTAGGTATTCCCCGAAAAAGTTAGTTTGCATACAAACAAATACTAATGAGTTTTTGGATGCGTAAAAGTAAGACATATTCCAAGATTTTCGAAAAAGGTAAAACTCCAAGCAAATAATATTGTGACGGGGACTTAGATCTGATGTGCCCCCTGATATTTCACGAACAGGTCTACTGCCAGGGTAACTCCTGTGAACACGAAAGGGACAGTGATATATCAGTCGATCCACCGTATATCTGCACTTTTAAATTTTGAACAATTATACTGAGTATTACTTCAACTTGGACGCCATCCCGTACGGTATGCATTCGTTATGCACTTGCTTGAAAGTCTATTTTTGCCGTCTGTGTTATTGGAGTTCGATTGTCACCTCCACTTGTTGAAGCAGCAGCCTATGGTCAGGCTGTTATTTGGCCGGTTCCCTGAAGTATTTCAGGTCACCTGACTTGGTGTCAAAAATATCACGACAATAACAATGTAACAATGTGCTACACTCGCTAGGGCCTAGAAGACTTTTTTCGAAAGCGTTGAAACCTAACATGAAAAGGTCAGGTGAACACCTCATCCTCAGTGAATTAAACCATCAACGATAGTAAATTTAACCTGGTCACGTTCTTGCCGTCATCTAACCTGTCTCAATTAATCGATCAAAAATAATCTGTCAGCTCACTCCGAGTGTAAGTAATCGATTAGAATTGATCAGTCCATCCCTCTGGCTGGACTGCCCATCGGTTGAGTGCTACCACAAATGATCACGTAAACGTTTAACAAATCATTCTTACCTTTCCCAAATTCAGGTTCAGTTTGTCCACTTCGTCTTTTGCAGTTTTTTGAGCCATTCAAATGTCAAACTCGCAGGTTTATAGCTGAAATTACTGCTGTTCTCATGTTACACAATCAGAGTATCAAACGACAGGAGAATCGCACAAGTTGGGGTAAACTTTTTATGAATGCACCTTTAACTTACCTGCTGTACTCGTCGTTACGTGATCAAGATTGAGAGAGAGAGAGCTGTTGAGAGAAGACCAACTTCAAGAAGGGAGGCATAGTTATGCCTTAATAAACACTTTCCAGAATAGCGAAATACACTCATTTGCAAACAAATTTGGTTTTCCGAGAGACTCACCTGGAACCCAGCTGAGTCTCTCGTTTGTGATGTTTTCCAGAATAGTTTGAATTCACCACCGAGACATACAGGGTTCACGTGTGGTCCAGATCTACCTTCTACGAGTCTTTCTTGAGGATTGTCATGCATGGCTAGTTGGTGACATTGATTGCCTTCCTCCGTTTTCCGATTGTTGACATATTTTTATCCCACCGCACATATACTGCTACTCGAAGTGGTATCGGACTTTGTAAACAGGAACCAAGTCTATTCAGCCAAAAACAGTGAACGCATCACTCACACTTAACAGGGCTAGCCTCATTTGACTTAAAAGATGGTGCATGTTTGCGTTGGTTCCCTACAAGAAAAACTAGATACCTTCGTGAAAATCTGTTGTAATCTGCCTAGTTTCCAATCTAGAACTATAGCTACCATAAACCTACCTGTGTAACGGTGGATACTACTGATGAGGCATGCGAGTAGTACGTGGTTTCCTCGTAACTCCGCTTCGCGTCAATCGGAAGGGGGTGGGGTTATTACGGAATTTGTGGAACTGCTTTGCAGTATTCGTTTACAATTGCGTGACAGTCAATTCATATCCACAAAAGTTCAAGAAGACGTGTGAGAATGTCCAGTTTTTAAAAACCAAAGTGCATATGAGACTTTACTTTCCTGTTCAATAGTTTGTAGCTGTTTAGTTGGTGTTTTCTAATGATAAACTCCGTGGGGAGTGGTTTTCCTCCTTACGCCTGTAGCCAATGCTGCAGGTGAGTGCATGTTACAATGTATTTCCGCTGAAAGATGAAACTTTATCCTTTAATTGAGGTCGACCTATGCCGAAAGAACCGACAAGCTGTGGATGCATCTTGGTCAGTGTGCATTTCACAAAGCTCTAACGGGTTCGAACCAACGATCTTCTGCTTACCGACTGAGCATTATACAGCTCAATCAAAATGCCATCACAAACAACATCTAGCAAGGTCACGGCTTTCAAGATTATCTTCCTAGAAAACTTTAGATGAAAAGATGGTAATAAATATGTTTCGACCTACCGTACAGCAAATTCTCAATGGCCTCAGATGCTAATAGATAAAAATCGGCAAATTAATTATGATACAGTAAAAAGTTTGCATTATCGGAAACAGCTGCCGACAAATACAATATCAGATTGCTTTGGACGAGCTGCGAAATTCTGTTTTGGTAGACACGCGAGATGCATTCAAGCAACTCGTTATCGCTGGCTCCATACGAACGACTACGATATCGCATCAGATTTCCTAACCAGGAGCCTTCGATAGACCGATATGAAAGAAGCATGTAAATTAACAATGCGAACAACAGAATCCCACTTTCGTGTACATTTACGTAGGAAACACAAAACGAAAGTGCACCCTGGAGGAGATGAAACTATTTGGAACTCGATTAGACATGGCATCCGAAAACTACGCAATAAGATTTGTGAAAATGGAACAGTGAATGCGTCCTGCGGCTAAAGTTGGCACAAATGGGGAAGGTAAACAATTTTGGACTCAAAAAATTTGAGTGTGAATACACTTGAGAATATGAACTCTAATAAGTTTGTTCTTGCGGGGTTGGAGGTAAACTCAGAATCACGCCTTTTTGGAACCAAACTGATCTTGGGTATCCAATAGCCATGACCTCTGTCCCGTGCGGGATCGTGTTTCCATTCTTTCGACTCATGAGGTTGAATGAAACTGGCCTAATGTAGAGTCGCCCATAAGTTGTAACTCCCACTCTCCTAGTATGCGAAATAAGACATTTGCTTAGAGGTTGGCTCAACTCCTGGGACAGAATATCTTCCATGAAACTAGCGTTCCTTTTATGTATTCTTGCGTAACTCTTGTCTAAGATAGTTTGGTGTCTTAAAACTACTCACGACTCGAAGACTGACAGATGCCCTCAGGACGCTTGATGGAATTAATCCAGCTCTACCATTTAAACCCGCCTGAATTGAGCTAAACTTTGAACTGCGCGTCACTGCACTTTAACCAGGTGTGGTTGTCACGCACCCGGAGTAAGTGAGAATCGGATCACATCTTCGTCGTAGTGTTCCGCAGGAGAACAGTAGCAGTAATCCTCAGACGGTTCAAGCTATAGTAGCCTATTTCAACACTACGGCCTTGTGCGGACAGTTTTCCAGTCAACATCATTTTCTGTAGCCTTAGCGCCATCGGAAAGCTGTCTCCAGGTGGGGACACGACAACATCAACGGAAGTCGCACTACAATCCAGTGTTGAAGGATAAAGTAGTGGGACTACAAGGCAAGACAATCCGACGTCCACCTTGAGCGAGTATCACCTACAGACCTACCCTTCATCAACGCACGGAGTGAAAATGCACGAAAACAATCGTCAATACATTACAAAAGTTTCAGAATGTAGGAGCTCACCATCTTTGGCAAATGTGGTTACTAGTAACGATAAGTAGAAAGTGTGTAGGTACATCAATATTCAAAAAGAAACCCAGTACCAAGTTTAGCATCATCTACAAGTATTCTTCTATCCAGTTGGCGAAAAGATAGAAGCCTGATGAATGATGACTCCTGGATCTCTAGATTTGGGTCTGAAAATGTGGCAGTTTGTTCCTTAAATCGAGATTAACGCGGCAACCTTGACCCGACCACCACTATATTCTGGCCAGACCTTTAAGTGGAACGCTTTGGTTGGCGACACAAATCTCTTTATCCTATCTAGCTTTGGACACTTTGTCATCAATTAAGACCATGTACGACAATGAAGTTCACAAGCAAGAAGAAAACACACAAACTTCTTTCCATCTTCTGTCATCACGGCCCGCTTGCTAATCGTGCTTCTGCAGGTTCTAGCTGAGGATGTGCCAGTCGAACACGCGTGGCCGGTTATCGCGAATATCTACCGCTTGGTGTCTACTAGCCACAGCTCCTTAACATGCGAACTACTAGCTAAACAAGCTGCTCCTTCTCTCATCCGAGGTACCTAATCGATAGATATTGATACATTTTTGTCCCTTGGATGCAAGATTCAGGCAATTCTATTGAGTTCCATGAGCAATTTACACGCTGTTAAAAACAGGCATATTAGGTGGTTGTTGTAGGTTTAATGTTTTCGTTGAGAGGTCAAGCCATTTTGCTAAATCAGATACACGTGACCTTTCAACCTTTCTGCACTGGTCAAATACCACTCATGCACCAATCGACTGTATTTCGGAAGACACTTTTCATCGAGAATTAGTCATTTATATGTCCACCATGAAGTGTGTCTGACTAAGTCGTAATAACTGGAGACTATGACACACAAGTTAGACGCTTTCGTCCACCGGAGGCAAATTTTGATCATGCACTTAGTTTAGATGCGAACGGCAATAGAATTGCAGAGCTTCTTTGCGACTTTACATTGGAAACCAGTTATTTCCCAGTAGTATTGGATTTAGCCTCGGTGAATGTTCTTCTGGCTGCTAACATGCTCCTTCTACTGGGCAAACACAGAGCTAAATTATTCACCTTGCCATTAAATACCAGTGACAATACCACACCTCCTCGGGTTCGTGGTTCAAACAGTCCTGAGAACCAGGCGCAACTAAGCGTCCTGTGGCAAACTATGCACTGTCTGGAAATAGCTTCATGTGAAGAAAGTGGACGTTAGTGTGGGGAGATGACCACGATTATGCCCTACGCCGGAAAGCTTCTTTTGCAATAGAGGTTTCCTCCTGTCACTGTAGCCAATCTATGCCGAAAAATCAAAAAGCACTAAATGGCTGTTTCAAGAAGCTCAGTGAGATCCGAAGCAGCGATCTTCCGGTACGTGGTTCAACACTTCACCGTTAACTACGAGTGGTTAATCTACAGGGTGATTAGCTCTCACAAAGAAAATAGCACCACTCATCCTCCAACCTCAGAAGTCATGTCACGTGGTCACTTATTGACTGGCTGCTCGAGTGACGACTTCTCAGATGGGAGTTTCCCTCATCTTATAAAAGCACTACTTTTCTGAGCTAACTATGGATTTGTGGTTGTGTGCGGAAATACGGCAGTTCGCATTGGCTTTCCAGCATAGACTGGATTCACTGACAGGACGAAATCTCCACTGAAAAGTTCCAAATCTCCCCACATAGTCATTAGGTCCCTTTTTGGTTTTTACGAGTGCACACGCAAAAACTTATGGAGGACACAACAGTTGTTGTCTCTTCTTGAGACGAGAAGCTGCTCCCAATCTGATTGAGAGCGCAATTCGGCGTTAGACTTCAGATGCAACGAAGCCACTGTATGAGCCGCGAGGCAGCCCAAGCTAATCCGTAAAATTGTGCACAGGAAACGTTCTTTTGGTGATCTGACCAAGGGTAATTTGGGAAATCTGTTTTATAATAAAAACCAATATTTAGCCAAATCCAATCGAGTCCTGTTCCATCGGTTCTGAGCTCTTGTCAGTCACCGGGCTCGGGGTCAAAACTGAGCTTCCGCCAACATTATTCGGAGACCCTGGCAAACCAATACGCCAGAAGGGAGACTTAACAAACAGTAGTCGAGAACCGATTTGTCCATTCTTGGATATCCACTGCCTCATGAACAGTATGACACCCAGTCGCAGCAAGTGAAATAAAAATTGAAGGGCACCAAGCAGGGTTTTCATAAAGTTTGTTTAGCTTTCATTTTGTGTCACAAAAAAACGCTCAAACGGCGTTAAGAATACCGCCGACCGACTGCCACTCTTTTCCCGGGCTTTATCAGTTTGTTTCTGACGGTAGGCTCACCTGGAGTGCACCTTAATCTCTCGTTTATGGTGTTCTTAAGCAACTGAGTGTGCTATGCCAGCCCGCCTCATCTTTCACTCGGTACTGAATATATACTGAATATATATGTAATGAGTACATATATACAGAATATGATTAGACAAACGGGACTGGCAGCCGATGAGGTCTACAAATGCATCTTGGGTTATTCTTCGTACCAGCGGTCGTCACATGAATGTTTACAGTGAAAAATCCCAAAGATCTTCTTAAACTGGCCACTGATGCGATTATGGACTGAACACTCAAAATGCCCCTGGAAAAGATCTAGTTGGCTTAGCGGAATTTGGACAATTTTGTATTCGTCTGTCCAATGGTCGAGTGATCACATGATCATTTCGTGACTAATGGACACAATTTGCGATTCTGATGTGTGATTTATGGACTGTGCAACATATATATTGCGCTAAATTGTACCCAACTGTGTTTTTCACAATCGGCGGAAAACAAGGGTTCCGTTAGCAACAGTTCATCATGAGTGAGAAATAAACAGTCAGCTGTATTTTTCAGGAACTCCGTTTGCCCTGCCGTTGTTCCGTTGTATCTAGCAGCTTATCTGCTTACAAAAGACTTGTTAAAAGCCACATTGTGGTATAGTGTGACGTGGTCTAGAAAGCAGTTTAGTTCAATCGACTGACAGACAGCGGAGGACCATTCGCCGATGAGTGGAAATTAGCAATGCCAGAGTGACAACCAAATGCTTCGAGACCAAACTGGCCCGGTGATTATTTTCCTTAGAGTTTGTCCGAATTGCTTTTATGGGGGGGTTCTCAACATAAATGACGTATAGCGAACCTAGACAATGAGTGAGGGGAACCACATCTAAATGGACTACGACGTAGACGTATCAAAAACGAGAGAGAACTGCAATATCTTTGCACCTGCAAAACGACAAATCTACCAAAATGGTGATTCGTTGTGCTGAAGCACGTTTCCGTCACGACTCCCAAAATCAGTGGCTTCATGACACACTACGATTAAAAAATAATTCCCATCATTAGCTTTCGAGAAGTCCTCCTTTTCCCCCGAGGATAACTATTCTCATGAGCCACAGCAGAGATGCAAAGTAGTGACTGAGAGAGAGAGAGACATATTTCTACGCTATTCTTCTTAAGTTAGCCATACTTCTGGGGTGTAGATCACACGTATGCATGCAGAGAAAAGACACTGATTTGTAGTCCGCTTCTTGAGCACAAATCTTGTTCTGAGATTGGTAACTAAGTCAGTAGGTCATGGCGTATACAGGATTTCCTTATTTTTTTTCCACTGTTAGATTTTGTATGTAGAGAAGACATTTTTCCGTTTACTGTACAAAGTGTTTTTGGTTTTCTACATACGCGTTTGAGCTCTCGTCGCAGACGACAATCGATAGAGTAACAATGAACTAGAATCGATTGAATCAGTAGTTATCAGACTGCGTGAACTGACAGAGCGGACACGCCACACGCGCATTCGGACGTGGGTATGATTGCATGTAGCAGCGTTTGAATGGATGCGAGTGCGTGGGCGTGAAGAGCCGTATAGCGTAATGCACAACGAATAGTTATAGTACAAATAAGCCAGCGCTTCAAGAAACAAATGAAACTGCTTCATTGGGCTGGCATAAAGTGGGATAGCGAAAAATATTTTCCGAAACAAGTCAACTAAACATACAGTAATGGGAATCAATGAGAATCATGAAGCGTTCATCCATTGTTGGATAATCGGAACCACGGGGTCGTTTTGAAAAACAGTTATTGATTTGCAGTCACAGATCCATCTATTCGTGTTTCATCAGGTGACGTAGCATTCGTTATTCTCGGTTCGGTGGTAGATTACTGTGGTGTTGCGACTAACCACGTGACACGGTCAAATGTTGTACTACTAGGGGGAAGAGGCTTACTAACAAGGTCACAACAGAGTAGTATGAATACTTCAATAAGTACTTTTTAAAATTATGAAGACAGACTTCATGAACGAGTCACTCCATAACAAATTATCAACAAAACCACTACAGGATGCGGGTTTCCCGTTGGTGCTCGCCAGCTGTCTACACTTACGCAAGTTACAACGGAAATGAAAACGAACTGACTTAACACTACTCATATGGTTGCTAAAAGATTTTCGACAGGCGTTATTGGTAATCAGCTTGAGTTCCTATCTACCTTGTGTCTTAACTGAACACCAGATTGTACGCAACTGATGAATCGTACTCATTCGCGAATTACGCTGATGCTAACAAGAAATTCAATGAAACCATAGCTAATTCTCTCAGTTACCGTATTAGTCAAATTGAATATTGTCACAATACCAGTACGTATCGTACGGTTTGGTATGATAGGATATTAGGATTCAAATGAATGAATCTCCGCGGCGGTGGTAGCCTTGAAATTTTTAAACCGTATGGGAATAGTCGGGGACCTTCCTCAACGGACAAAGGGATCCGAACCAGCCGCTCGATTACTGTGTTCTTTGGTTTTATCCACCAAAATTTGATGAGCGAATTGACATAAACACTGCTGGTCAATTTTCAGTACGACGAATTTTGCATCAATCACAGAAAACTTGGCAAAGCAGTAAAGCAGCTGACTTGATATCGATGTGCAGATAGCTGACGAAAGTCCATTCTGCTTTCGGGGAAATCAAACAATCAGAATTCAGGTAGGAGATGGAGCGAAAGGAACAGTACTTAGGGTCAAACTTCCTTGGGGACCAAAACCTCGTATTGCTGTCAAGACAAGTGTAATATTCGTGAACCGAAAGATTCTATCATCGTGTTTGATGAATAAAAACAGAGCAACGCCTGTTCCAGCAGTGACTGTATGCCACCTGCCCGACTACCAGTGTAACGGTGGGTACTACTGATGACGCATGCTAGTAGTATGTGTGTTCTCGTAACTTCGCCTTGATCTAATGGAAGGTGGGAATTATCACGGAATTTGTGGAACTACTTTGCAGGTTTTTTTTTTATTTTTTTTTTTTTTATTTAATATCCAGGAGAGTTCAAGAAGACGTTCAAGAAGAAGACAGATATTCAGTTTTCAAAAACAACGTGCAAATGAGAGTTTAACTTTCCTGTCCAATAGTCTGTAACTGTTTAGTTGGCGTTTCTCTAATGAACAACTCCCCGGCGAAGGGCTTTCCTCCTTACACCAGGAGACGACTGAGTGAAGAACACAACAGAAACTCATTCCATATCTTACTGTAGCTCGACACAGTGAAGTGTGTCCCAAAAACTTGCATCCGAGCTTTAGTAGCGGATAACCAAGATGTAGACAAAAGGCCATAGAAAACAGACAGCCCCTGTTCCTTGCCTGTTTCACCGACTAGAAAGTCGGAGGGGACGGTTCGATTGCTTCATGAATTTTCGGGAACTCAACAAATTAACGGTCAGAGAAGTCTTGCCGAGGTCTACAACAAAATCATATTCCGTCCATATCTGTGTCGCCACTTTGATCTCGCCCACTGGACTTCGATCTGGCTACTGGCGGCTTCCTATGGCAGCTGTGGTCGAAGTAAAACTGCTTTCTGCGTCAACTGGTAGCAATGCCAGCTCTTTCGAATGCGGGACACATTTGGGGATTTCTGGTGCCAATTTTCGATGGATTTTCGGCGTTGCCGTTAACGCAAACGATATTATTATACACACCAAGATGGAGCAAAAATATGCAGGGAGGCTTAGAAAAGCAGTCCAGAGAAACGGGAATGAAACTCAGTAGCAGGAATTGTCATCAGATCCGCCCACTGATTGTGTGGCTTGCTCATAAGGCTAGAAATGATCAGGTCCCTCTACTTGCTAAGAACTTGAAGAGCTACAAAAGTTACACCGTTTCAAGCTAAAAAAAGTAAGCAGGGATAATTTCTGGGCCTCTTGTGACAGGACATGATGACTGTCAAACAAGATCTTTCTATTAGTTCTGCTGGTTCGGAAGGATAGTAAGTTTCAATGAACTTCTCAGCTAGAAAGCGCCTTCAGAGAAGTGAAGGACAGTATGATAGGCACCTGGAGATGTTTAGAAGTCTCAAAACCTAACGAGACGTTTACGCTGTCGGTCGACGTTAGTGAGATTGGAACTGGAGTGATCCTGTAGTAAGACAGCATGCGAGCCGACCTCTCACGGCGGCAGAAAGGGACTTGCTGACGACCGAAAAAGAGTGAGTGACAGTAGCACTTTTCGCTGGAAAAGTAGCGCAACTTCATTCCTGCCATAAAATTTACTACGTCGAGTTCCAACAGCCGGATTAGAACTCAGGGTTCAGGAATCCAACTCTGACATGGATAATGCCAGTGGCCAAGGCAATACTTAGCTAGACTCGTTCTCCTCATCCGGCCGAGAGGCGGACGAAATCACAATCGATGTCATGCCTGTGAAATTGGTTAAATTGCTCGTCCCAGGGTTAAAAAATGATCAGATGATTGACCAGAAGCCCTGAACTGCAAGCAAGCGTCCAAGGCCGAACAGATTCGCTCCAGAAAATGGAAGCCTTTGGATAATGTGGACATTCGCAGCGGATATGAGACTCGGACATTACTGTGCAGGCCAACGGAACTCCAGTACTCTCTGTATGGTCAACTCAAGACCAAGTGTACATCGGTCAAAAGCAGGATTATGACTCGTTGATGGGGCGTTTGGTTTGAATGCCGCTAGATTAAAAAATAAAACAGTTGCGCACATGTCTCCACTGCCCATACCACAGAAGAACGAGGTGTCAAGCAGCATCACACGACGTGGTAGCTGAGTGTTTTCGGCTCACTGTTGTCAGGGCGAATCATTTTCTACGTTTGGTTTTGACTACAGATCAAACTACTGAAAGAGTAACGCGTAGCTTGAAGGAAAATGTCATCGCAAGGTTTGACATATAGGAGAGGTGATCACCCCCTCTGGTGCACTCTCTGAATCCAGAAGGTTTCAAGAGATGACAAAACACCGGGGGTTCTACTGAATAAGAAAACCTCTGTGTCACCCTCAAGCCGACGAGGTAACAGAGAGGGTTAACAGTACATTAAAGATTCATATCAGCCATCGAAATTCAGACCGGAAGGAGAAGCCTACAGGCGTGTTATTCTGTTCATATATAGTGAAAACTTCCTCTACCACCTGACCTAAGTTAGGACGATATTTGAGTACGATCCATCGTGTATGAGCAAGAACTGGGCCGGTGGGGTAGTTTACCGGGGCAAAGCAGCGTCGATTGGAAAATTTAGCCAGCGTGAGTATAGATATAGGACGATAATGAAACAGGAGGCGATATGATGCGTTTGAAGACATGAGGGTCTGTATGCCACACAAAGCCTTGATGTGATGCACGTCCACAATCACAACAGACCTAAAGTCACGTGTCCAAGAGCAAGTGAGTACCGCAGTAAATCGACGAAACTATTCACTAGACGGAAGTAAGGTTGCACGGGATTCAAAATGAACCAGGGGTCAGGAGGACGCAGAGAGAATCCTAGTAACAGGTGAGTGTGAAGGAGATGCAGACAAGTAAACTAGCCACCCCTAGAAAGGCATTTGGTACAAGCGGGTTGGCTTATACCGAAGGAAGCAACAAGGTCGAAATGGTCCAATGGCAAACGCTTGAGTAGGACAAAGACTGATTTGGAAGGCCCGCCGCCAACATACATCTTGAAAATGAGGCGGCTAGATCATTTCGGGAGCACCCGAAAACATTCGTCGCCAAATCGGAGTTCAGTCGTTCGCGGTATCGTAGCACAGTTTGGTTCTTGAGTTCTATTTACACAGCCTCCCCCAACAATCAGCTTGAACGTCCCAATTTACCAGTCAGGCACAACCATAAGCAAATTTTTTCACGGACCACTAGTTTTCTTTCACATGGTGACTACCTGATAAATTTTGTCTCCTAACCGAATGGTTAGATCACAATCAGCAGCTCTACACCCTATCAGTCATTTAATTTGGGGCACGTAACTTATAATAATTAACATGACCCAATTATGGATGTAAATAATGAAAACATTGAGAACTGTTCAGCTATGAAATCCTTTCGGTGCTTAGCTGCCATGCCCCCCCCCCCGAAAGAAGTACGAGGGCTGAGACACTGTCCGGTTACACAAGCATGAACATGGACAGTCGAGATTCCGAGGTTGGGTGCAAACGACGAACCTCCTGACCAAAAAAGTTTGTGCCTTAGCCACTGAGATATCTCGGGACCATAAATACCATAAGACATTCAGAAAGCTCTTAAAGGTACCCATTTCCTCAGTTTTTCGGAAATTAGTTTTGAAGGTTTTTTGCTGGTGCATCCAGCAGATACAGAAAAGGTGGAAATTCGTTGTTTGTGAGAGCAATTCCTGGAACTTATTTACACGAGTGATTATGGTTCGATTCAGATGGACTTGCGTGCGAGGAACATTGGGACCACCACCTTGTTAGAGCCTTCCAGCTAGTTAGGACTGAATCCTGATGTTTGGATACTGATCGTCTTGAGAAATCGCCAAAAAATAGAGCGCAGTAAACAAGCAATGGTGGAAGATTGAGCCATTGCAGTTGTACGAGTTCGTTTCCGTACACCTCGGTTACATGTCGGTCCACATGGCTCGAAGACCTCGAAAGTGAATGGTACTTGGGTTTCTGCAATTATTTCGCGGACCGCAGACTGGTCCCGACATCACACCCAAGTAACCGGAGTTTCAACCAAAAAATAGGGCATTTAGCGCGATCACCAAACTTTCCACGAAAAGTACCTCCCGCCAAAAGGCACCTCTGAACAAAAGTCATCTAACTAAGTAGGCCACAAGGGCGCATTAAGTCAGGTACGACTGAGACAAATCTTCCAACGAGACATAAAATTCTGGGACAAACCAGGACTCCGTGTCCCCCGAGGTGCTCGATCTTTAAGAAAATAAGTTTAGAGGGTAAACTTACTATCAGTGTTGATCTCTTGATCTGCAATAGGAAGAGGCGGGGATCTTAGATACTACGTTCATCTCATGGTCTGTGGCATTAGGTGAAAAAAGAAAAGATGGTAAGAATCCTTGGAATCTGAAGAAGTCTGACATAAGGGTCATCAAACATGGTGTTGTATTCAAACACCTTCTGTACTGCTAGCATGTAAACCAGACATCAGAAATCTTGCATTTACTTTGATATGGAAGCAACCGGCACCTTACATGATCCAAATTCGCTAGCAATTTTAATGTGTCTATCTGCGAGTAACCCGAAGAGATGAATTCCGGTCGTATTTTGCCCAAAAAACGCCAAACTGGAAATGACCACATAGAGTAGGTGGTTCTGCAAGCAAGGAAGATTTTCATTCGCAATCCTGCCTGGCGTAAACAATCTCTGCTTGTGGAAATGATTAATATACTCCCATCGAAACAGTAAAAATACTTCAAGTCTTCAATTGTGGCCCTCTTTCTCAGCATCGTCGTCCCAAAATCTGAAGGGAGCTTGAGGACTGTGATGAGGGCAGTTTATTTAAGCCTTGTCAGTTTATCGTTTGCATCAAATGCCTACATCACTATACACTCCTTAGTCACCTCGAGATCTTTAGCTAAAGATGTAGCATTCGACATGCAAGCGGCGTCAGTTAAAGAAAATTGCAGTAAAGAAAACTTGCAATATTTCAAACGATTTAAAATATCCCATATTTGCTATTGTCTTTGTTGTTTTTACGAGGGTATCATTGTGATATGGATGGCCATACAAGTCAAGCGAGGTTGAAGAAACACAGTCCCACCGACCCAGAGCAAACGAGCAGTTGACTTGTGAGACGACTCGTTATGTGGGTCAAAAGAATTTCCAGAGAATGTACCATAGAGCAAACGGCAAATTGTCTCTCAAATCTTCAAGGATACAAGTAAAATTCCATCAGCTAAATTGCTGGAACAAAACAACACGGTTCCCATTGGCTTCCATGCCAGGCAGAGAGCGATTCCTTTCAAACAGAAGTTTTGATATCCACTGAAGGTAATCTTCGTGATATGACGGTTTTGATAAGTGGCCGGTGAGACGTTTAGTAGGCACACCTAATGCACAAAGGGCGTGATAGTTAAGCGTAGCACCGGCAGATATGATCACACTATCTGACCCAGGGGTGTGCTCGAATCGGATCAGAGTGGTCACTGAGGCTGTTCTATCCCTTCCTATAGACAAGAAATTTTCGCCGTTTCAAAATGTTTCTTAGATGATGTTAAAGCTGACGGTACGTAAAATACATCCAGTACTTTAAGCCAAGGTGGTTGGGCAATGTGCCAAGCATGCGCTGTTTTCCGTGCCCAGTTTATAGTGTCCGAAACCTAGAGATAGACAAATTTTGACATGGCGGAAGGAAACGAGGGATGTCACGAAAAGTCTGCACGGTGCTGGTATGGTTTTCCTTCTAAGATGAGGTCAATGCAACCCTCCTGGTGCTTGGCTTGGGACACTGAGCTATATGGCGGCCACCATATGTTGATGGTATTCATTCTGCCAGTTTCTGCACAGATTGTCTGACGGAGTGCTGGAGGTCTAACTACATCGAATACTTGTGGTAGGCTAGACCCTTCGTACCCCATTTGTTTCTTCTTCCCATTGGAAGACTGCTCATATGAAATGTCATACTTGTACGGCACACCTGTTCTCATCTAGTGTTGATGTCAATGATGACGAGGATAATGCATCTCCCGATAGTTCATAGGTAATAACAAACTCACATTCCTGTTCATCCAATGACTGCGTGCCGACCACTATGAAAAAATAACGAGCGTAAATTATGAAAATGACATTAATTAGTTGCCGCTGCATGTGAAGATGGTTTATAAATGAGGACTGATAAGAGTTCATTTTGCTTCAGTTAGAGCGGTGGTTATCAAAGATGCCTATTAGGTTTATTGTTTCCAGGTGCGTCACCATATGTAACGTGCTTCTTATGCAAGTTGGACCGAATGAGCCATCTGATGAAAGTATTTTCCAGACAGCTGTCAAGCAAAGCAGTGGCCACAGGCTTGTTTGATCAATCCACCGCATCAGTGGACTGAGACGTCAACTGCAAGTCAAATCGTCCCATCCTAGATAGCCAGGACGCACTGCAAAGTTGTTTTATGCGTATCTTGCAATCATGGGTAGTTTGTTTCACACGGATATCACTCATCGATCAATCAATCGATAGACATAAGAGTGATATATGTTCATGATTTAACAAGTTCACTCCATCAGGCGAGCGAATTTGCTTGGTTGACAGAGTTGTTCATTTCTTTGGTGGCTTGGTGTCCTTATTTGTCGGTATTGCAATACACGTCTTCCCGGCCTAGCAGGATTTGATTACGCTTCAGACAGCTGTGAAAGACATGATGAGAGGGAGCCGCCTAATCGAGTTGTCCTTTAGCTGACAATCCGTCAGTCAAGGATTCAGACCACACCAGATCATTCATCATGAATTGCGCAACACAGTGATTATCCGAATATGACCCACCTAAGTGGAAGTTGCTTATATTGTCGGTATGCCAAACGTATAGTAACACGACTACTGAGAGGTCAAATCCCACAGGTATCAGTGAGATGTGCACCCCTGAATGCTCCTAAACAAGATAAAGCACAAGTTACACTGCTCTCTAACTTTTTGGTCAACTGTAATTCCGTAGTCAAAACTTCTAAATTTCCCCACTGCTAGAGTGAGCTAGCAAACGTTAGCGTTTTGAAAATCCCGCACAACAACCAGCCATTCATAGCGTACAGTTGCCTCCCATGGGGATAGATAGAGGAAGTAACACGCTTTGAAAATTCTAATATGCAACTTACATTATCCAGAACATGTCTCAAGTTACTCCTGCTGTGTCTTGCCTTCAGCATTCAGTCCTAATCTAGTGAAGATCCCAGCCACCAGCTTGACGGAACAAATTCCTGTTTGGTTCTTTACCGACTGGTATAGTTATGGATGAACCGAAACCTCATCAGATTTCAAAGTTACGCGCGGTTCTTACTGGACTGTTGTCATATGGCTACTTGTATAACAGAGCATGACATCAAAGTTCAGCCAATTCTACGACAACTTGATTGCCTTATCTGTAAATTAGTTTCACACCCGATGCTGGGGATGATGAGCCATTTGAATTTGTGAATGAACAAATTGTAAGCGGCCGGATGGTTCGTTATGAAGGTCACATTACTGAGATCTAGCCCGAGCTGTAAAGTGCAACAGGAGCGCCACTTGGTTCGTTTTTTCCCCACAAAAGCCATACTGAGATTTTCGGATGACATCATGGACTCAGGGTAGTCCTAGATATACAGCTAGCGAAAACGGGTGGTTGACCAGGCCTACAGAGAAAAACTTGACGGACAAACCAAGCTGACCACTGATAACAAGTTTTGAGCATATAACTCAGGAAGGAATTCTGCTTAAGAAGGCTTGACGTCATCCCTGACATCCCTGACTGCCACTGTGCCACATGAAATGTTCGCTATGGTATGGGACATCCGGGTTGAAACCCCTCCGCACACTACTCATGAGATTTACATTAATATCAAGTAACGAGTCGGATGCTTCCTAACTTTGTCGTGGACCAGCCAGAATAATTGCACTAAAGAAGAGAAGCAGTGCACAAATGTGAGCGAAGCATATGCAAATAACCCCTGAACTGACCCAAGTCACAGAAGTGTTTGATCTTAATTGTGACCACTGTGTGAGGATGGCTTGTTTGAGCTGTGAATGGACCGACCAAAACAAATCACTACAGAATGATGGGTGTTATGATAGATTTGATAACTCAGCAAATTCCCCTAGCTGAAAATTTACCACAGTCGAAACCTGAGAATTTTCGGCTTCAGAGGCAATACAGTCAGACTACCGAAGGGAATAGATAGATAGAAGGAACAACGTCAACAAAAACTTACCACGTTTACCACAGCATATCACCAGCGCAAGACACACGCACTGAAGCCCTCTCCACAAAAACATTCCTCTAGTAAAGTGTCAGTTTATTCATCAGCTTGTTTATATAGTGCACTTCAGTAGGTGTGTGGAACTAGGCTACAAAAAAATCTGTCCCTTTGTAACCCTGGTTTACTAACCCTTTGGTCAAACGGTGTGTTTTGTTCAAAAAGGCGTCACTTGTTGTGGATTGTGCGTGCGTTTATGGTAGAACATCTCGTGTCGGGTGTAGGGTGAGTTTCATCACGTTGGTGTCCACTTGTGTGAAGTTGTCGCACGGTGGTGTTTTCTGTAACTCTGTAACTCAATGAGCTATTATGGCGGTTTGCCTTGACAACAGCAGAGATTTCGATACCAGGCTGGTCAGTGGATGGAGGCGTGACACATGCAGCAGCCTGTTTCCTCAGGTTGGGGGTTGGAATGGATACAGAGACTTGTACCTTAGAAAAACCTGTAATACTCTAGCAGTATGCCGGCAACAACCTTGCAGTCAGGCTTCTGAGTCAGAGTTTTTGGTTGAGAACCCTAGACCTCCCCCTGTTTAGGTGTGAGTGCAAGAAAATCGTCACGGTGATGATTGATGGCTATCTTGGAGTGGTCAGAATAGACATTCCTGTAAGTTTCTGTTTATACTCAGCTTGGCGCATTCTGGTTACATTTGGAAAGCAATAAAACGAGGAAAGTTCTCTTCTTTTTTACGGATGCATGTATTCCTGAGATTTTTGTGTGAGTCGTAGTTTGGTTTCAGTAGCGTGACACTGAAATAGTCCTGGAGCATTTTTCTCCGTTCCTTTATGACAGAAACCTCCTTATCGATCCAGAGGGGTCTACAGAAAGAGAATGTTTAGATTCGAATGGAAGCTGCTGAGATTTCAACTTTCCACACTTGTAGAAGAGTGCCACGTATTGTTAGGTTCAGAGTGTAAGGGTATCGACCAATCTACCTGACGAGCGGCTTCCTGAACGATCCATAAGTCAGCTACTCATATGTCAGTTTTCAATACAAAATCCGTGTCCACAGAAGGCAATCCTGACTGCTCGCGATGCGTGGTGAGATGAGATTACAAGCGCCTGAGTGCTGCGGACATGTTGGCTTCCATCTGCATTGTTCACATATAGAGCCACCAGATTCAGAATGCTATATTCTTGATCGGGCTGCATTTGATTGTATCCATGAAGCGTTGTGACAGGTTCCCATCAACAAGAAGATCCAAAATGTGACAAGTGGAAGGAGGAAGATCACAACTGGATGCCGATGACATAGTAATCCTCTGATTGTACGGTGGCTTCCACAACTTTGTTATTTCTTCTGCACTACTCCAAAGTCCACTGTCTGATTACCGACGGTCCAGGTTCTCTACCACCCGCGTCATTCTCACACTCGACCTTTAGGACTCAATCATGGTTAGTCTTGAATGGCTTGGAATTCAAACGATAGGGGAAGCTGAACATACCGATTCAGTCACATTTTTGAGTGATCTGGCTTGAACATTCTGTGTATTCTATTTCCCTCTAAACGGAAGGTCGAAGATGACCTTGAATCCTGATTCGTCGTCGTCAGACAGGTTGGATACTAGGGGCCTGGAAAAAGCCTGGGCATTTACAATGCTATTTCAGATGGTTTTCACATGGACTTTGGAGCATCTGTGACAAGCAGACACCTCTGGAGAAAATCAGTGGTCCTCTGAATTCCCGAGCTGCTAAAGCTTGCCTCTGCGAGTAATCTCGGATAGGTTTTATCGCCTGGGGAACCGTGTCCAATACCACCAGAACTAGTACATTGGTCTTTTCTGCCTGGGGATTAGCCCCCTAGTTCCATTTGACCGCCGCTAGTAGTGTAACAGCGGCTACTACTGATGAGGCATGCTAGTAGCATGTGGTTTTCTCGAAGCTCTGCCCCACGTCTAATGGAAGGTGACGTTTATTACGGAACTTGTGGAACTGCTCTGCAGCGTTTGTTCAAAATTGCGTGACAGCCAACGAATATCCAGGAAAGTTCAAAAAAACGCGTGAGAATGTTCAGTTTTTAAAAGCTGTGTGCACTTGAGACGTTTACTTTCCCGTCTAATAGTTTGTAACTGTTTAGTTGTTTGCCGGTAAACTACTTCGCGGTGAATGGCTTTCCCCCTTAAAGTAGTAGTAGGGCCGGAAGTGCCAACCATGGCTGCATACGTTCTCTCCAGATTTACCTGCCCAGGCCGATTGAGAAACCTGTGCAACAATAAGGTCGAGAAGTCCGGGATCGATAAGCATAGTTTTTTCAGAGGTAGATAACAAGGTTGTAAACTGGAAATTGTTGAAACTGGTCTACCTCTGATGACGACGCTCTTCCACGGCTGATGTGTGCACTGTCCTAATCCGTGCTTACAACACATTCGGTAATCACTCACATTATTGATAGCTGATCTCATTGATGAAGACTCTCTGTCTTGCGGCCGTTCTAGGAGCCCAATTTCGGAAGCCAGCTAAGACAAAAACGCCGGGGACTTCATCACAGAGGTGAAGCCAACCTCAGCTAAAAGGCAGCTTTTCATCCTTATCAGAGATGGTCAGCAGCACGTCTCTTACTGATCTCCAGGATAAACTGGACTTCCGACTACCAACCAAATCACTTGGCAGCCGCGAGCGTCTGATAAACTAAGGCAAGACATAGTACACCGAATATCCTCCAATCAATGAATCTCAGTCTTCTCGAACACGTTGTCGGTTGCGAGTGGTTTTCACCAGTAAGCTGTGATTCCAAGATTTTCCTACCTGTATCCACTGAAAACCAAAATGAGCCGTTTGTTGAAGAGAACATGAAAATGTCTGTCGCATTGTATGCACCAAGTAACTACGTCTGAATGGTTGAATAATAACCGTCGCATTAGCAGAGCACATCAAAATGGCGAAGCTCACTAAAAAGGAGAGCAGAGCGTTTCGCTAGCATCAGTTGAGGAAACGTTTACGGAAGGACGAAGATACACTTCAAAACATCAGGTGTATAATTACCGACAGGTTAGGATGCATCGTACCGCGCTCTCTAAATTGTTGCTGAGCATTCCAACATGCCTACACAAGTGGTTCCGGGCATCTTATTACCGTTTTGTCGGAGAAATATGCCTTCGTTGACTCATCCAGAAAGCAGACCATGGTTCAAGTCCACGAATAAGCCGTAAAAAATCAAACAAAGCTTACCGATTGGAAGCACATTTTGCGTAAGATTCGCGAAATGAGGATAAGAGCTTTTTCACCAAATTACTAAAAGCTGTGCGCAAAAGAATATCGTGCTTTCCGGTGGATTGGATTTTAAGCATTCGGCGTTTTTGTCTGTATTGTAAGTCAAAATTCAACTACCCCTATGTGCGTATTCGCATGTGTGTTTGGGTAGACGTATTTCAAATTTTTTGCACTAAGACGTTGGAAGTTGCAGATGGTCCCACTGCTATCGAAACATATGCATGGAAAAGAATTCCAACCACTGGCTATCGCAATGACAAAGGAATAACTTCCACATCAACTTTCACTAATGTTTAGCAAGCGGAGCTGGTGTAGATCTTACGTGCACTATGACGTTAATGAGACCGACCAACCTCAAACACGCTTGACACGACTAACACTCTGGAGGCCCAACTTATTTATCCCAAGCTCTCTCAAGTTTGCCGGAATACAGCTCACCAAGGTTCTTCCATTTGAGTCCCCAAAACTTGGTGTGCGGTTTCTTTATTTCAGCATACCTTTCAAAAGTAGCTCACTAGGCTTGATCTTTCTGTGCATATATGTGGCTACACCAAACCGATTACGCTTGACCAGGTACCCGACGAACATATCTACATTCTTCGGCGCTCACACGGCAAAATCGGCTTCGTTCTCAGAAATCTTCCCGCACACGTTCACCAAATATACATGCCTGTCTTATAAGTGACTGACGGTAAGACCTAACCTTCAATACTCAGAAAACCTTAGATCTGTGAATTCTTGTGCATTCAAACAATCCCAATTTTCTGCGCAAAATACACCCAATGTTGGGACGGTAGGATTCAAGACAGCAACACATAATTTAGCGAATTGCGGACAAAACGCATGAGATCAAACCGACCGTATGAAATGGCTCTGCACTGAGGGTGATGCTTAGCGTACACGTACAAAAAAGATGTGTGCGAGGTTCACAGTGAACTGTACTGAGTGTGCGCGCGGGAAGTAATCTTGAATCAATTTTCCGGTGACCCACATTCATGAATACCGATGAATACTGATAACAAATGTGTGGTACAATAAATTTTTCACTTATTGATTTATTATGTGCATTGGCTATTGATCAAATAAACCATCCAGCGAAATACGTAGGTATTGTTGCTTTGAGGACATTTTTACCAAACAGAGGACACGGAATGTCACACTCACAGGAAAACAAATAGAGTTTTAGAAACGCAGAACTATACCCAAGATCTTCGCAGGCAACTTGAACTTTTTAGGCACCAAACGTAAATTCTAGGTGTGTGCAGTCAAAAGACCGGAAAAGCTCCATCATATGTGGGCAACTTTGGTCTTTTCAAAACACAAGCAATATCCACACTACTCATTTTTAAGTAGGTAGGAAGTCACCTCCATATCTACATTTGACGGCTCAGTTTTTTTTGGACAATGTGCAAACCTTGGCATTCCAAAATACAAAACAAGGGAAGCCTGTCATTCATTATTCGTTGATCAGCCTGCAAGCTGAACTGTACCGAATCCACGCAGTACCACAAACAAAGTACCAGCGACTCAGCCGTGGTACTCAACGGGAGCCAATCGTCGGCAAGACAAACTAGACACACGAACCCTCCTGGAATCTGATCAGCAAAGGTCCCAGTGTGGAATCCGGGCAGGTCGAGGTGAGATCACAGTACCACTGAACCAACAGGACCGAATGCATCGTTGAACTGATGTTTTTTAAACTGTTGAAAACCTGTGGCAAACGGCTTCGGGTAGAGAAAATCGAGCAAAAGTCTTGAGTAAAGCGTACTATCAGCGGAATGCCCCAACTATGGCGTCTGTGACAGCTGATGACGTTCTGATCACTCTCAACAAAATTGGTATGACTGTAATTTCCCGAGAGCACTTTAGAGCAAATCGGAGTGGTAACACGGGTCCGTGCCTTCATCCCCGAACAGATCCAGACAGGAAAGCAGTGTGAAATTTTTCATGCCTCGTCAGCGGCACTATTAAGATCTAAATGATTATCAAACTTTTGTCCTCGTAGGATAATGTCTGAAACCCTGAAATATTGAACAAACATGAATGTGCAGCGCATTTTCTGGATGTGCGGAATGCTTTTAAATGAAGCACTTGAACAGTACAATAAATATGTAAAAATCACTGGCTAAAATTTGGTGAAAATCATGTCTGTCATCTAATTTTCTTCCGTCTTTCTTCAGTGGTATCCGCGCCGCAACAAACCCCTGAACAACATGAGTTCTCGTGCCTTGAAATGCCACTGTCGGGGAAAATGACTTCTCAGTTTTGATCGTAAATGTCTTAATAATTTTCACATTCGGAATTTTCACAGAATTGTACTTATCCTTTACATAGAAGTGCCATTCACTCCATATGGAGCACAGCACCCACCATCTCAGTAATGTTCCCTTCTTGCTCGTTTTTAATGTGTACCGGATACATGCCATCTCTACAGCCTGACATTTGAATGAAGCAACCACTCTACGAGCGTTTTACTTATGAAATTGCGACCTTCCCCCCAGGGTGTCTAGCGATACAGGTCGAAACTGGCCGAAACGTTGGCCTTCAAATCAAGTCAAATACGAAAAGTAATGCCCGGTTTTGTTAATCACGGTTGTTCCTTTTTGCTTGAGGAACAATACTTGGAAGTTAGAAACATTCAAAGGTCTTGCATTCTTTCAAGCAATTTGTGGCTGATGTATTCATACACAAACCTCCTTCTACAAAATTCCGGAAGAATTCGCATTTCACTACACGCCTATTGTAAAAATCACCTCTGACACATGAATTATCCGTGTTATTTTCGGCTAATGTGACCAATAAGACAGCTTAACTGGGATCACATACAGACAGGCAGCAGAATGTGGAACACACTGGCAATACACGCAAGAGATAAGAGAAAAGGAGATATTTCGAATTCGCATTGGATATCAGGCAGACGGACCAACTGTATGAAAGGATTGTTGCCGCACGTTTTCACTCATCTTCTCTGTGGTATTGATTTGCAACTGGAGGTCAAGATAGCTTTCGAAAGATGATAGTCCAATGGTTTGCTTTCGATAGCAAAGTAGCGAAGCGATCACACGGCACACCTGGAGGGCTTGGTCAGTGAGTGAAGCGAAGGAATGTCCATTACTCTTAGAAGTCGGCCCAAGGGAGCAAGGTAGTGATATAAAAAAACATTATTCAATTGAGGAAACCGAATACCGTAGCAGTATGGTCAATGCAAACAGATACATTAACGATAGTTTCAGTGCAGTTTTCTGGGTGGAGGACGAATTTTATGGTGCAAAGAACAAAGAAACAACGTATTCGTAATTCATTGGATACCGACTTGGCGTGCTCAAATAGTGTTGGCCGGGGTGACACTGAGTTAGTCTGCAGAGAGTGATTTGATAGTGCTCTGGTTAGCAGCTGCAAGGCTTTAAAACTAACTGTACAGGTGTTGGTGTTTCCCAGACAGGCTCCTGCACTTAAATCAGCTCACCGGCAGACCGACAGGTTGACCAGCTTGATGAATCCTTCTTGCTTTTTGGGGAAGGGTCGTGAATATAAGTTCGAGAGCCAATAGCTATGCTGCCGCATACTTGCCTATACCGGAACAACTCAAGTATACATATGGAGAACTATGCATTTTGAAGCATGGCAGTTTAGTTTAGAAGTTGAGAAGGATTTTGGCCCACCCAACCACGTACTCTTAAAGAATCCTCGGTTGGTGACTTAAAGCTGGCAAGCAAACCTCAACTGCCAGCAGGCCAGTCTCCAGACGATGCATTTGAGCAATCAGTGTTTCTACGGATTGCCAGTCAAAATGTTCGCATTCCCTGCAATGCCTGCAAACACGTTCACAACATATTCAGGGTTTAACTTACTAAAAATCAGATATTGTGACTATGCGTTATATTCAGCACTCTTCGATTCATCGTTGGCGTTATCCGCAGCGTAACATATGTGTTTACCGTTGTTTGCCGCCGCCTGAGCAATATATTCAAAGCGAAGAAATAAATTCACAATTCTAGGCCTTGGGTTTCCGTAATCCTTTCATGTAAAGGAGAGACAAGATATCAATTCTTCGAGCTCCACCGTACATCTATGTTAGGCGGTAATATGCAGTTGGTAAAAAGCGTGATAACAAGATTAAAAGACAGGCAAACCCACTTAAAGGGGAATGGCTTTCATGAGGTCCCCATCAATGTGGACAAGTGTTATCATTTCCTAACTTGTACACTCGTAACAATGGTTTAGTCACCTTGCTGAAACATTGCACTCCATCTAAACCAATTCTGAATGTGCATTGCTTAAACCATTTGGAATCCCAACAGCTTAAATGCTGGGCTTCCCTGAAAAATACAAACATGAAGCACCGGTCACAATCAGGCTACAGCATGTCTAGCTCTGACTGGAGGTTGGACTAACCACGGTCGATTCGGAAATCCCAACACCTCCCCTACTTTAGCTGATGATTTCAAATTTTGCCCGATTATCGACGGAAAGAAGTTTCGCTGCTGGCCGCAGGTTTTTTTTGAATCCTCAATTTACACAAATGTTGTGTTGTTGATACAATAATGATGGCTTTTGAAGAAGAGATCAGAATGTTTGCTAAATGAAATTCGGGGATCAGGCCTGTTTGTTGAGCCTCAAGAAAAAAGAAACCGTCGAGGAGTCTTCCTAAAGTTTCATGACTTTCAGGTTAGTGCCATACGCGGAAGAAGTAAGTTTGCCTACTATCACCATTCGGGAAATCGGAACTCACAGTGCTGATTGTCAATCCAATGTCACTCATTAGAATGTAATACTGTTGCAATCGAGTCACAGATTTCCATTCCCCACGTAATATCTTGCCACCAGCAAATTACTAGTTCACGGATGCAAATGGAACTGAGTGCATTAGTTACGACTTTGAATAAGTAGGCCTTATTTGGGAAGGATGCTAGAGAAATACGTCGTGCCGAGCAAATTCCTCACCCGCAGGGCATGCAAAATACGCAAGTTTGAATGATATTTCGGGAAAAACTGCATGATCCATCCTGTTAAATATGCCTGATTTTTTTCGGGATAACTGAATGGATGTCCTATTATTTGTTGTTGCGGCTGCTTCTTTCGAGAGTGCATGCCAGCCGCGTTCCTACGAATGCTGTATTTGATTTTTCCTCTGGCTAGCCTTCACATGCAGCAGTGTTTGATTGTATAATTTGAGCAGTTCCAAAGACAACAAAACGTTTTCCCAAACGAAGTTTTGGTCGGTTTGGTAAAATGCTTGTTTCTGGTTATTCTGTTGTTAGGTCGAAACAGCTAAAGCATCAAAACTTTTGTCCACCACGGTAGAATGCACCAATTGGCCATGACCTCTTGCGTATGCTCGCATGTCCGTCCACGATGTTGTTACCAAAACCACTTTTCTAATTGAATGATATGTACCAGAACACTACTAGAAAGAAAGATGTAAGAAGCCTGTGTTATAGAAAGCATAACAAGGGCCGGAATTTAAATCAAGTATATCCGAAGCTTAAATGACACGAATTTTTTGCATGGAGCCCTCGATACCGACGTGGACCGGAAGGAAAACATCCGGTGACGGACATGCCGGAGCTTGTTGAAAGACGTTGGCCAAACCGAATTTGAAGACGCTTCAGTGAACACCAACAATTTTCATCCAGTTGTCTCTGAATGATTGGTCTCGGCTGCAAGTTTCTTTGAATTCCAGCCGTAATGTCGAATCACACACAACCTTTTAAAACCTCGTCCACGTTAGACCGAACTATTCGACAGCGCCTACACCTAGTTCCAAGTCATCTCCAAGTGGTTGGCGGTGATCGGTACAGTGGCATGTTACACACCAATTCAAGAGGAACGCGCTGCCATCGAAGAATGTCTCTGACGCTAATCGATAGGATATGTGATCGGAAAGACCATTTACGACCGGACGGTAAGAGGTAGAACATTGTGGATAAAGTGTAGAAAATAGGTGTCAGTTAGGAACTCGGTTGATCAGTAGTAGATTGCTCACAAGATAAAAATACAATCCACTGTGAGGGCATATGCAATTAGAACGGATTGGCTGCATTTAATATGGGATTTAATTTGGCCTTTGTTGAGAGGGCCGTTGGACACAATATCGTGCATTTTGCGAGGCTGTACTAAAACAGTTTTGGATCCCGCGACCCCAGTGTTGTAATGGACTGTGCTTTTCAGTACAAAGCTTCAAACATACATTTGTAATGTAGAGGGTCTCCTCAGAAATTAGTGATATTTTAGTTGCGAAAAGAGCAGACTTCATTAGAAGGGAAAGTGGCCACTGCTATAAGCTTATCAGAAATTAATGCCCGGGATTTAACCTAACCTATAGTTATGATCTCAGCAAACCGGTCCGATATCTTTTCTCCCACTACGTTCAAATCACAAACCTTTGAATGATTAGTTAAATTTGCGATACAAGCAAATGTTTTGTAGGCCTATTGGTAATGGTATTCTTCAATCGAATTTGATGCAGGAAACCTGCCTCCTGTTTCATTTTGAACGATATTCTACAATTTTCTGAAAAACGAGCTACTTATAAACATTGGAGACTCGATCAATTCCAATTTCATTGAACAGGCCCAATCACGGAGTGTATGTCAATCTAGCTTCCTACATGAAAGCCAGACTTTGTGGAAGTAGATCTACACACCAATTTGCGAATTGGGTTGAGGTAACCGGTGATCTGGTTGAATCTTAACTGAACTCCTCATTCGTAATATTATCCAATGAAATACTAACATATGTACAGACAGTTGCAGAAATGAAGAAGTTTGTGACAAGTCTTTGGGAGTTTCCCAGTAACAAAATTACGAAAACTGTCCTCCACGTAAAAGTGCATCCTGTCTGATAGATAACGTCATCATATCTAGCTGGTGCTGCTGAGCATTATCACGGTCAGCCGTTTGCAACGAAACACTGATTCGAATGATACAGAGGGGTTTACTGTTCTCCTGAGCACGGTCAAGTTGGACCACTGACCTTTTCTTGTTATTCTTCTGTTGAGAATCCTGTGAAATGAGTCGGTCTGCATCTGAACTCCGAGGCAACAGAAGCTTTCAGTAATGAGAATTCCTTGGTTCAAAGAGCTTGTTGTAGGGGCCCAAATGTTTCCCCTCGTCACAAGTCGCGTATCAGGCATACGTGTTTTGTGAACAGACGAGAAGCAAGCCGACTTGCACTCATGCTGTAATCGTACGTGCGTGTGGATGTCTTCATTTTCATGGCCAAAGCTGTCCCAAACTGGAAGGGTCAGATTTAGTTGAACGACCCAAGTGTAGTATTCCCCTCAAAATAAAGGACCGCCACACAAGGATGACGAATTCTGGTGGGTTACTCGACGTGATTTCTCCAGGTGTTGGGGGGCTGGGCAGATGTACTTGCAAAAATGCAAAGTGAAAACAGATTCTGCCGCGGGTGGACACGGATGTCGTTTGGGTGCAGCCGCACTCGGTGCGCTATCAAATGAACGCTCAGCTGTGCATTTCGGGTCAGGTAACACTAAATTTTTGACTCTTGTGATTCTATACTTGAAGGATCCCTTCAATGAAATCTCCGGTTTCACAATGTACTCGGAGAGAAGATCGATTGAGAAATTCACTTGGCTGATGATCCAGGGCTCTCAAAAAAGGAAATCAAACTCGGCCAAACAATAGGTGTAATGTTGCTGTTGGGGAACTGATGAAAAATTTAAGTCTCTCGGGCAAAACGTAGTATGATGAAAACGTCTTAAGAGGCGGCGTTATTGGCAACCTGTTCACAAAGTGCTGACTTGTGATTCGGACCTATCAACTGAGGGTAGAGCTACCCAGTGGCCATCACATAGTGAGTACATTACCAACTGTAGTGAATCTCACTCACCGTAAACACCACCATTCCCTTAGTTTAAAGTAATTACAACTGAAATGCATATTCTACGAGGTTTTCAGTTTTCAGGAAAGGAGAGGAGAATGTTGGTAGCTCAGGTAGCATAGATGCTGACTTATTTGCCCGACGAACTGGGCAATTTGAGCTAAAAGCTTCATTATCAATCGAGGTGATATCATCAGTGCGTCGTTAGCGTGCGTAGTGGATCTTAGCGATGAGTCGGTTGTTATGCTTTCAGTGGTGTTGTTTGTGTGTTAATTAACGCGCTGCTAGCCGGGTCTGAGCCTTGATCACAAATAGTTGTTCGGTAGGGCGGTTCCATTGGTCAGTCTGTTATCCCATGTCCTGATTGGTCGATGATCACGTGCACTTTAAACTTGACCCACCCCAGCTCTTGTACTCTGGTCGATAATGGAGTAACCTCTATCCTTGACCTCTCTGGGTTCCAGTTTGCGACCCTTGTTGATCTGACTTCAATGGGTTTCTTGTTGCTTGTCTAATCCGATGTTCAACTCTATTTGAGTATTCTGGTTGAAATATTTCTCCTTTGCACGTAGTAGTGCGTAAAATGGACTTAGTTCAATCTATCGGTTGACCCAATTCGCTTTTATAGACCATGCTTTCAGCGATTCCATTGCATGTTTTTTTGTCTCTGCATACCAAGATTCCTGCATAGTTAAGAATGAAATTGTGACCTTCTTGGTCTTCATGTATAGATATCATGGACAAAGTGTCGTGCCCCTGAGGGCCCCTTGAGTTCCTTTATTCGTGTGCATAAATCCCTCCCAGCTCGCCTGGCCTAGAATTTTCTGCATTTGTTGTAGTAAAGTGAAATTCATCGGAAAATGTCGGAATTTTGACATCCGGCTGCTGACAACGACACCCACCTGGTTCCCCGTTACGTGGCTGGCGATGGACCAATCAGCGACGGGAATACCGCTGAGTTTGCTACCGCGGTGGTGGCTGCATTTTTCCTCTATCTGAATACGGATTGGACAAAATTAAGGATCCTCATTTTACCCAAAACCTGCTTCCGGTTTGAGCTCACCATATGTTAGCTTCAGCGTTTAGATTCATCCGAATTGTGCGATGTTTTGCTCTGCTTATTTCTGCCCGTTCCAAACCGTTGCGATATCGCCTTGACGCAAGCACACACACTTATGCTGGAACAGTGACTAGATAACGCGTGATTCCCAACAGCCTCTCCCGTGACTAGCATCACAGTATGCATTTCTTTTGCAGTGAATGCGCTTTCGCAAACGCTCGTCAACAGTAAGTCCAAGCCATTTATACTACTATTTCCTCATCAGAATAAATGCTCTGTATGGCTATAACTCACCAGTGACTTCCGAGTGGAAATTCCCAGCTCGCGGCACGCAAACTGTGGTGATCAGTTGGAAATTGAAGAACTGTCTACTTGGTGTCTGGAACGTCTAGATGGTAAATATGTGAGATGTGGTTGGGATCCGAAAAATTGCTCTCGAACGAGTACTTCCTCGCCCTACTGGGACTAAGCCCAAAGATCAAATATATAGCACATCAGCCTGCCGTTTTGGCCTATTGACTAAAGGTCGACTCATCGGATGGCCGGTTCGCAAAGCCAACAGATGCAAGCAACACGCAGTTCTTTTTTCAGCCAACAATTAACTCATTCGGACAAAGTCAGTAGTGGTGAGTACCACTAACACCCTACCGAATAGTTTCAAAGCGTACTCATCACGTGATAACTCGACCAATCAGATTTTGACCAAGTGCGACATGATGACCCCAAAATCAATACAGACCACTGGCCCCCTCATCATAGCCAGTAATTTATTTGTTGAAGCAGTCCTCCGGAATCGAATGGTATGCTAGTCTGGTACCTTTTAAAAAAACGGATAACGCGATGACCATGATGCTGATGATCCTGTTGGTGACAATAAGCAAGAAGATAGTGACGACGCTTGCGATGGTCGTCATGACGATGATAATTTTGATGACGGTTCTGATATTCATGTGAAATTATTCCATCCATCCATGATTAAATCACAGAAACTTTTATTGGAACCGTGAGATTATGTGGTTCACCAGGTGTTAGCTTCCCTCGGTCGACTAGGTTGGACATACCTCTGTGAGTTTGGCGCATGGGTACAGTGATTGAAGATATTCAAGGAGCGGAAGAGTGGCCCGAGACTAGTGCTAAAATAGACAGATCCTTGCTGTTGTTTTTGTCCCTGTCGTTTTGTTCAAACAGAATATTCCTTCCTTACGTAATCAGCTTTGTCTTGCCGAATGCCATCATCGAGGTGCTCGAACGGTGAGTGATTTGCGGGGGTCACGAGGTGTCTCGTAGCCGGATTCAAGATTGCCTACTGACAATCAGGTGACGATTGGCTCGCCGCGTGCCACTCATTTCGGCATATATTTCCGGAAGAAGGCAGCGGTCTGTATTGCAGAAGTAAGTGTCGTTGCGAAATATTAGAAGCCATTAAGTGAACAAATATTTGACTAGCCTCAAGTCTCAAAACTAAAGTTGACTGGGTGAGTACTAATTACCTTTGCTCCGGCCATGCGCTGTCCTTTAGCACTTGGTGTGGCATACATATATTCGGGTATTTCATACAATTAAGATATGACAGCCCAGATGTTAATCAAAAGAAATCTTTGTGCCCACTTGGACATCATCATTACTGCCGCCCATTCACAAAAACTCCTGTTATTTTTCGAATAAAGAGCGACTGATCGTGCACGAATAGTGATGTGAGGAAATTTTAACCAACTATATCTTATTTTTTGCATATACTCCGTTTGCATGAACTCGGATACTGGAGAAAGATCTTGCAAAGCATATAAGGGGAGCAGGAACCCATTTGGAATGTTGTGCGGAAAGTTTTTTTTTTGCTAATCAGAGGACATGTAGAGAAACCAAAGCGAACAACAACATCCCACGTAAGAGTTTTGCCAACAGACTCGAGTCTGTTGGCGCCACGAATTAGATTAACAGTATTTTTGATTGAGCATCATCTTCCCCTTGTGTGGCACTTAATTGTTTTTAATGGAGATTTCATCCTCTCAAAGGAAATCAGTCTATGCTGAAGTACTGTACAGATGTTTCATCCTCGTTGGGACTCATCAGCAGTGAGCATTTAACAGAACTCAGACAGTCTCGAAGCGGCAACCGTCCGGCCAGCGGATAAACACTTAACTCCTAAACCACCAGTAGCTGGTCAGTAGTGTGATTAACGCGCGCTTAGGCAAGATATAGCTCAACCCATCCTTCGTTCACAGAAACCACATCACGTGGCCACGTGTTGGCTCCTCAAGTGGAGACAACGGATTGCCAAGAATACCAGGTCGATGTTTCTCAACGTTCGTCAGGAACCTTTTCTTGATTACAAGATAACACAGCACGAACTTACTGGTACCCTCGTTGGGACACAGTTTGAAAAGTTGTCGGATTATTTATAGGGACGGCAACCCACGGCAATAGATGACTTTCAAACGCGTAACATCAAAGTCGATGATTTTGTTAGCGAAGTTGCTTTTACTTCGTTGGTTGATGCACCTGCGGTGACCAAAAGCCAAGTCCTTGTACTGCGAGAGCCAAAATCATTGCTAAGCCTGACAAAGGTTCTGATTTTTTTAGTGATGGGCGTGCAACATGTAAGCAAAATTCTGAGGCAGAGAATGTTGTCCACCTGTTGTAAGTGACAACTTCATAAGAAGGAGGTGTTTTCTTCCCGGTTCACTATTGGTTCTTAGCCCATAGGTAAAGAAAAATACCTTACTCAACTCACCGGCCAACTGTATGAGCGTTCGTCAACCCGGAGACCTCAATCGCTTGTTGGAATAATGGTATTGCGTTGCAAAGCGAAAAACCAAAACAAATCAACTGCTTGACATGAGCTAATTTCAGTTTACTGGTGTAAATAGCGCAGCGCATTTCGAGAGTGCTGTCGGATGAGAAGGGAGGAAGTTTAATAGTAAATCCTTATTACTCAAGTGTTTTCCCTTTTCCAGTACGTGTTGTGTTGGCTAGACGTCAGTTGGATTGTACTGATGTGGATTCCACGCACGCTGAGTAGCCAGTAAACGCTGCTTGGAATGCGCTACTCACACAAAACTCAGTAGTAGCAGTTAGGGAAAGAAACAGTTCTCCCAGCAGATGTAAGGTGATGTCTAGAACCCGGCTCATTTTTTGGAAATGTTTGCATGTTCATGGCCATGCAAGTAAAGTTGGCGTACATAGTTTTGCATGAGGGGACGCGTAGCAGTGCACCCTAGCCTCCGCTTTGTTATCCCACTAATGTTGTTTGGAAAGCCCAACAATGGTTCATTATAGCTACTCAGCTGGAGGACTGTAGATCTCCAATATACCGGTGATTAGGTATTTTATTCAAAAGCTGTTGCAGCCTGTCATTTTTTATGAGCTTCCCTCTCAAACACGACTTAAGCCATCCGAATTCACACGACTTATACCCGGAGGAAGCGGTTCACTCTGTTTTGTTTTGGCATTCATATAAACGTCGATCAACAATTTGGCGTGCTAAAATGGTGCAATAACCTATCATGGGCAGCCTAGCAACAGTCCATTTCAATGAGTATGAGCTGTCCTCCAACATTTATCCCTAGAAATAACGTTCCAGTACACTTCGTATTCAATACTGCATAACACTTTCCGTCATCTGCATCACACGGCGATAGAACAAAGAGTTACACTCAATACTAAAAACAAGAAAGTTCATCTAGAAAGTAAATTTTCCCTATTGATCAGGAACCAGGAAGACAGAGACAATCACAACGAAGACTGGAAAAGGGATCTATCCAAAAGGCAGCTCATAACCAGTGTCTGTTATCCTTTAACCTGTGCCAGCACACCTTTGTGCTGTTTCTCCTTTTCGTGTAAATCAAGCCCTTGCTAGCAAAACTAGATATCCAGTGCTATGTTGGAGCAGCTGGATGTACACTGCGATCCAACAGGATCGCCAGATTACGCATGAGAAAAATAGGTGCCGATGAATATTTTTCGGTGGCGTGACACATAACGCGTTATCTGTCTTATGCATGCAATATTCTGGAGCAACATTCACTTGGTATTTTAATATGTTGTGATGGCAATTTGTGCACATTTCACACGCACAACCAATGGTGATTTATGCGCCGATATCTGGAATATCGCGCCAGCTGAAACACATCTAGCTGAAAACCGAAAACGAGGGCTTCATTCTGTTTGTTCTTATTGTGTTGAGGCTCTTTTTGTTCTTTGTGACCCACTGCGCCGCACTGAGGGTTCCAGTTTGGCACCAGGCTTGTCGGTGGACAGACGTCTGAAGGACTCTCCGTCCTCCAGGTTGGAAGTAAGAGCATTTACTGTAAGTTATTCCCTAAAGAATCGCACCCGATGACTTGCGGTCAGGTTTTTATGCCCACGGGCTTGGTTAAGGAGCCCCAACACCCTCCTGTCTAGGACTGGGTGCCATGACGATATCCTAGTCGGCCTGCGACAACACACTTCACAACCAAAAGTACTGCCACATCTGCCGATGCCTGGTACCATGTGCGGGGCCGCTTGCATTGCTGCATAGAGCAGAATTCGTAAGAGAAAACATACTCCTACCGCTTTCTCCCTTCCGATATTTCACGCACTCGTCGTCCCCCACTCGACACTGTATCCGCAGGTCTCAGCACAAAAACTGTTATATCTGCTGATTCGCCAGTCTGTTGTATCTGAGTGCTGTTCCCGCTCCAGTGCCTAGTGCCGGAAGAAGACTCACCGATAAGGAACATAACGGCTTTATTCCGAACTAGCGAGTGCGAGAGCGTGAATGCGCAAGTACAACGGCCTCAAGCTATTTTATTGAAGAGACGCTGTCTGACCTTGATCCAATGCTGACTCACGCTGTCTGGCCTTGATACAAGGCTGTCACGCGCTGCATATTGCGGGGGCGTTTTCTGACCTTGATCAACGCCGGCTCGCTCTGTCTGGGTTTGACGCAAGGCTGTCACGCGCTGCATATTGAAGGGCCTTGTCTGTCTGGTCAGCAGCTAGCGGAGTTGAGGGTCTCAGTAGATTTCGGGCATCCAGTAGTTACTTCCAGGAATCTAAACTTCCTGATAAAAACTGACGGCTTTTTTCATTCTGAACCATCCAGAGCGGTAACTACTTGCAAATTTTGCATCTGCAACGTTGTATGTCAAAAAATAATCATCCATGGCGAGTGTACTGTAATTCTAATGCTGCTTCCTTGCTGTCTTTCGACTCTGAACACGCAAATCTGGCCATGAGAAAACTGTGACTCCTGGATACACTGAGTTGGATATACTTTTGAACTACCGAGTGGAAGCCTCCTCACTCTACTGGACAGCCGTTGATAGTTACCAGCTCCAGTTCGTCCGGCAACCTCTGTGAAAGAATCTTATGAAGGATAGGTCAACGGCTTCCTATCTCTTGTCCGCTTATGTCTCAAGGAAGTTCAGCTCTGATTCTGCCAGAGACAGTCTCTGTAATAAGCATGCTGGTCTGCTGTGGGAATCAACTTGATGCATTCACACACCTGTCACAACCACAACCTTGAGGTGACATTTTTATGTCGAGAGTGGAATTCAACAGATTTCGCTGGCTCCAGCGCTTGGGACAATTATTTGCTTTGCTGACTGGGTTTTAACGGTAGCCTCAAATGAACCTCTTGGTTGTGATATTCCTCAACTGAAATTGCTGAATAAAGACCTTCCGCATGCTGATATTCGAGATATCGCAGTGCGGTTTCACGAGCTGTATCCAATTCAGTTTCAATCAAAACATAAAGTTGACGGAAACTTTGGGACCGCGTTTGGCTAATGGGTCTCAAGAGCGGCACAACCGGTTGTGGAATGTAGAGAGTTTTTTCAAGAAAATTCAGAGTACTGAGCCTCGTCAACAAGGCCCCCCACCCTCCAAGTAGACTTTATCCCACACTATCTACTCTTTGAATAAACCTATACGTGAATGCAAATAAAAACCAGGGCCCAGTTTAACCAGTTAAAACGATTCATCTTATATTAACTTTACAGCAAAACACTATGATGCAGCGGTGCGGAAAAGTGAGTAATGCTCATTTCGCACTGGTCATTCCCCGCGAATCAATCGTGTAGCTTATCATCAATGAAGGTCAAATGAAAATCACATGCAGTGCTCCCTCCCTCTGTTCTGACCGAAATCGTGCTCTTTCTGGAATCATTCTCTTCGAGAATAAGCTTTTGGTGATGGCACCGTAATTCCGCATTTTCCACACGAACCACCTCGATAGCATCGGTAGCAAAGCATCAGTGTCGGGCAATGATGTCGATAATGATGACAACGATGCGTCGACTTACTGAGATCGAAGGCGGAGTGCAAACTGAGGGTCAAGGAGGTCGATAATACTGACAATTTCCTCGGAACCGCCAAGCTTAATCAGAAGGTCAAAAATGCTTCTGTCTATCGGATCAGAGGCTTTCTTGAAGCCGATGAACAGAGCGCATAACGATCGATTCATGCAGTTGAGTAGACTGCAGGTCAAGATTTTTCTGCGGTGAACACACGACTGATTGCCCGACAGCTGTCGACTTCACTTTCCTTTAAATACTTATACACTGATGACGTCGTTGAACGTTCGTACTTCATTTTCATCATTCCATTATCTTCCACCCCCTGAATATTGTGTAAATCTGAATGACTACAAAAATCCTATCCTTAATATGTTGACCTTACTTTTTATTGGCGACGGAGTGGAATCGTGAGAGACGGAACACCCGTAAAATAGTGCCACTTAAAGGTAGCCTCCATGAGGGACTCTGCATTCACCTCATGACCAAAGTCAACAAAGGAACTAAATTTGGTGCCCAGTGGCAGCAAGCTGGTAGTAGGTGTGGTTGAATTACCCGCATTTTTTCTGTAAAGCATATGGAGTCTTGGCGTTTTTTTTCTGTTGAAGCCGCATCGATTTTTGGACCAGTTGGGACGGCAAACGCCACAAATGGTTAAACAGTATATCATCTTCGTCGATGTATGAGGCTAACGTGCTGCGATTTAAAGTGCACTTAGCTGTCTTCAATTCCGGTTTAATCCAACATGATGTTACTGACTTTTCCTAAAAACATAGTCTATGTGGACTATCCAATTTTCATTACTCTTGATGAGGTGATGTCCATTACGTTTATATTTTGAAGCTACAGCTTGCTAGCAAAAATGATTTAAATTCAGCTGGAATTAATCTGAGCGGCCTGGTAACAAATCACCCGAGACCCGGTTATCACTCTACCTTTGATGGATTTTAGGCTACCGTATCTACTCACATGCACATCCATCAAAAAACGGATAAGCTGGTGGAGTACCAGCTTATTCACACATCAGATACACCAGACAAAGAATCGATATTTTGGTGCTTTTGAACTTCGAGGTCTTCATGCCCCTCGCTCGTTAAATCCTCACCTAACAGTGCGTGTAAGTCCGGTTGAGACGCAATGTCTTACATCAAGCCTGTACACAAATCAACGTAGGCATCCATAGACGAAGTCGTCAACGTAGACTATTCTGAAGATTCCTTAAATTTCAGAAACATCACCTTCACTAACAGTAAGGCCTTTGATTGGTGAAGTGGAGCGCCGCAAGAGGTGATTGTGGACCGAATCACTGCGTCATCCCGGTTTTGTCTCTAACATGCAGCACTCCAGTCGCTCCCGACTACACTCAATCGCAGGTATCGATCGGGGTAAGGTTCGCTCGCAAGTCTCAGTCAGATTGGAGATCATACTCGACCTGAGCAAACTCCAGTCGGTGACTCATCGACACCGCCACCACCGTAGCGACAAAGATCTGACGCGTTGGTCTACAGTAGGACAGGTACAACGTGAGAAACTCATCCGCAGTACTAAACCCACTGACTCATGCCATCGCAACTGTTAATTCATGTGATTTTGACTGCTCGGCCGAGTAACAGTAGGTTGTCATGGCATTTTCTCACGTTTACATCACTGAACGCACTACCTCTCGTCCTGATGCAATTATTCTGGTGAGTCCACACCGAAGAAGAGAAGCACTGGGTTCGAGTTCCTCTCTTATTAGAACTCAAGCCATGCCGGGGTTTGAACTCAGGACATCTGATATGCGAGGCGAGCGTGTTGCCAGTGCTCCACCAACACACGCCGGATGAACATGATTTATCATCTCTGGGCAGGCGAACTGATCCCCCCAAAAATGACGTGACCGGTTTGCCCAACGGCTTCAACGACCACCCAATAACTGTTCTGCTTGTATCGATCGATTGACCTGCTAGCAGCTTGACTGTAAGAACGTTGAGTGGCTAAACTGGTTCTGATTGCAACACCCAAGTTAGCAGATTTACACTTAGGCGTAAAAAATATACCTGAACGAGGCGATCTACCCGCCTGAATCTTTTCAGTTTGTTCGCTTACACATTTCCCGAATCCTCTCTTATATTAGAAACCACTGAATACAAGCAAAAAACGGAACTATATCAACTGTCTTCAGCAATCTAAATAGCGCAGTAAGATGGAATAAAAATAATCGTTCAGCTATGAGATTCTTTCGGTGCCTATCTACCACAATACCCGAAGAAAGCCCAGGGACTGAGATTCTGTCAGTTTGCCGAAGCCTGGACAGGATCAGTCGAGATACTGAGGTTGGGTTTAAACCACGGACCATCCGGTCAGTGAGTTCGCGTCATACCTTAATATGGCCACGCGGGTTTCCTAGGCCTGTGAATCATGTGTCTTGATTCGGTGTGAAATTTGGGCACACGCTGGTCCCTACCTAAATTATTTCTCAAAAACCTCCTCTGGGCTCATCGTTAATTAACCTGGTTCATAGATTCCGGAACAAACAAACAAACAAACTGAGTTTATCATTAGCTTTTCTTACTAGTATTGCCGGTATTACTTTGTTATTGTCATTATTCACTATACTCATAGTATCCCATTGGAGAGACTTGACTTTTGGGCTGTGAGTGTAACTCAAGGCAACCCACCTGATTACTGAACGCAGTAGATAATCAATAATTGAATGGTCTTTTGAATACATTTCAATTCCTCTAGCTAATGCTGAACAAACAAGAATTAGAATATCGCTCATGAATATAAGTTAATTGAGTATATTGGTGTTACCATCCTTTCGGATGTTTTAGTGTTAAGCAGATTAAAACACAAGAACTGGATTTTCCAAAATGCCGGAAATAAAAAACCCATCAGAATAGGAAATTAGGAGTCCTAATTTTAAAGGCTAATAAGACCAAACATACCCAGGTTGACTACAGAGCTAGAAAATATATAAATCGTATTTTTGTCTGTACATGGGATCAGACTTGATAACCTGGATAGATAAACTCTGTTTCCCTGTTGTCCCTTGCTACCGTAGGAATTCGCCCAGTAGTAGGAGAACCAGCTCCAAACGTAACTAGACTACACAACTGACAATGGAATAACTGTTTTCGTTCAGACAGATTTAATTGGTTGTTCTTCACTTGCCCTTGACAGATGAGTTCTATTTTTAGTATCACTTTTGGGCCCACCTAGAACTTTCCACGTGAGCTTTATAAACAGCCCGTTTTCGGCTGCACATGACACGCCTGTACGCGCCAGTGTTCAATAGATCAGCTGATTCTCACATTCATTGGCTTTCTGCTAAGCGCATCAGGCTATCAAGCTGCTATCCAGACTCGGGTTCACGCTATTAAGAAGGCATTAAGAAAACTGTGGTCCACAACAAGTTGGCGACGACAGCGCAAAGTCACAGAGTAACCCGTGCACGTGAAAACCATCAAAGGCCGACTAAATTTTGGCTGTTCGCCGGATACTGAGTCTTCTGATATGCAGGCTTCCGGGAAGAAATCCTGCGACCGCGAACTAGGTGTCATCTCAACAGTTGCTCCGTAGACTGTATACAGCTACCGCAAAAGTGTCCACAATGTTGAAGAGTTCAGCTCCGGCAACCAAAGAGCTCATTTACACCAACTTGAAAAACAACTCTAGGTGAAGTAAATTATATGTACTCTGATATGTACAAAGTTTGTATAGATGGAGACTATGATAAAGGTAGTCGTTTTTTCTACTGTACATGAACAAAGATTCTTTTGGTGTGACGATTCAGCGTTATCAGGTGTATTGAAGGTAAGAGTACTTTGGGCCAATCACAGACGGCGGGCCATTTGAAAGTTTGTTGACTTCGATCGTGTTTCTTTATTTGATGTCCGCCCGGCTAAGAAAGGGATAACTTCTTCTTTCGCATGACTTGAAGTCGAACAAATGAACCCGGAGCTCCGATGTGTTTACGTTTCACAGCGTCTGAGCCACGCTGATCAGATGGCGGTGTCTCCAGACCGTTCTCCGGCCCATGCCGACTATGACCTAGTGGGGTTCCATCCACACCGGAAGCAACAGAACCTGCTGCATCAGACTGATGCGTCACTAAACGGGAAGTAGTCATGTGTGGACGTCCAGGATCTCCAGAACTTCCCCCTTGGATTATCCGACGTTGAACTAGAGGAGAACTGATATTGTTACCCACTTCAGCTATGATTGCATCCAGCATCTGCTGAGCACGACGAAGTTCAAATTTGATCAGATGGAGGCGTTCACACTGAGCAGCTGGAGCAAAAGAACAGTTGGTCAAACATGTTGTCTCCCCTGCGTTATTGATTTCATCCAGAGACCGGTATAACAACACGTCCACATGGGCACTGCATGATTCCAGAGCCTGTACACATTGGCGATAGATCCGCTCCACATGATCCGGCTTAGTGTCAGCTGACGCATTAGACGGTGAGGTAACGGACCCGCACGGGACAAGGGGAGAATCAATCATCTGACGACTACCTATGTTGGGTGTTGCTTGTTCAGAATGCCATCCGGCCTCACTGTTGGTCCAGCTAGACGCATTCAGATTTGTAGCACTTCTCGAATTCTCAGCCATAGACTCCAAGTTGGGTGCCTTCAACAATGTCCAACGTCTCACCAAAGACTTGCTCGTTCTTCGAGGAGTGGTTTTGGCAGTGAGAGTCTTTTGTGAAATGTCTGAACCAGACTTGGGTGAGATTGCCCCGACCGGGTCACTTGAGTCTGCAAGTGGAAACATTGTTGGATTATAAAGGTTTAGAGCATTCTGAATGATTCGAGTAATGTCCACATCACTCGGGAAACGCATAAGTAGAAACAGACAGTCGGAATAGTCTCTGGACAATAACATCGGACTCAGATGTTTCAACATGGTCACGTACACATAACGTACGAAAGCAAAACTGTTGTCAACTGCAAATATACAATCCCAGACGTAGAGAAGGTCATGCAGTTCGAACTCATGTCCGAATAACAAACGAATCCATCTGAGACCGAAAAGTGCCGGGTGAATATCTAAAGCTTTTAAATGACAGTACAGTTTTTGATCAAGGTTCTTCAACAAACGGTTGTGCAAATCGTTTAAAAATGCGATGGCAGGGTTTAACTTTGGTGTAGATGTCCAAGTGGAAGAGGACAGGGGAGATAAGACCGTATCCAATGGGGACGATATATTACTGACAGGGATGATTTGTTCGCAGTTGTACCATTTTTGGATGGTGGCCATTACGCGCAGAAAGATGGTGAATGCATCGGCTTGCAAAAACCGGTGATCGAAAACTGCGGCCAAATGCGTTCGTAATGGTAGGGATATCTGATTTTGTTCACACACACGTTGATAGGCAATAGAATCCCAGTGAAGAACAAAACAGATGGGAGCCAGTATCTCATGCATTCCTTGTTGATAGTCGAACCCTGTTGCCTCGGTGTAACACGCGAGAATATTGATCATGGCTTGCTGAACTTCAGGACCACGAAAGTAGTGAATATTTGGAAATGTTCTGTCTACATCTTGCACTATTAGCTGTCGGATTTCACGCATGCGAAAGAAATGTTTCCACCGGCTTGATTGTTCCAAAGCGAGTGGGTGATCGCGTGCATTGGTATAACGCGGATCATCATTGGCGCCAGCGTTGATTTTCCGAAACTGATCACGTTGTTCTCGTAATGTTGAATGCCAAAATCCGGTGTCCAAAGGCAGTAGTCCCAAGCAAATGCGCCAACAAATGCTACGAAAACAGCACTTTCTTAGTTCTCCTTCCACAGCATGTTTACGCAGATCGTCCAGAGCAACAGTTGTGTTCCCTCTCTCTAGCTGGCTCCGAGACTCACCATTCCCCTCGCCACCGATTGCCTCAACTGGTTCAAACAATCGAATCCAATCACGCTCGTAGTTACTGGTTGGATGTGGTAACTCTGATAGGTTTCCAGAGAGTTGGATTGACCCATGCAGACCGTTGACAACCTGGTCTTGAGAGTAACTTATCTCGATTTCACTGTTGTCGTTGTTGTTACTGCTGAGATTCCACAAGTTTGTAGCGGGGAATCCATAACTTCGTGCACAATCGACTCCTTGCTCAGGAAAACCCGACTTTAGCTCTCTTCCTTTGTCGATCTGGATGGACCTGGGCAACCGGCGACTGTTCAGCATGTCCAGTTTATCAGGAGGGGCGTTAGAATTTTATCCGTTTATTCTGTTCACAGAGTGTGGTTCACTGTTGGTCTAATACAAGAGAAGAACGGAATAAATTGTTATTAATGGGCCTCTCGAGGTCACTGGTTGGTAAAACTACTGAAGGCGAACCACTCTGGAACTCCACTGCATATCTCAAACGGGACAACAAAAACTATATGGATTAACAGTATCACTCTTCCCAAAAGTATCCAGGGGCTTGGAGGATCCTTTTCGTTAAGGTGTGAGCTTAGTGACCGGAAGACCCTGGATCCGAACCCATCCTCAGCATCTTGATTGTTCCTGACTATGCTCTGGCAACCTGGCTCTATCTCAGTCCTTGCAACTCTTTCGGGTGGCATGGAAGTTACACTACTAATAAAAGGAAGAACGCCATCCACTCCTCTGAGAAACACGAACTAAGCGGCTACAAGCTATTGGACACAAAATTAATGGTTTCGTTTACACAGGATTTTTGAAAAGTGCACATCCCCAAGCCTGCTTTTGAACTTGCTTGAAGGTTTTTTAAATATTAAGTAAAAATGAACAAGAAATACAAAATGGTTCTATATTTTCCGTACCAACCTTCCATCAGATGCGAGGACGGCGCTTTGACTCCTGCCCAGACACTACTCAGCTGCTCCATCAGTAGTATACACCGTTGCATAAGTAGTGGTGATAATGGTCTCCAGGATAGACCCATTAGGAAACGTTTTAAAGATCAGAGTTTACATTTACGTTTTGGATCGACTTAACAAACTCAAACTTGAGGGCCAATCCATGCGAACAAAGGTGAACATTGCGACCCACCTGCTCAGATAGGACCTCCTTCATAGGTCACGTCAAGTCGCGAACTCAAAATACGAAACATTAAATAACGACATATGGGACGAATGAAGTCACTGAAACAAAGTGGATAGAGGTCAGTCTGAATAAAATCGATAATCTGTGATCAGAACTATGGGAACGATGCCAATTTTGCTAAGTCGCGTGAGGCTGATAAACTGTCCGGTTGCCTTAGCATGATTGTCGTTACAAAACTTCCTGCATATAAAGCCCAGGCTGTCAATGCAACAGAAAAGAGTTCATTTGTTTCAAACGTTGCTTCATAAAATGACTTCCAAACGGGCAAAAAAGTCAGTATTATGGCCTAAAATAGAGGTCTGTATGTTACGTTGTTATCCCCTCAGCCACATGGATGGTATACGGTTGAGTAGGCTCGTTGATACTGGTCTTGTCATTCAAGCAATACAGCTATCTTTGCAGGACCAGAAAAGCTTCGTGACGAGGCGATCTACCTTTTAGATCTCGGTTGATAAGAACACTTGAAAGTATAACCGGAAAACATCTCCAGAGATTCTTTGTGAACATTGGAATCGTCCACTGGTCTAGTATGATTCTGTTCTGTTCTGGTGTGATGACCGTCTTGGATAGGCATTTTGCATGACTCCATTAGTCAGACAGCGAGTTTTGATGGTTTGGTACGCTTTCAGTTGTAACGCTTGCATAAAAAATGCACAAGATTTCGACGAGGGTTTTCAAGTCTGTTGAGAAGAACTACCTAGAGGCAGTGTTAGAAAACAGGGTCAAAGTTACCAGGAAACATTAGGACTGGAATGGGGGAGTGTGTCGTAGGGCGTGTAATGCAGCGGAGTAAGCCTACGAGTTTTTTCAGACAAAACTAACATTGTACTTTCTTCAGTTCAAGTATTATTGTGTAAATAATTCGATTTCTCATGGACGAGGGACAGTTTCATTCGCAATCACCTTGACCATCTTGCAGCAGAGACGTGACACGAACAAACTTCTCCTTCGGCACACAAATTCCACCAGAGAAGCTGCGATCGAAATGCAAGCTGCCTGCCTATACTTCCTGTGTCAGGTGGTACATTCCGTCCTCACCAGCCGACACACGGAAGGCATAGAGGAGGGAAACCGGACGACCGGAGTAACAACTTCATAAGGCTTGAGGCAACCAAGTAAGATAGAACGAGGAGCTACACATTTATCCACAAGCGGCCTACATTATCCAGGCTACTAGCAACAGTGTCTCGGAAGATGAACGAACATTTCAAACCAGAAATCTAGAAGTCTGTTGCAATAGTAGCTGGGGGTTCGGTGCAGAAGACAAGGCGCTGGTCCGCTCCTCTTCTACATCAACCTGTTACGAATATAGACCAGACGGGCTTAAAGAACGGTTGAGCGCCTGTTTCTCACAGTACAGCCAGACAAGTGAAGCATGTATCTGACCCAGTTGCACCTCAACTCATGGATTCTAATGAGTCGCTTTTTGTGAAATCACCTGCTATCGTGTTACTTCACGATTCACACGCAGCGGTCGGGGTGATTGCAATCAGATCACATCATCTGTGGTGTGATTACCTTTGATCTTACCGTGACCGAATGTCTATTTTATGTAGGAAAAACCCCAGAGGAGATTAGCAAGTTGAACCCACTTTGTACTAACCTCTGACCAATTAGATCAAGCCTATGCGAATTCTATTTGCGTTTTTATTTAATCGTAACTGTCAGTTTAAATGTTATCGAAAATTCTCCATCAAATTTATCACCCCATTCTAAAGGTGCCAAATTGTTCCGGTCTCCTGAACTTTATCAGTGTTCAGTGAACCTCCTAAACACTGACCAGAAATTTTGGCGATTTTTGTCTCACTATCCCCAGACGCGGGTCAATCTTCTCCACAAATTGGAAAATTCGAGCAATACTTCTTGTGACAATTGATTTCTGTGATTTTCGTGGACTCAGTCCGGATATTGCATAATTGACATAACATTTGAGCTTCCCATGTTTAGTGTGGCAAGTATTTATAGGTACCGAAGAGCATCAATTCAACTGTGGTTAGTCTGGCATTTCTAGTCAGCACTCGTTTAGGCACCCTTTCGCTACCTAACTGCCATACCACCAGGAATCACGAGGGCTAGGATACTGCCAGGTTGCCTAAACCTAGACAGGGGAAGTGGAGAGGCAGAGGTCGGGTTCGAACCACGGACCTACCGGTCAGTAAATTTGCTCTCTAACCGCTGACCTATCTCGCTAGGGACATATGCAACCATCACTCAAGTAAATCTAATTTGCGTGGCCTGATGTTCAGCTGACTAGCTCAGATCTTTAGAATATCAAGTCAGGAGTAGTAACGCGTTCCTATGCCGCATAACGGACACCAAACTCAGTTGGTACAGTCGGACAGTTAATGTGGAACTGCCATTGGTTATCATTAATGGTTTATATCGTGGAAGCCATAGAGTTCTTCCAGAAGTTGCCTTCGTAGATCACGTGTCTCCGTTTGTGTAATCGTACAGAGAATTAGTCTGCACCTGAATGCTCCTCGAAGCCCCATGATATCACTTAAGCTTATCTTCCCTACGAAAGATCACTCCGACACAGACCTATAACGCCAATTTCGAATTTAAGTTGAATGAAAATAAGAAATAGACACCCAATTGTCGATTGTTTCACGTCATCTTAGTTCATTATTCTTTGGGAGAAAACTGAGTTGAGACTGACCAATCAGATGGCTTGAAGAAATGTGGGACGCTGAATAACCGGTGAAAGTAGACCGATGTTAGAACCCTGAGAAAGGTTGCATAGTAGTGTGTCCGACCAAAGAAAATTCGCGAACCCCCGTAGCATCCCATGTTTATTGCCCCCCTCTGCAGGAAATATATTTCGAACGAGATCCAATAGAGAGTAGACTGTACAAAATATAAGTGAATAAATACTCGGTCTATTGTTCATTTGGTTGCCAAACAAACTCGGGGTTTGGTCCATGTTCGTCTCCAGAAGGGTCCAATTAGGTCAGGTCCCACAAGTAGTTCACGATACTTTTAGGACAGAACACTTCACCCACATCCTCACGTAATCTACGATGAAACGAAAATATTCAACATAATTCACTAACCCTACGAGCTTTGGCAAATGTTATAGCTTCAGACTTACTGTTTTGGGACCGAACAGGAAACCACCGAAAGCCCTCATCGCCAGCTCGTCCAATGACACGACAGACTCCCCCAAGTTCACTTGCGAACTTACGATTAGGGAACACTTTCACCAGATCAAAAGCATGTCACCGACTGGTCTGTGTGGTCATTTTAAATCAAGACACCCAAACGAATGGTTACCTTGACAAGCAACTCAAATTCAGAGAAATCTGATTGGTTTATTACTGAAGAGTCCTTCACCTAGCTCACGTGCTACCACGTCTCCTCCAGGTCACGTGATCTGGTCAATACCCATGTTTGTAATCATAACAATGGCGCACACTTCTCAAAACAGCATTTGTTGGTAAGACAGTTAAACTCGTCGCATGTTTTACCACGTGAATTACTGTGTTCAAATCCTCTCTAATCGGAATTATGTTTCATGCGAGGACGTCGTGAAGCATATGCCACCAGCTGATAGGTGCACACCATCCTAGCCTGAATGTGATGTTTTTCCAAACGTCAGTTAGCAAGCAACGACAGACTAGGTAAAATACCTAATTTTGAAACTCACTAGTTTCACCCTATAAATCCCGTTCATGCTATCCTTCAGCTGAATAGGCTACGCCACCTCATGTTTTAGTGGGCACCATATTCGAGATATCACAGTATATTTTCCTGACGGAACACGCTGCTCATTAGGTTGCTGAAAACTCTTGGACAGCTTGCCACCAGAGCTCAGCAAGTGGGCGCTGTCCCTGAGCTTCCATCAGCCTTGTTTTCCACTTGAACACCGAATTGTATGCGACTGGAGAAATGCACTCGTTTGCAAACCACATTGTTATTGAGGAGAGACTCAAACCAGTGGTTCAGTTGAGTCTCCCCTCATCATCAAAATAACTTAGAAATCAGCGTACTTCGGCAGCTGCGTAAAATTCAGTGTACAAGTAGAACATAAGGTTGATGGAAACTCGGAACCACACCCAACGGATAAGCTTCAAGAAGGGTGGAACTGGAAAAGACATCGGCTAACCTGCGAGCAGTATTTTCTGGAAGAAGTTGCAAACAAACTCTTCGTTGAGGATTGTGAAACCCACAGTATCGTAAACTTTCCACACAGATTTCTGTCCATCCTCCTATGATGATCCTTTCTCACTCCTGGAAGAGTACTTTATTGTTTCCAACTTCAAGTTATGGAAAGCTATTAGAGTACAATTTCCTCTGATCAAACATTTTTGACCAGTCCCATCAAAGGCTACTGCTCATCTTGGTATAGGAGCAGTGAAGCGATTCTTTCTGGATGAAACATTGGAGAAAAAATATCTAGGTGAATCGAGTCAATATGTGTGAAAATCCAAGTGGAGGATGGATTTGCCTCATCAGGACGACAAAGGTCCGCAAAGAGAAATGAATAAATTCAAATCGGAACCTTTCAAACTTCTTTCTTGGTTGTAATACGCCATCAACAGCCGGTTCTGAGAAGTGAGCTAGGCTTCCTTTAATTAAAGTTCCTGTGTGCATTTTCTCAAGTAAGTAGTCGAAACACCTGAGAGACGGTCGCCCATCTCAATAATTGTGAACGATGTGGAGAACCGGACGAAATCATCTGGTTGCGTAATATCCACGTAACGACGGCCTACCGGACTTCTCCAGGACACCATAGTTGACGTGAACAACCAAAGAAGGTTGCCGACCCTGCATTGCTCTTGTGAAGGCGACAACGCCATCGACAACGTTATCAATGCGAGACCGTTCCTTCAGAAGGCCCATGTCGAGTCTGATCACTTTGCCACTTGCGTTACTTTAATCTTCAGGTTTGCTGTACCTCCGCAGTTGGTGATGGCCGGAGCCAACTATATGACATTTGTCATGGTACTTCGACTTCTGTTGTCGTCTTGATAAAATGACCATATTGAATACATGACCGGGTATCGACACATCAATTGACTTAGTGCTTCATCATCCTATTCTTAATCAGGCCTCGGAATACTGGAATACTTTTTACGGTAACGAATACTGCCGTTCTTCCTTACGATGATGCCTAGAGCTGGGTAACGCACGCGTGAGTATACTTTGAAACTTCTGACCTACTCCAGTTTGCTCCCTCGAACAAGGGAATTTTACCCTGAAAAGAACCATAACTATCACGTCCAGCGAAGTTCGCCACTGGATTCGTGGGAAAACTATCAAACTCTCGAAGTCCGACCGAAAACTTCTGGCCCGTTACTTCCCAACAGGGACCATTTATCAGAAATCAGGAAATCGAAACACTGTTCGGCATGACATTCCGTCTGTGTTCACCTACTTTGAGCTTGGATTTCCAAAAGTCAGGCTAAGTTTCATTGGTTACCTCCGGTGAGAATTCCTGATTCTATCCGACTAGCACGACCGCTGAAATGCCCGTGAAACGGGTGGTCCACGGCTTGCTTACAGTACAGCGAACCATTAGGGGTACTAGGGAGCGTGACATAGTTTTTCTGGTGACTGTAAGAACACTTCAGGTTAGCATGAGCTCAATCTCGGTTTAAGCGCCGCTAATACAGCCGAATAACTCAAGTTACTGGACGACCAAGTGAGAAGGAATAAGATGTCCCTGACCCTCAGAGACGAAGTAAAAATCACATAACCAATCGAAAAGACTTCACTTAACGTTATTCCACTGATATCTAATCAAGAAATTGTCCAGCAGGTTTCAAGCATCCGTGGCGCTACCTGACTGGGAAGTTCTAACAGGTGGGTTAGTCGATGGTCACAATCAGGACAGCAGCTGGGTCGTCGTTCGGGGAGTCAGACAAACCAATTAAATCACCCAAGAGTGAACACGCTCGCATGTTCAGAAGTGATAAGTCAACTGCGTCTATCGTACGCTAGTGGAACACCAAGAACACATTCGCCTCATATGTCAGATCACTGCAGTTGAAACCCGGCACTGCCAAGAACATGCGTTGGTGATGAGCTTTAATGAGAACGAGACTCGAGTACACTGCTTTGCCGCTTCTTCGTAAACTCCGTGCATATGGGGTTCAAACAAATATTTTGGCGTTGGACTTTTGGATTCACCTTCGGCCGCCAGCTTCGAGTCAAGGTTAACGACGCATTATCTACATGTCTCCAAACGAACCGTTGGGACCGAAACATCAAGGATCTCACGCGCTTCTTAACCGTTGACTTTTTGATAAACGCAGATGGTCTGTAATTATAGGCAATAGCAATTTCAAACGAATCTGCTGACAGTTTAACATGCACTGGATGTTCTGTTTAGCTAGTCAGTGAATTCACTAACCCTCAACCTCGCAAAGTGCTCAGTAGTGCCAACTGGAGCTGACACATCACACCGGCAATAATACAACTTCCCTGGTCGATGTCATTTAAGCAGGGGTCTGAAGATCATGGTGCAGATCTAGTGAGAAATCACTTTCCTTTTTCTATTATCTTCCCTCGTGCGCCGAAATCTGCTGATGGTCAACGTGCCTCACTTCCCCTTGCAGTGAAGAAGACTGACTTTCTGGAAACTGTGCACCGGCACGGAACCAAATGGATTACCAGTTTCCGACATATTTCGTACGAAAATCGCCGACAAAGACTCAACCTCTGCTCGACTTCCCCGCGGAGGCTTCGTATATACCAGTAGAAACATGAAACGGGCGATGAGCGGCGAAGGCCCTAAAAGAAGACAATTTCAAGGCGTTCAAGCGAAGAATCCTTCACTGCCAAGTCAATGCCACCCTGTCGACTGATGTAGTTAACCAGTGAAACATGCTTCCTCTTGAGGTTGTTGATGCCGAGTCAGAGGAATGTTTCAAGCAAAATTTGGATGCTCATCTACGGTGGAACGCGCAAAAAGTGTTATCAACAAGGTCATTCACAGGAATCCAGCCTCATCGTGGTTGCTTTTGAAACTGAAGGGGCGGATATGTGATTTTCTCTTCAGCACACACCACTAGATGAATGAATAAATAAATTCCATCTTCAAACGGTTTTTAAGTTGGCTTCGTCCTCATCATGTATACAAACCTAACATCTCGGTGACGCAAACCAGTGGATCTGACGAAAAATCGATAATTCCTGCAACTTTTTTCTAGGCGGTTGTTCTGACCGGGAATTCGATCAACTTATTGTTAGAGGGGATTAAACGCAATGATTTTTCTGCATTATTTCCTCAGCTTGTGCATGCTGGTCCTGGTGTATTGCTCTAAATTCAGCTCACACTTTGGTTGGGCCCGCCCACCAATCAGTCGGTCAATACAAGCGTAATGCCTCCTCCCTATTGGACGAGTTGACCGCAGGAGATGACTGTGTTCCCTCTACACGATTGTTAAGTTTCTTATTGATCTGTGTCACGCTTCTCCACTGTTAATTCAATACAGGACGTTCTCGTCTGGTGCAGCTTGCTTTCTCTTCAGGGCGTTGCTGTTAGCACAGGCGTTATAACATATACATAGCTGTCTGTGAGGTGAAAGATTATCCTCACATCGTTAGGTGACTTTCAACCACAGAGGTATGCCAAAACTGGTTTATCAGTAGATAACATTCGTTTCAGAAGGACTTGCTAAACAATCGGTAGTTTTTAACCAGGAAACGTTTCCCTTTTCACACGGAAGCTTCATCAGGCCAATTGAGTAGGTCACCAAGTTGGCCAGGTTTTAAGGCAGACGGAGAATCAATCAGTAGGACCTCTTCAGACTGGCGCACTAGATCAGTTTCGAACGTCAGTTGAAGAGTCTTGTCGTTTATTGTGGTTACCTAGTAGATAAGGTTCTGCAGGCGATGTTCCACTTGAAAGGAACAGTCAGACGGCTTAATTAAAACTGAAGCAGTGGACTACGGATGGCAGTCGACTAAATTTTCAACCACAACACGGTATCGTCTTCTGTTAATCAGATTATGCAAAAGGAATTGAGCATTTTGGTCCATCGTAACGCTCTGTGTCTATTGCCCCTCACATAAAAATCGTATATCGGAAGGGGTCAGATAAGACCAGGAATGGCTCCTGTTAGGATGGACTGACCGTCTAGTTTAGCTGAACAATTCACTGATTGGTTGTAATCCAGTAAAGCACTTTTAAATTGTGGCCCTAGAGGTACTACAAAATGGGTGCGCCATAACGATCACTCAAACTCAGGGCCACTGAACTGTGCAGCTTAGTTTGCAATCACGAAGTGTAAGAACTAGTCAACTGGATTATCTGTGTGCAAGGGTGCAAACTCATACATATAGAAGGTCTGATTGGACCTCTTACTGCTGAATACCTGTTATGAACATTATACTGTTAAGTCAATGCTGTGAATTACCGAACTCGGTAATCAAGAGGTCTTGAGAACTTCGAAACGATATAGATATATATCGTTCAGCTGTAGCATCCTTTCGGTGTCTGTCTGTTCAGACGTGGTAATTCTGGTGTGCTCAGCGCGCGCCGGGGGAGTGGTGGTTACTCGCTGGCTTCGCATGTCAGATTTCCGGAGTTGGAACCTCGGCATGGCCAAGGATATGCATTGCTGATGGGCTCTAATAAGAGCAACTGTATTTGGCTAACCACCGCTGGTGAATGGGAAACCGACCTAGGCGACGCACAGGTGTATAGTGAACTTATTTTAGGGGAACGAGTGACTTCTAAATATCGTAAACAGGTGCACGCATGGCATCCACACGGATTGATAGATGGTTCACATGCAAGTACTAGCTAAGATGGTAACCATCTGAGAACATTTGAAGGTTTGTACCAAAAGCTAACTGTTATTGACAACTTGGTTCTGACCTTGTATCGGTAAGCCTGATCGCAATTTAGCTTAAGTGTGTATGGGTCAATTTGTCTCAAAACGTGGTTGGAAGCATGTCACCATGCGGTAAACCACACGAAAAGCACGGCCGTTCCGCTCCCAAATTTTTCGCCAATCACATTTGGAAGTGGTGTGCATCCCACACTAACGCATGAGCTACTCGCTGGCAGGCCCGCTGAATCTCATTCTCCAGGCTATCAACCTGACGTACACGAAAGTTTGTAAGTGCCAACTGCTCGCAAATTTGCTGACAAGTTTTCAACAGCCCCCTCATTAAGGCTCATCATGATGAGACAATGCCCGAACACCCACCAACCGTGATTTCTACTCAGACACCAAGTTGAACTCAAGTGGAAAGTCCTTTCTCAGAAACCGGTTGAAGTGTGTCCAATGGTTTTTTTAGGACCTTGATGAGTAGTGTGTCCCGTCAGCGAAATATGCTGCGATATTGAATGTCGTACCGAGTAAAAAATGAGGTAGCTGGAGAATATCATAGACGGGCTACTAGTCTGAGATTCCATTGACTATTCGGCCGCTTCATTCACAAACGTGTCTGTTTCTCCTAGCTTGTAAGGTGTCATTAGTACCGTGTTACTGACATTATTTCATGGTATTACATTCTACCTGGCGGTATGAAAATTGTTTTACTACATCTCGGAGCTTTGTAATTTCTCTCGTCATCGATCAAGCTGTTAACTGCTGCGCACAAGTTAACATCAAACGCACACCTTGCGGTGGAACGCAATGCACGACAAAGTGAAGGTACGGTTCCCAAGGGTGATATGAAAGAGTGAGTTTCATAGTGTAAGATGTCTTCCTCAGGGAGACATTGATTACCGCTCAGTCTTGCAATGTTACACACACATCAATTTTGTTCGGAAACTGCTTTTCCTGTACTGGCACAGTTATTCTGATGAGCTCACACCAAACCAGGGATGCTCTGGACAAGAATTTCGCTGTTATTAGAGCTTACCAAAGGATATATCGGAGCGAAACTCCGGTTAGTGCCTCCCCTCTTTGGTATGACTTCACCAGAATAATGGCGCAAGGCCAGAAGGAAGACTGCTTAATTGATATTGATGTGAGTTCTAGAAGTTCTGAAACCACCAACGACATACTTTTTTTTATCACAAACTCATAAGTATAAAAGGCCATTTCATGTGTATGAAGAAGCTTCAAAATGTGGAGGAGTCGTTATATCAGATAAAATCACGTGATGTCACGCTGGTGACAAGTACATTGAAACAGGACGTACATGAATGTGATACGAACTGAAGAATCAATACAGACAAAGTTGGGCATAAAAGTGCTAAAGGAAGTATGTGGGTTGAGCAAGCTCAAGGAAGAAAATCGGTTTATGATATCTAACTAACAAACCAATGTAGTGTTACTAAATAGTTGTTTTTGTGTGCACATAAATCGCAACAGTCTCCGTAGGTTTAAAAGAGATAAGTAGATAGAAAAATAACCTTGAAAGATTTTGAGAACTCATTGTCCATCAGGCATCTCCTTACTGCATTTGGAAGGAAGTTTATCAAAATCAAACCAGGACCCCGTTGTCTACACACATTATCTTTACGAACCAATCTCATATCCATCACTTCAGTGCCTTACTACTTCTTACTAAGATTTTGAACCCTCAGCTTTAACACACTTTCGATGCACAACTTCCATGCCACCCAAAAGAAGCACGAGACATGAAGTACCGTCAGGCCATCCAAGTATAGACAGGAGCAGTCGAGATACTGAGGTTAAGTCCGAACCAGGGACCTTCCGCCCTAACTGCTGAGCTATCCCGAGCTCCCTTACATATTAAACAGAGTTCAAATTTCAAATTCGCGGATGGAACTGGAAAGAAAAGCAGCGCAGTGTCTCTGGATGTCCGGCTGATCCATAGGGATGATGTATACGGAGAATCCACGTGATCCGGACAGTATTCCTACGCCGAAAGCTTTGTCCCAGTTCGGCTGACACTGGTTAAATATCAAATACTGGATCCCAACGCCAGACGGGTCAGAGCAGGGTGTTTGCCTGCCGAAATATATTTCATTTTGAAACAAGTATCCACCTAGATCCAATGAGAAAAATAACTCGTTGTATGGTTTTCTCCTTCCCCCGAAAAGAGGTATACTATTCCATGCCTTTCTAAAGTGACGATGTATCCTCTAGTATAAGATGCCGTCTGAATGCTGCAATCAAACGCTCGACTTAATTTCGTTGAGTAAACCACGCGCGCGCCATTTACCTCGGTGGCAGGTCCGTTGACTCTGCTCACCAAAACTAATGTCCTTGATCAATTCGATTGTAGGCGCGGATCTATTTACATCGGTCGAAATACGGGGCATCTCTAGACACATTTGCAGAACACATCTCCAAAGGGACCTGCAACATGGGCACTGGTAGCACCAGGAGTGCGATAACGGGAAACCTGGCAGCCGTATTAACCCCTTAGTATAGTCCAAGTTATTTCCACATCCCAAAACCGCTAAGACTGTTGTCATCCATCTTTAAAACACTTCCATTGGACAGACAGAGCGACTAGCTAGCAATGCTACTCTAGCTTGGTAACTGGATATCACAGTCCCACTTTCTTCCCTGAGTTGACCTAACCAAAATTTCACCACTTAGAACATATTAACTGATTTTTATATCGTTTTTTGTCCTACCCTGTTCCATACATATGTTTAACGTCATCTATATTGATTTTTTAGTTTGATATCCGTTGCACTTTAATGCACTCGTCACCAGCGTGACATCACGTGATTTCAGTTGGGCCAATGAATGTTGTTCGTTCTTAAGCTTCTTCCTACGTGTGACACGAGCTTCTGAACTTTTCCGATTATTCCAATTCTGATGAGAAAAAAGTATGCAACGTCATAGGGATGCAGGTCCAGCTGTGACCAAAATATCCTTGTCAAAGAAAACCTTCATAGTGAACGTGGCATGTCAGATTTTCTCTTCGTTATACTGCATACCTGAAAAAAAGGATCCCCCCTAAACGTAATACGAAGGCCAGCTGGACGGATAAAGATTAGGAAGAAGTAAAATCGTGCAACTGCACACCAATTTGGTTTTAACAGGAGGCTCATTTGAACCACAGCTGAATCTCCCCGTGTAAACCAAACTGGCATGAAAATGAGTGTAGTTGTCGACTTCTGTGCAATTTAGTTTCAAGTAGAACATAAGGTTGACGGAAACTCGGGGAATGCGCCTACCTGATGAGCCCCAACAATGGCGAAACAGATCGTGGGCTGTTGAGGAGTTTTCAGCAACCTTGTGAGCAGTTTCCTTTATGAAATTATACTGTGATATCTCGAATATTGTGCCAACTAAAACACGAGGCGGCCTTTATGCAGCACATTCAGTTGAAGAATATCATAAACGAGTGGTCCAGTTGAGTCTCCCGTAAAAACCAGTTGATATGCAAATGAGTATTTTTCGACTTCCGTGCAACAGCGGTTCAAGCAAATCATTAGGTTGACGGGAACTCGCGAACTGCACCTATGTCACGAGCCCCAAGACGGGGACAACTGGTCGCGGGCTGTCGATAAACTTGCGACAAATTTATGAGTAGTTTCCTTCAAGTCAGTCACAAAGGATTTACTCACAAGGTTTCTGAAAACCGTTCGACAGCCCACGACCGGTTTCGCCCTTCTTGGGGCTTCTCAGGTAGGTGCAGTCTCCAAGTTTCCATCAACCTTATGTTCTACTTGAACTCAACTTCTACGAAAGTCAACAAATATATTCGTTTACATACCAATTTGGTTCTCATGGGAGAATCATTTGAATCGCTTGCTTATGATATTCTTCGGCCATATATA